>JAOTPV010000008.1:1800000-2341878 GCA_028011355.1 Lentinula aciculospora
ACCCAGTGGCATTTCGATCAGCCTCCATGCAAGCAGCTGAACGAAACTACGAAATCTATGACCGAGAGATGCTCGCTATCATCGAAGCATTAAAGGACTGGAGAAGCTTCCTGGAAGGTTCACCACAACCGTTCGAGATTCTCACCGACCACGCAAACCTGGAATTCTGGCGTTCTGCTCAAGACCTCAGTAGACGGCAGGCGCGATGGGCACTATGGTTGTCCCGATTCGACTTCCAGCTCACTCACCGCCCTGGCAAGTCCAACACTCAGGCAGACGCTCTCTCTCGTATGGCAGCACATCAGGTTCTGGATAGCGAAGATAATCGACAACAGATTGTTCTGAAACCAGCCCATTTCATGCAAGTGGCAGCTACCTCACTACAAAACCCACTGGAGGACCGCATCCGACAGGCGTCTCAAAAGGAGGCCCAAGTACTGGAAGGACTGGAAGAGCTTAGGAGAAGCGGTCTCAAACGCTTGGCCAATGGGATAGCAGAATGGGAAGAAGACAAGGGACTAGTATACCACCGAGGAAGAGTATATGTCCCACCAGATGATGACCTCCGGAAAGAAGTACTCAAGCAATGCCACGATAACCCCTCTGCTGGCCACCCTGGACTTCACAATACCCTTGACCTCGTCAGCACCCACTTTTGGTGGCCCACCCTGCGATCCTTTGTAGAAAAATATGTTGAAGGATGCGAGACTTGTGCAAGGAAGAAGATACAGAGACACCCACGAGCAGTAACACTACCTCTAGACGTCCCAGCAGGCTTGTGGGAAGAAGTGGGAGTTGACTTGATCACACAGCTGCCCAACTCGCAAGGGTATGACGCGATTCTAGTCTGCACGGACCTTTATGGTAAACAAATCCATGCAATTCCTTGTACAACTTCAATCACAGCAGCAGGTGTGGCCGACATCTACTATCGCGAAATTTTTCGCCTCCATGGTCTTCCCCTCCGCTTTGTATCAGACCGGGGACCCCAGTTTGCAGCAAAACTCATGCGATCATTACTCACCCGCCTAGGAATCAAATCAAACCTCACCTCAGGGTACCACCCCCAAGCAAACGGACAGACCGAACGGGCAAACCAAGAAGTCGAAAAATACCTCAGACTCTATGTGGGACGCCGCCAGGATGACTGGGCGGAGCACCTACCTATGGCGGAATTTGTGATTAACTCTCGCACCCACTCTGCACTTGGAACGTCCCCATTCGAACTCACCTATGGTTATCTGCCTCTATTTAACATTCCAGTTGGACAACGGAGTGGGATTCCGGCGGTGGATGATCGCATCCAGATACTGCGGGATGCACGACAGGATGCTGGGGCGGCGCTACACCTGGGGAAACGACGGCAAAAGGAAAACTACGAACGGGGAAAACGAAAGGCACATCAATTCCAAGTTGGAGATCAGGTCTGGCTAAGCGCAGAGGACATCAAGCTCCAACTTTCCAGTGAGAAACTTGGGGATCGACAGCTAGGACCTTACACCATTTTGCAGAAGGTTGGGCCCCTGGACTACCGTTTAGACCTCCCATTATCCCTGGACCGCATCCATCCTGTGTTCCATGTTGATAAATTGTACCCTTGGAGAGGGAACACCGTAAACGGCGAAATTGCAACACCACCGGAACCAGTATATCTAGAGGATGAGGATGAGCCGGAGTATGAAGTCGAGGACATCTTGGATAGTCGGATTAGGTGGAAGAAGCTAGAGTACTTGGTAAAGTGGAAAGGCTACGATGCAGGACACAACTCATGGGAACCTGCACCAAATCTTGAACACGCCCCAGCAACTATCCGAAAATTCCACAAAAAGCACCCTCAGGCGGCAAAAGCTTGACCATTGAGGGCAATGGTCATAAGGAGGGGGGTAATGTCATGAAGTGAGCCCACCCCCTATCATTTTCCTTTCTTTACGATACACCATCCAAGCCCTCCTACCTACAATAATCATTCCGGAACACTCCATTCCATTCTATTAGTTCCATTCCTTGTGCCGGAGCTATACAGTATTACCTCATAGTTCCCACGCTCCACCTTGTATATATAAGCCAGCCCCCACAACCTGGTCCCTTATCTTGACCTCTTTGTCGTTGGGACCAGGTATGTCTTGAACTTACTTACTTGTATTTATTATCAATATAACTTTGTCGTTGGGACCAGTGTCCGCTTTCGCCTAAGTCTCCGCTCCGCTCCGCCACCGTCGTCACCTCTTTGTGACAGCTCCCACTACCCAAGACCTGGCCATGCTGATTCAACAACTTGCGACACAACAGATGGCACTACAAACAGCAGTAGCAAGCATTGCTAACAATATCAGCACCAATAAAGGTGTTAGCAAACCCCAGACATATGACGGGAAGCGTAGTGATGATGCACAATGCTTCATTGCTGCTTTCGAACTCTGGGTCCAGGGTATCCGCTCCCTCAGTGATGAGCAGGAGAAAATCAAATTGGCCATCTCATACCTGGATGGTGATGCAGCCATTTGGGCTACTCCCACCTTGGAGAACATCAGTCAGGTCGCCTGAGCTGTTGCTTCAGGACTACCAGCTCCTGCCCTCCTCTACCCAACCTGGGCTGATTTTGCCAGCACCTTTAGGCAACGGTTTGAAACAGCAGACCTGGTGGTAGAGGCCAAACGTGTCCTCAAAAGTCTCTGGCAAGGAAAGGACCGGGTGGCAACCTATGCTGCAACCTTCAAGCAGTACGCTAGCAGGACAGGATATTTGGATGCCGACCTTCGAGATCGCTTCTATGACCACCTCTCCAAGCAAATCAAGGACGGATTAGTCAATTCACAGGCCAACACAGATCTGATGAACGCGCTGATCAGTGTCATGAAACGATCTTTTTTCATTATTCTTTTCCTTTTCTTTTATTTACTTACCTAATCACCAAAGCGCTTACACTAGCGCTTATTATACTTTCATTATCATTTAGGTTACACGTGTCAACCTTATTGTTCTTGCATTGTCGTTTCACTTAGGCGCGACTCTCTTGTGCCTGTCAGCTCATTGACAGGACGACATCATTATCGTTCCGCTTCCATGCTTCTTTCTATATTGCCTTATTGTTTACTCACCTAATACCTACAGCTTTACTTATGGATACGAGCGACTCTTATTGTAGATCCTCACGGTTACGGCGCGAGACATCTCTCACGGCTTCATATCCCATTAGTATATAAGACTTAGTATTCTGTAGTTATATTCCTTAGCTCTATTCTCGTCTATTCTCCTCGGTAGCTAGACTTGTAGTTGGGTTGTTTTATCCATCCTCTTTCGCTTTTTCGTCCTCTTGCTCATCGTCTATCGTGTGACACCTGGTTGTCTCTTGTGAGAGCTAGCGAGTCGCTGACAATCAGCGAAGCGATTCACATTGATAATCGACAGAACGAACGTGCCGATTGTCACAAAGAGGTGACGACGGTGGCGGAGCGGAGCGGAGACTTAGGCGAAAGCGGACACTGGTCCCAACGACAAAGTTATATTGATAATAAATACAAGTAAGTAAGTTCAAGACATACCTGGTCCCAACGACAAAGAGGTCAAGATAAGGGACCAGGTTGTGGGGGCTGGCTTATATATACAAGGTGGAGCGTGGGAACTATGAGGTAATACTGTATAGCTCCGGCACAAGGAATGGAACTAATAGAATGGAATGGAATGTTCCGGAATGATTATTGTAGGTAGGAGGGCTTGGATGGTGTATCGTAAAGAAAGGAAAATGATAGGGGGTGGGCTCACTTCATGACACCGATGAGGAAGGGAAACAATACACCCGTAACACTCCCAACTTCAGCTCCTACATCCCGACTCCCTTTGTTCCGGCCTGTGATCCAAACGCAATGGATGTGGATGCCACCACCGCCGGACAATCTGTGGAAGACTATCGCAGGTCCATGATGGGAAGATGCTATGGGTGCGGATCCAGAGAACATCGCAAGGCGGATGGGCACCATGAGTGAGATGTCTGCAATCATTGTGGACTAACCGGTCATCTAGCAGCCGTCTGCCGCAGGAAGTTCTTGGGACTCCCAAAACCCATCCCTCATTCTGTCGCTGCCACATCTATCGTTGCTGAGCCTTCCACCTCCATCGCTGCTACCACATGTGGTGACGAAGGGAGAAAGTACAGAGGAAGCACAGGCTCAAAGCACAAACCAAAGTGAGGGGTGGGGCTAGCACCACACACGAAGGCTGAAAGATAGAGTGATCAAGACAACAGTCATAGCGCAGGGGCCAATCACTAGGGTCGCACAAGGAAGACTAGTACCAAAGACCAAGTAAGTATATTGAAGGTAAATGATGATACAGGTACTAACCTAGTTCCAAAGACCAAGAGGTCAAGATGGGGAACCAGGTGTCAGCTACTGTACTATATATACAAGAGTCTCGATGAGTAAGCGAAAGTGCGGGAAGTTGATGGAAGTGTTTGGAATGTGATAGAAGGATGCGGAACGATGTAGATGGATCCAAACAGTAACAGCGATGAGGGAAGGAGGAGATGTAGGAGAAATAAAGTAAGTACTGTATCTTGTATAGCACATCATGACACCACACCTGCCCCCGCTACTGACTTCACCAAGATCCTCCAGATGCTTACTGCCGGGCAGAAGGAATTGGCCAAGCAGATGGCGGAGTTGCACTCGAATTTTTAAAGTGGGAACCCGCCACGGCTGCCGCCTGGTTCCCTAGTCTGTACTCCTCGTCTACCTCTACTTATGCATCTATATCATCATGTACAATTGGCTCCACTCAATCCAGTGACGTTTCTCACTTCCGCATACCAATTAAGTTGCAAGGCAGATTCAAGGATACAGACAGCGCAGCAATGATAGACTCTGGTGCCACAGGTCTTTTCATTCATGACCATTTTGTAAAACAACACTGAATCCTTTCTTGTCCTCTTCTCCATCCAATCACCCTCTATAACATAGATGGTTCTCCTAACACTGCCAGACAGATTATGCACTCAGTATGTCTATTCTCCACAATAGACTGAAACAAACCCCAGCTTCTCGAATACCTCGTCACCAACCTCGGTTCTGAAAATATTATTCTCGGACTTCCATGGCTTTGAAAGGTCAACCTGGACATTGACTGGAGAGAAGGGCAATTGGCTATCACCCCTCCCAGAAAGGTTCCATACCCCATGACCATCAAAGAAATCCCAGAACCCAAGGAACGTAATGTGGAGGAACCATTGCACACATCGTAGAAGCTAACCCAGACTGGGACACCACTTCTGCTCCACAAGTTCACTCCTCCATCCCGGAACCTGACAACCAACCCCAGTTGCCAGAAGAAACTCTCCCACTTCCCATGCCTGACCCAGATATACATGAATACACTGAAAGCACCCCCCTGTATTGACTGGTAGGCAACAGGAAGCAGAGGAGAGCACTACTTCGAGCAGGGATCATTGGCCATACGTCGGAAGAACTTTGGTGTTCTGCAGGGTTCACGTATTCTCAACAACTTGCAGAGGCTGCCTACAAAGAGAAGCCGTTGAAGTCATTTGAGGAGATGGTCCCCTCATCATACCGGGAACATGCAAAGGTCTTCTCCGAGAAAGAATCAGAATGACTACCAGAACATGAACCTTGGGACCATGCCATAGATCTGAATCCTGATGCTCCCGAAACCATGCAGACCAAAATCTATCCCATGTCCCCGAATGAACAAGCAGAGCTTGATCGGTTCTTGGAAGAGAATTGGCGCAAAGGCTACATCCGTCCCTCCAAATCCCCATTGGCGTCACCTGTCTTCTTTGTCAAAAAGAAGGATGGTAAACTTCAATTTGTGCAGGATTACCGGTGGCTCAATGAATACACAGTAAAAAATTGGTACCCACTTCCCCTCATCACGGACATTGTCAGCCAACTGCATAAAGCCAAGGTCTTCTCCAAGATGGACATTCGTTGGGGGTATAACAACATGTGGATTAAAGAGGGTGACGAATGGAAGGGAGCATTTGCAACAAATCGAGGACTCTTTGAGCCCCTCGTCATGTTCTTCGGCCTAACAAACTCACCTGCTACATTCCAAGCCCTCATGAACTCCATATTTGCTGACCTCATTGCGGCTGGGAAGGTGGCCATTTACCTGGACAACATTCTGGTTTTTACTGAAACTCTGGAGGAACATCAGAGTATAGTCAACAATGTGCTTACATGCCTCAGCAAATATGACCTATATCTGTGACCAGAGAAATGCGAATTTGAACGACCTTCCATTGAATACCTAGGCTTGGTAATCAGTGAAGGAGAAGTGCGAATGGACCCAGTCAAAATAGAGGCAGTTAGTAACTGGCAGGCCCCTACAACACTACATGATCTCCGAGGCTTCCTAGGATTTGCTAACTTCTATCAGAGATTTATTGAAGGTTTCACGAAGAAAGCTCAACCCCTGAATGACCTCACCCGCAAAGACACTAAATGGGTTTGGGGCTCACAACAGCAGGAAGCCTTTGATTCACTAAGGGACACCTTTACATCAGCACCAATCCTCACACTATGGGAACCATCAAACCCAACTCGGATTGAAGTGGATGCATCAGGCTTCGCTACTGGAGGTACACTTTCACAGCTACAGGAGGATGGACTCTGGCACCCCATTGCATACCGCTCCTCCTCCATGGATCCAGCCGAGCGAAACTACGAAATCTATGACCGGGAAATGCTGGCCATCATCGAGGCATTGAAAGACTGGAGAAGCTTCCTAGAGGGATCCCGGGAACCCTTTGAAATCATAACCGACCACCAGAACCTCGAATATTGGAAGACAGCCCAAGACCTCAGTCATCGACAAGCACGATGGGCACTATGGCTCTCTCAGTTTGATTTCCGTCTTAAGCATTGCCCAGGCAAAGCTAACACTCAAGCAGATGCACTTTCACATATGGCGCAGCATCAGGTCACAGATGCAGAGGACAACAGGGAACAGATCATTCTAAAACCCGAGCACTTCCTTAATGCAGCAACCATGGTTCTTCTCCATAACCCCCTCCTTGACTGCATTCGGCAGATCAGCAAATGAGAGGCAGAAGTCCTGGATGTTCTGAAAGGTATCAAGGGACCCCAGAGTCTCACTAGTGGCCTAGCCGAGTGGAGAGAAGAAAACGGTTTAGTCTACTATCACAACAAAGTCTATGTCCCACCAGATACAGCGCTAAGGAAAACAATCCTAGAGCACTGTCACGATGCACCTACCGCAGGTCATCCAGGGATGCACGGCACCCTGGAACTAGTCAGCAGACTGTACTGGTGGCCTGGGATGCGCTCTTTTGTAGACAAGTACGTCGACGGATGTGACCACTGCCAGTGCAAACACCTGAACCCCCACTACCACTCTCCTCTTCAACCTCTTCTCATACCGGAAGGACCCTGGCAGGACATTGGCGTGGATCTGATTGGGGAACTACCTATGACACAAGATGGCCACAATGCTATCATCACCTTTGTGGACCATTACACAAAGATGGTTCACTGTTTCCCCTGTACAACTGAGATAACCACAGAAGGAGTAGCAGACTTCTTCTATAAATAAATCTTCCACTTACATGGCCTACCCCATCGATTCATCTCTGATAGAGGACCCCAATTTGCGGCAGACGTTATGCAACAGCTCCTGAAGCGATTGGGAATCGACTCCACCCTGACCACAGCTTATCACCCTGAGACTAATGGACAGACAGAACGCACTAACCAGGAAATCGAACATTACATTCACATGTACATAAGTCGCCGACAGGATGACTGGGACCTCCTAATTCTCACTGCTGAGTTTGTCATAAACGCTCGTATCCACTCTGCACACAACCACTCCCCCTTCGAAACACTTTATGGTTACACCCCTGAGTTCACCATTCCGAATGGCATTGACCAAATACCCATCCATTGAGTGCCGGCTAGAACTGCTCCAGCATGCATGTGAGGACGCAGAGGCAGCACTACAGATGAGCAAGGAACACATCAGGGAGAGTGTAAATGGCAAAGTACAGGAATTCGAAGTTGGACAACCAGTGTGGTTATCCTTGAGCAATTTAAAGGTACGACAAAAGAACCAGAAACTAGGGAGCAAACACCTAGGCCCATTCGAAGTCGCAGAGAAAACAGGGCCCCTCACATACCGATTACACCTACCTACCTGGATGAAGATCCATGAGAACATACATACCAACCACCTGTCTCCTTGGAAAGGGAACGAGGTCAATGGGATCAAGCCAGCACCACCGCAACCCAAAATCGTGGAGGGAGAAGAGTTCTATGATGTGGAAGAGGTCTTGGACAGTCGGATATTTGGATGGTGGAAGAAGTTGCAATTCCTGGTAAAGTGGAAGGGGTATGATGAAGGCCACAACAGTTGAGAGCATGAAGAAAACTTAGTGGGCACAAGTGACGAGGCAATCACAGACTTCTATGCAAAACACTCAAATGTGCCACAAAAAATTTCAGCTGCCATCTTCAACTCTTTACCCTGGCAACCTTATGAAAACCTCACTGAAATAGTTGCTGGGACATTGACTGTAGAAGGGGGGTAATGTCATGGCGTGCTATACAGAGCATGGTACTTACTTCATCTTCTCCTATGTTTCCTCTTTTCTTTACCTTTGTGACTGCCTGGACCCTTCTCCATTCTTCCATATCCTTTTACTTCTGTCTATCATTCTTCAGAACCTTCCATCACATTCCAGACACTTCTATTGGCTTCCCGCACTGTCACTTACTCATCTGAACCCTTGTATATATAGTACAGTAGTTGACACCTAGTTCCCCATCTTGACCTCTTGGTCTTTGGAACTAGGTTAGTACTTGTATCTTCATTTATACTCAATATACTTACTTGGTCTTTGGAACTAGTTTTCCTTGTGCAACCCTAGTGATTGGCCCCTGTGCTATCACTGTTGTCTAAGATCCCATTTCTTTCAGCCTTCATGTGTGGTGCTAGCCCCACCCCTCACTTGTGTTTGTGCTTTGCGCCTGTGCTTTCTCTGTGCTTTCTCCCTTCATCACCACAGGGGCAGTAGCTTTCAACTGGGTCTGCAAGGACACTGGTATCAAGCCAATTCTCTTTCATTATATTCCTTCCGAAATTACTGCTAAAGGTTCTAGTACTGAAGAATTTGAATCTCAGGAAAAAGGACCTACCCTTCCAGCTCAATATGTAGAACTCGCTGATGTTTTTGACAAAAGCTCATCCAAAGAGCTTCTGGAACATTGATCTTATGATCTAAAAATTGATTTAGAGGAAGGTGCTGAGCCACCTCCTGGAAGACTGTACCCTTTATCTCCAAAGGAATTGGGGGCCCTTCGTGACTTCCTGGATAAGCAACTCACTACAGGTATAATTCAAACCTCATCTTTGTCATATGGTGCACCAGTTTTATTTGCACTGAAGAAGGATGGTCCACTTCGACTATGCATCAATTTTTGAGGGATTAATCACATCACAAAAAAGGACCAATACCCATTACCACTCATATCCAACCTACTTGACGCGCCCCAAAAAGCGGCAATATATACCAAACTCGACTTAGCTCATGCTTATCATCTCATATGTATCGCCGAAGGCAACAAATGGAAGACTGCTTTCTGGACATGTCATGGGTCTTATGAATGGAAAGTAATACCTGAAGGGCTTACCAATGCCCTGGTGGCTTTTCAACAATTTGTTAACTCCATCTTTGTGGATTTACTAAATGTTTACATGATCATTTACATTGATGATATTCTAGTATATTCAGATAATCCAGAAGATCATGAAGAACATGTCCAAGAGGTCCTCCAAAGACTCCGACAAGCTCAACTCTACTGCAATCTAGCCAAATGTTTCTTTGGAGCCAATTGTCACAAAGAGGTGACGACGGTGGCGGAGCAGAGTGGAGACTTGAGCGGAAGTGGACAGATACTGGTCCCAATGACAAAGTTATATTGATAATAAATACAAGTAAGTAAGTTCAAGACATACCTGGTCCCAACGACAAAGAGGTCAAGATAAGGGACCAGGTTGTGGGGGCTGGCTTATATATACAAGGTGGAGCGTGGGAACTATGAGGTAATACTGTATAGCTCCGGCACAAGGAGTGGAACTAATAGAATGGAATGGAATGTTCCGGAATGATTATTGTAGGTAGGAGGGCTTGGATGGTGTATCGTAAAGAAAGGAAAATGATAGGGGGTGGGCTCACTTCATGACATTACCCCCCTCCTTATGACCATTGCCCTCAATGGTCAAGCTTTTGCCGCCTGAGGGTGCTTTTTGTGGAATTTTCGGATAGTTGCTGGGGCGTGTTCAAGATTTGGTGCAGGTTCCCATGAGTTGTGTCCTGCATCGTAGCCTTTCCACTTTACCAAGTATTCTAGCTTCTTCCACCTAATCCGACTATCCAAGATGTCCTCGACTTCATACTCCGGCTCATCCTCATCCTCTAGATATACTGGTTCCGGTGGTGTTGCAATTTCGCCGTTTACGGTGTTCCCTCTCCAAGGGTACAATTTATCAACATGGAACACAGGATGGATGCGGTCCAGGGATAATGGGAGGTCTAAACGGTAGTCCAGGGGCCCAACCTTCTGCAAAATGGTGTAAGGTCCTAGCTGTCGATCCCCAAGTTTCTCACTGGAAAGTTGGAGCTTGATGTCCTCTGCGCTTAGCCAGACCTGATCTCCAACTTGGAATTGATGTGCCTTTCGTTTTCCCCGTTCGTAGTTTTCCTTTTGCCGTCGTTTCCCCAGGTGTAGCGCCGCCCCAGCATCCTGTCGTGCATCCCGCAGTATCTGGATGCGATCATCCACCGCCGGAATCCCACTCCGTTGTCCAACTGGAATGTTAAATAGAGGCAGATAACCATAGGTGAGTTCGAATGGGGACGTTCCAAGTGCAGAGTGGGTGCGAGAGTTAATCACAAATTCCGCCATAGGTAGGTGCTCCGCCCAGTCATCCTGGCGGCGTCCCACATAGAGTCTGAGGTATTTTTCGACTTCTTGGTTTGCCCGTTCGGTCTGTCCGTTTGCTTGGGGGTGGTACCCTGAGGTGAGGTTTGATTTGATTCCTAGGCGGGTGAGTAATGATCGCATGAGTTTTGCTGCAAACTGGGGTCCCCGGTCTGATACAAAGCGGAGGGGAAGACCATGGAGGCGAAAAATTTCGCGATAGTAGATGTCGGCCACACCTGCTGCTGTGATTGAAGTTGTACAAGGAATTGCATGGATTTGTTTACCATAAAGGTCCGTGCAGACTAGAATCGCGTCATACCCTTGCGAGTTGGGCAGCTGTGTGATCAAGTCAACTCCCACTTCTTCCCACAAGCCTGCTGGGACGTCTAGAGGTAGTGTTACTGCTCGTGGGTGTCTCTGTATCTTCTTCCTTGCACAAGTCTCGCATCCTTCAACATATTTTTCTACAAAGGATCGCAGGGTGGGCCACCAAAAGTGGGTGCTGACGAGGTCAAGGGTATTGTGAAGTCCAGGGTGGCCAGCAGAGGGGTTATCGTGGCATTGCTTGAGTACTTCTTTCCGGAGGTCATCATCTGGTGGGACATATACTCTTCCTCGGTGGTATACTAGTCCCTTGTCTTCTTCCCATTCTGCTATCCCATTGGCCAAGCGTTTGAGACCGCTTCTCCTAAGCTCTTCCAGTCCTTCCAGTACTTGGGCCTCCTTTTGAGACGCCTGTCGGATGCGGTCCTCCAGTGGGTTTTGTAGTGAGGTAGCTGCCACTTGCATGAAATGGGCTGGTTTCAGAACAATCTGTTGTCGATTATCTTCGCTATCCAGAACCTGATGTGCTGCCATACGAGAGAGAGCGTCTGCCTGAGTGTTGGACTTGCCAGGGCGGTGAGTGAGCTGGAAGTCGAATCGGGACAACCATAGTGCCCATCGCGCCTGCCGTCTACTGAGGTCTTGAGCAGAACGCCAGAATTCCAGGTTTGCGTGGTCGGTGAGAATCTCGAACGGTTGTGGTGAACCTTCCAGGAAGCTTCTCCAGTCCTTTAATGCTTCGATGATAGCGAGCATCTCTCGGTCATAGATTTCGTAGTTTCGTTCAGCTGCTTGCATGGAGGCTGATCGAAATGCCACTGGGTGCCACTGGCTGTCGTCTTGTTTCTGCATTAGGGCTCCTCCCGTAGCAAAGCCTGATGCATCTACCTCAAGTTGTGTGAGCCTATTAGGGTCCCAGAGTGCCAGTACCGGTGCTGTGATGAATGCTTCCCTTAGGGTATCGAATGCTTGTTGTTGGTGTGTCCCCCAACTGAAGCCTGTATCCTTTTTTGTTAGGTCGTTCAGAGGGCGTGCTATGCGGGCAAAGTTCCGTATGAATCGACGGTAGAAGTTAGCGAAGCCTAGGAATCCCCGTAGTTCTCGTAGATTCTTTGGGGTAGGCCAGTCGCGGACTGCAGCTACTTTTACTGGATCCATGCGCACTTCACCTTCTGATATCACTAGTCCCAAATACTCAACCTGAAGCTCCTCAAACTCGCATTTCTCTGGTCGCAGGTAGAGGTCATGTTTCTCCAGCCGCTTTAGTACCTCTCGCACCACCTGCCGGTGTTCTTGCAAGTTGTTACTGAAGATGAGGATGTCGTCTAGGTAGACTGCTACCTTACCAGCCGCCACTAGGTCTGAAAAGATGGAATTCATGAGCGCTTGGAAGGTAGCTGGCGAGTTGGTGAGACCGAAGAACATTACACTGGGTTCAAATAACCCTCGGTTGGTTGCAAAAGCGGCCTTCCACTCATCACCCTCCTTAATCCGGACATTGTTGTAGCCCCATCTGACGTCAAATTTGGTGAAGTACCGTGCCCCCTGTAGACGGCTGACAATGTCAGCGACCAGTGGGAGAGGATAGCGGTTCTTTAGGGTTACTTGGTTGAGTTTCCGGTAATCCTGTACGAAGCGGAGCTTCCCATCTTTCTTCTTAACAAAGAAGACGGGTGAAGACAGTGGCGATTTTGAGGGGCGAATGTAGCCTTTTCGGAGGTTGTCATCCAGGAAGCGGTCGAGTTCACCTTGTTCATTCAATGACATTGGATAGACTTTTGTGCGCATGGTTTCCGGTGCACCTGGGATCAATTCTATAGCATGATCCCAGGGTTGGTGGTCAGGGAGGCGCTCTGAAGCAGTTTCAGAGAATACTTTTTCGAAATCGCGGTAGGGTTCTGGGACCATTTCTTCAAAGGTTTTCATGGGTTTTGTTTTGTGGGCTTGTTCCGCTAGCTGTTGGGAGTAGGTGAACCCTGCAGCACACCAGACTTCATCTGTTTGTTCGTGTAAGATTCCTGACTTCACCCATGCACGTCGGGTTCGTCGGTTTGCTCGAATGCGGTGTATGGGCGACTCTTCTGTCTCCTCATCCAGTGTGTCAAGTGGTGGT
This sequence comes from Lentinula aciculospora, assembly GCA_028011355.1. Taxonomy (NCBI): domain Eukaryota; kingdom Fungi; phylum Basidiomycota; class Agaricomycetes; order Agaricales; family Omphalotaceae; genus Lentinula; species Lentinula aciculospora. The sequence continues at coordinate 1,813,393 of JAOTPV010000008.1, forward strand.
TCAGGGGTGATCACAGTTTCAATTTCCTCCGCCGTGTCTTGCTCTTCCACCTCCTCTATCGTTGTTTGTTGGGATCTGACTGTGAGTCGTCCTTTCTCCCAGTCAATATCTGGATTGGCCTTACGTAGCCAGGGGAGTCCTAAGATTAGGTCTTCGCCTCCCAGATTGGTTACTAGCAAGTCTGTCCACCGTTCTTGGTTATCAACAGTCAGGGCTAGGCGTGCAAAGTGTGTGATCTGCCCTGCTCGGTTAGCAGACCCATCAATGTTAAAGACGCCAATGGGTTTCCTGAGTGGGAAGGTCCTTACACGGTGACGGGTGACAAACTCTTGGTTCAAAAATAGAGCAGTGGCTCCAGAATCAACCATGGCTGCAGTTGCTATACTGTGATTTCTTCCTCTTAGTTTTGCGTTAATTCGGAAGTGAGATGAATTGGAGTTCAATTCCGAAATAGTAGATATTTTACAAGATGGGAGAGAATCATACGCAGATGTGGAATGTATAGCGAACTGGTTTACGGGTACTCTCGATGCAGCCGAGACGGGCACCCGCTTTAAAAACCCTCCTGAGAACCTGGTGCTGGGGCCATGGCATTGGCTCTGTTAAGGAGCTCCTGGAGCTGGGCAATCTGGGTGGAGAGGTCAGGCGTAAGTGGGGATGGAGCAGTGGGAGCTGGAATGGACGCGGCAATTTGGACAGGTTCATTGGGGAAGAGGGTGAACGGTGTCGAAGCAGAAGCAGAGACTTGTTGACGGCGGGGTTGTTGGCGCTTACCCCGGCCACGTTCTAGACCCATGAACTTGTCTTGGCAGACTGATTCTAGGTGGCCTCGTCGTCCACAGTAGCGGCAAACTGTCTCCTTGTATGAGCAGTTCCTCTTTTCGTGACTCTGCGAGCCACACCCATAACACCTTCCTCTCATCTGGGCCACGAAGCTTTCTCTGCTGTTACCACTAGTGTGTGTGGCATCGACATCCATAGCATGGGAGTTGGCAGGGGGGGAGGAGATATGGGAGGTGCCTGGGTTGCGACCTGTCATGGTGGGATCGTGCAGGAACACATCCACTGAAATTGCTCGCCTGATAGCCTCCTCCAGGGTGGGAGCCAGTCCCTGGGCTATATTGACCACAATGAGATTTTGTCGGATCTCTGGGTTGAGGCCGCTATGGAAGCGTTCTCGCAGGTCGACGTCTGAAAGCCCGGTCCGATCACCAATGTCCTTGAAATTCTGTGCAAATTCCGCTACCGTTTGACCTTTTGCCTGCCTGAGATGCTGGATTGCATTCCGGGCCTCCATACCTGCATCAATGGATTCAAATCGGAGGGTGAAGGCTGTTTTGAAGTCTTCCCATCGTCCATTGAAAGGTTGTTGGTTATGGCTGAATTCTAGGAGGTATGGTGTGGCCCAGTCAGCAGCCTTGCCTGAGAAGAATCCTAGCGCTGCCTTGATCAGCTTCCCTTCGTTGCTACTCAGATCTGGTTGTTCCATTGCCCAGCTTTGATACTGAGCAATGAAGCGACGTGCTTCTGCACTACTAGAGCCTTTGAAGAGCTCAGGTTTATTCATACTGGACTTGGCTGAGGCTTTGTGGAGGTTGGCCGTGAGCTGGGCCACCTGCTCGATGAGCTGTGCCATGAGCTGGTTTGTGTTGACTTCAGAGGTCGACATAATGGATGGGGGTGCAGTGGGAGTAGGGATAAGGATGGGTGTGATCACGGTACCGTCGGAAAGGTTCTCCTCTTCACTGATGGAGTTGGCAGCAGCGTTTGGACAGGGTTGAGAACTGCAATCAGCCCAGGAGCTGCTTTTGCTGCGGTGGATGTGGGTTTGGTCTTTAGTATCAAAAGCGTGTGGGTAGGCAGAACAGTCGATAGCTTGGGCGGGCAGGCTTGGTGCGGAGGTGTCTGTAGACGTGGTGGAAGCGGAGCCTGCAAGGATAACCTAATCGGTAGGCTATCAGTGCAGTAAGGGATCTTGACCTAATGTCACAAAGAGGTGACGACGGTGGCGGAGCAGAGTGGAGACTTGAGCGGAAGTGGACAGATACTGGTCCCAACGACAAAGTTATATTGATAATAAATACAAGTAAGTAAGTTCAAGACATACCTGGTCCCAACGACAAAGAGGTCAAGATAAGGGACCAGGTTGTGGGGGCTGGCTTATATATACAAGGTGGAGCGTGGGAACTATGAGGTAATACTGTATAGCTCCGGCACAAGGAGTGGAACTAATAGAATGGAATGGAATGTTCCGGAATGATTATTGTAGGTAGGAGGGCTTGGATGGTGTATCGTAAAGAAAGGAAAATGATAGGGGGTGGGCTCACTTCATGACACCAATACAGTCAAGTATCTCGGTTACATCCTATCTCCCACCGGCCTTACCATGTCTCCAGACAAGGTAAAAGTGATCATTGAATGGCCAGTGCCTCAAAAGGTCAAGGATATTCAGTCTTTTCTTGGATTTGCCAATTTCTATAGGCGCTTCACTTATAATTATAATTACATTGTGATTCCATTAACCTGACTCACCCAGAAAAACAATGGATTGGATTTGGACTGCAGAATGCCAGTCGGCTTTCGAAAATCTCAAGCATGCGTTCACCAATGCTCCTATCCTAGCCCACTGGGAACTGAATCAACTGCTCATCATAGAAACTGTCACAAAATGTTCTGATCCATTATTCTTTTCCATTTCTTTTATTTACTTACCTAATCACTGAAGTGCTTACACCAGTGCTCATTATATTCTCATTATCATCTAGACTACACACACTAACCTTATTGTTCTCATGTTGTCATTTCATCCATGTGCAACTCTCTCATGCCTGTCAACTCATTGACAGGATGACAACATTATTGTTCCGCCTCCATGCTTCCTTTATATTGCCTTATTGTTTACTCACCGAATACCTACAGCCTTACTTATAGATACAAGCGATTCTTATTGTAGATCCTGACAGTTACGGTGCGAGACATCTCTCACAGCTTCATATCCCATTAGTATATAAGACTCAGTATTTTGTAGTTATAGTCTTTAGCTCTATTCTCATCTATTCTCCTTGGTAGCTAGACTTGTATTTGGGTTGTATTATCCTCATTGCTTTTTCATCCTCTTGCTCATTGATTCTCGTGTGACGCCTGGTTGTCTCTTGTGAGAGCTAGTGAGTTGCTGACAGAAACCAATGCTTTGGACTATGAAATCACAGCTATCCTTTTGATTCAACTTTCAGATGGTGAAGTACACCCTGTCACTTTTCTTTCACGCACACTTCACACAGCAGAGTGTTATGGGTATGCTTCCGCTACCTTGTATGGAACATACGGAACATACGGAACCAACAATTATGATTCTTTCCTTTCCTTTCCATATTGGTTTGGGACTGGACCGTACAACACATCCGATGTTAACAGATATGATTACTTTTAATTCCCACACTATTATCTTTTAATTATATTATCGGGAACTTTTTACAATACTTATTGTTTTATCCCAGATACTCATTGTTCTTCTTTTAACAATTAGGATTACTGGTATATAAGCATTAGTGGCCAGTAGATAGTTCTCCAGTTTAAATATTAACTTAGATCATTCCGATCTAGAGTGATTATTACTATAACTCCGTCCGGACTTTCCAGTATTACTGTCAGCGACTCGCTAGCTCTCACAAGAGATAACCAGGTGTCACACAATAGTTGATGAGCAAGAGGATGAAAAAGCGATGAGGATAAAACAACCCAACTACAAGTCTAGCTACCGAGGAGTATAGACAAGAATAGAGCTAAGGAATATAACTACAAAATACTAAGTCTTATATACTAATGGGATATGAAGCCGTGAGAGATGTCTCGCGCCGTAACCGTGAGGATCTACAATAAGAGTTGCTCGTATCCATAAGTAAAGCTGTAGGTATTAGGTGAGTAAACAATAAGGCAATATAAAAAGAAGCATGGAAGTGGAACAATAATGACGTTGTCCTGTCAATGAGCTGACAGGCACGAGAGAGTCGCGCCTAAGTGAAACGACAATGCGAGAACAATAAGGTTGACGCTGTCATGAAGTGAGCCCACCCCCTATCATTTTCCTTTCTTTACGATACACCATCCAAGCCCTCCTACCTACAATAATCATTCCGGAACATTCCATTCCATTCTATTAGTTCCATTCCTTGTGCCGGAGCTATACAGTATTACCTCATAGTTCCCACGCTCCACCTTGTATATATAAGCCAGCCCCCACAACCTGGTCCCTTATCTTGACCTCTTTGTCGTTGGGACCAGGTATGTCTTGAACTTACTTACTTGTATTTATTATCAATATAACTTTGTCGTTGGGACCAGTGTCCGCTTTCGCCTAAGTCTCCGCTCCGCTCCGCCACCGTCGTCACCTCTTTGTGACATTAGGTCAAGATCCCTTACTGCACTGATAGCCTACCGATTAGGTTATCCTTGCAGGCTCCGCTTCCACCACGTCTACAGACACCTCCGCACCAAGCCTGCCCGCCCAAGCTATCGACTGCTCTGCCTACCCACACGCTTTTGATACTAAAGACCAAACCCACATCCACCGCAGCAAAAGCAGCTCCTGGGCTGATTGCAGTTCTCAACCCTGTCCAAACGCTGCTGCCAACTCCATCAGTGAAGAGGAGAACCTTTCCGACGGTACCGTGATCACACCCATCCTTATCCCTACTCCCACTGCACCCCCATCCATTATGTCGACCTCTGAAGTCAACACAAACCAGCTCATGGCACAGCTCATCGAGCAGGTGGCCCAGCTCACGGCCAACCTCCACAAAGCCTCAGCCAAGTCCAGTATGAATAAACCTGAGCTCTTCAAAGGCTCTAGTAGTGCAGAAGCACGTCGCTTCATTGCTCAGTATCAAAGCTGGGCAATGGAACAACCAGATCTGAGTAGCAACGAAGGGAAGCTGATCAAGGCAGCGCTAGGATTCTTCTCAGGCAAGGCTGCTGACTGGGCCACACCATACCTCCTAGAATTCAGCCATAACCAACAACCTTTCAATGGACGATGGGAAGACTTCAAAACAGCCTTCACCCTCCGATTTGAATCCATTGATGCAGGTATGGAGGCCCGGAATGCAATCCAGCATCTCAGGCAGGCAAAAGGTCAAACGGTAGCGGAATTTGCACAGAATTTCAAGGACATTGGTGATCGGACCGGGCTTTCAGACGTCGACCTGCGAGAACGCTTCCATAGCGGCCTCAACCCAGAGATCCGACAAAATCTCATTGTGGTCAATATAGCCCAGGGACTGGCTCCCACCCTGGAGGAGGCTATCAGGCGAGCAATTTCAGTGGATGTGTTCCTGCACGATCCCACCATGACAGGTCGCAACCCAGGCACCTCCCATATCTCCTCCCCCCCTGCCAACTCCCATGCTATGGATGTCGATGCCACACACACTAGTGGTAACAGCAGAGAAAGCTTCGTGGCCCAGATGAGAGGAAGGTGTTATGGGTGTGGCTCGCAGAGTCACGAAAAGAGGAACTGCTCATACAAGGAGACAGTTTGCCGCTACTGTGGACGACAAGGCCACCTAGAATCAGTCTGCCAAGACAAGTTCATGGGTCTAGAACGTGGCCGGGGTAAGCGCCAACAACCCCGCCGTCAACAAGTCTCTGCTTCTGCTTCGACACCGTTCACCCTCTTCCCCAATGAACCTGTCCAAATTGCCGCGTCCATTCCAGCTCCCACTGCTCCATCCCCACTTACGCCTGACCTCTCCACCCAGATTGCCCAGCTCCAGGAGCTCCTTAACAGAGCCAATGCCATGGCCCCAGCACCAGGTTCTCAGGAGGGTTTTTAAAGCGGGTGCCCGTCTCGGCTGCATCGAGAGTACCCGTAAACCAGTTCGCTATACATTCCACATCTGCGTATGATTCTCTCCCATCTTGTAAAATATCTACTATTTCGGAATTGAACTCCAATTCATCTCACTTCCGAATTAACGCAAAACTAAGAGGAAGAAATCACAGTATAGCAACTGCAGCCATGGTTGATTCTGGAGCCACTGCTCTATTTTTGAACCAAGAGTTTGTCACCCGTCACCGTGTAAGGACCTTCCCACTCAGGAAACCCATTGGCGTCTTTAACATTGATGGGTCTGCTAACCGAGCAGGGCAGATCACACACTTTGCACGCCTAGCCCTGACTGTTGATAACCAAGAACGGTGGACAGACTTGCTAGTAACCAATCTGGGAGGCGAAGACCTAATCTTAGGACTCCCCTGGCTACGTAAGGCCAATCCAGATATTGACTGGGAGAAAGGACGACTCACAGTCAGATCCCAACAAACAACGATAGAGGAGGTGGAAGAGCAAGACACGGCGGAGGAAATTGAAACTGTGATCACCCCTGAACCACCACTTGACACACTGGATGAGGAGACAGAAGAGTCGCCCATACACCGCATTCGAGCAAACCGACGAACCCGACGTGCATGGGTGAAGTCAGGAATCTTACACGAACAAACAGATGAAGTCTGGTGTGCTGCAGGGTTCACCTACTCCCAACAGCTAGCGGAACAAGCCCACAAAACAAAACCCATGAAAACCTTTGAAGAAATGGTCCCAGAACCCTACCGCGATTTCGAAAAAGTATTCTCTGAAACTGCTTCAGAGCGCCTCCCTGACCACCAACCCTGGGATCATGCTATAGAATTGATCCCAGGTGCACCGGAAACCATGCGCACAAAAGTCTATCCAATGTCATTGAATGAACAAGGTGAACTCGACCGCTTCCTGGATGACAACCTCCGAAAAGGCTACATTCGCCCCTCAAAATCGCCACTGTCTTCACCCGTCTTCTTTGTTAAGAAGAAAGATGGGAAGCTCCGCTTCGTACAGGATTACCGGAAACTCAACCAAGTAACCCTAAAGAACCGCTATCCTCTCCCACTGGTCGCTGACATTGTCAGCCGTCTACAGGGGGCACGGTACTTCACCAAATTTGACGTCAGATGGGGCTACAACAATGTCCGGATTAAGGAGGGTGATGAGTGGAAGGCCGCTTTTGCAACCAACCGAGGGTTATTTGAACCCAGTGTAATGTTCTTCGGTCTCACCAACTCGCCAGCTACCTTCCAAGCGCTCATGAATTCCATCTTTTCAGACCTAGTGGCGGCTGGTAAGGTAGCAGTCTACCTAGACGACATCCTCATCTTCAGTAACAATTTGCAAGAACACCGGCAGGTGGTGCGAGAGGTACTAAAGCGGCTGGAGAAACATGACCTCTACCTGCGACCAGAGAAATGCGAGTTTGAGGAGCTTCAGGTTGAGTATTTGGGACTAGTGATATCAGAAGGTGAAGTGCGCATGGATCCAGTAAAAGTAGCTGCAGTCCGCGACTGGCCTACCCCAAAGAATCTACGAGAACTACGGGGATTCCTAGGCTTCGCTAACTTCTACCGTCGATTCATACGGAACTTTGCCCGCATAGCACGCCCTCTGAACGACCTAACAAAAAAGGATACAGGCTTCAGTTGGGGGACACACCAACAACAAGCATTCGATACCCTAAGGGAAGCATTCATCACAGCACCGGTACTGGCACTCTGGGACCCTAATAGGCTCACACAACTTGAGGTAGATGCATCAGGCTTTGCTACGGGAGGAGCCCTAATGCAGAAACAAGACGACGGCCAGTGGCACCCAGTGGCATTTCGATCAGCCTCCATGCAAGCAGCTGAACGAAACTACGAAATCTATGACCGAGAGATGCTCGCTATCATCGAAGCATTAAAGGACTGGAGAAGCTTCCTGGAAGGCTCACCACAACCGTTCGAGATTCTCACCGACCACGCAAACCTGGAATTCTGGCGTTCTGCTCAAGACCTCAGTAGACGGCAGGCGCGATGGGCACTATGGTTGTCCCGATTCGACTTCCAGCTCACTCACCGCCCTGGCAAGTCCAACACTCAGGCAGACGCTCTCTCTCGTATGGCAGCATATCAGGTTCTGGATAGCGAAGATAATCGACAACAGATTGTTCTGAAACCAGCCCATTTCATGCAAGTGGCAGCTATCTCACTACAAAACCCACTGGAGGACCGCATCCGACAGGCGTCTCAAAAGGAGGCCCAAGTACTGGAAGGACTGGAAGAGCTTAGGAGAAGCGGTCTCAAACGCTTGGCCAATGGGATAGCAGAATGGGAAGAAGACAAGGGACTAGTATACCACCGAGGAAGAGTATATGTCCCACCAGATGATGACCTCCGGAAAGAAGTACTCAAGCAATGCCACGATAACCCCTCTGCTGGCCACCCTGGACTTCACAATACCCTTGACCTCGTCAGCACCCACTTTTGGTGGCCCACCCTGCGATCCTTTGTAGAAAAATATGTTGAAGGATGCGAGACTTGTGCAAGGAAGAAGATACAGAGACACCCACGAGCAGTAACACTACCTCTAGACGTCCCAGCAGGCTTGTGGGAAGAAGTGGGAGTTGACTTGATCACACAGCTGCCCAACTCGCAAGGGTATGACGCGATTCTAGTCTGCACGGACCTTTACGGTAAACAAATCCATGCAATTCCTTGTACAACTTCAATCACAGCAGCAGGTGTGGCCGACATCTACTATCGCGAAATTTTTCGCCTCCATGGTCTTCCCCTCCGCTTTGTATCAGACCGGGGACCCCAGTTTGCAGCAAAACTCATGCGATCATTACTCTCCCGCCTAGGAATCAAATCAAACCTCACCTCAGGGTACCACCCCCAAGCAAACGGACAGACCGAACGGGCAAACCAAGAAGTCGAAAAATACCTCAGACTCTATGTGGGACGCCGCCAGGACGACTGGGCGGAGCACCTACCTATGGCGGAATTTGTGATTAACTCTCGCACCCACTCTGCACTTGGAACGTCCCCATTCGAACTCACCTATGGTTATCTGCCTCTATTTAACATTCCAGTTGGACAACGGAGTGGGATTCCGGCGGTGGATGATCGCATCCAGATACTGCGGGATGCACGACAGGATGCTGGGGCGGCGCTACACCTGGGGAAACGACGGCAAAAGGAAAACTACGAACGGGGAAAACGAAAGGCACATCAATTCCAAGTTGGAGATCAGGTCTGGCTAAGCGCAGAGGACATCAAGCTCCAACTTTCCAGTGAGAAACTTGGGGATCGACAGCTAGGACCTTACACCATTTTGCAGAAGGTTGGGCCCCTGGACTACCGTTTAGACCTCCCACTATCCCTGGACCGCATCCATCCTGTGTTCCATGTTGATAAATTGTACCCTTGGAGAGGGAACACCGTAAACGGCGAAATTGCAACACCACCGGAACCAGTATATCTAGAGGATGAGGATGAGCCGGAGTATGAAGTCGAGGACATCTTGGATAGTCGGATTAGGTGGAAGAAGCTAGAGTACTTGGTAAAGTGGAAAGGCTACGATGCAGGACACAACTCATGGGAACCTGCACCAAATCTTGAACACGCCCCAGCAACTATCCGAAAATTCCACAAAAAGCACCCTCAGGCGGCAAAAGCTTGACCATTGAGGGCAATGGTCATAAGGAGGGGGGTAATGTCATGAAGTGAGCCCACCCCCTATCATTTTCCTTTCTTTACGATACACCATCCAAGCCCTCCTACCTACAATAATCATTCCGGAACATTCCATTCCATTCTATTAGTTCCATTCCTTGTGCCGGAGCTATACAGTATTACCTCATAGTTCCCACGCTCCACCTTGTATATATAAGCCAGCCCCCACAACCTGGTCCCTTATCTTGACCTCTTTGTCGTTGGGACCAGGTATGTCTTGAACTTACTTACTTGTATTTATTATCAATATAACTTTGTCGTTGGGACCAGTGTCCGCTTTCGCCTAAGTCTCCGCTCCGCTCCGCCACCGTCGTCACCTCTTTGTGACAGACGCGTGTAACCTAAATGATAATGAAAGTATAATAAGCGCTAGTGTGAGCGCTTTGGTGATTAGGTAAGTAAATAAAAGAAAAGGAAAAGAATAATAAAAGAAAAGAATAATGAAAAAAGATCGTTTCATGACATTACCCCCTCCCTAGAGCGCGAGTTCCACGAAGCGCTTGTCGTCTAACGGAATTTTTGGAGGGTAATTGTGAGGGCGTGTTTTCGGTGTCTGGCGGAGGCATAGGGCGGAATAATTCGGTAGGGAATAAGGAAATAGGAATTTCAAGTCGATTCAGGGTGGCGGGTTTGGGTTTGGTCGGGTTCTTGTCATGGAATTCCTTCAACAAATCGGAGGAATGTGTGATGTTGGACCGAGGTTCCCAAGTGTCTTCATGTGGTCCGTACCCTCGCCACCTGACCTTGTACTTGATTCCTCTTCCTACCTTTCATGAGTTGAGAATCTCCTCGACTTCGAATTCTTCTTCTTCTCCTACGACGACAGGAGGTGGGCGAGTGTTTCATGGTTGAGAGGGGAATTGCGGTTCTCTATAGGGAGTGAGAAGGACTTCGTTGAAAACGTTATGGATACGTTTCCACGTGGAGGGGATATCTAATTTATAGGAGCTAGCACCTATCTTCTTCTGAACTGTAAACGGTCCAAACCGTTTATCTCCTAACTTTTTCATCGGCTGATCTGTCGATAAATTAGTTCCCTCAAGCCAAACCTTATCGCCTGGCTTGTACTCTACTCCAACTCTTCGTTTCCGGTCATAAAACTTCTTCATATCCTCGTTGGCCTTACCTAAGGCCGCTCCTACTTCCTCTCGAACTTTCTTCATACCATCTGCAAACGCCTGTGCTGTGGGGTTGTCCGAAGTCATCTGGGGTGCAGTGCCTTTGTAGGGATTTCTACTGTTGTCAGCATAAAAAGGAGAAACTTTCGTCACGGAGTGTACTTGATCGTTATAAGCAAACTCTGCGAGTGGTAACCACTCATGCCAGTCATTTTGATAGTAATTAATGAACAAACAGAGATAATGTTCTATCTCCTGATTTGTTTGTTCTGTCTGGCCGTTGGTCTGTGGATGATACGCCGTAGTATAGTTTGCTTCTATCCCTAAGAGACGGTAGAGTTCCTTCATGAACCGGGAATGATACTGAGGTCCTCTATCGTGTATGATCTTTCGTGGAATCCCATCTATGCATGCTCGGCTGCTGAGGGAGAGGGAAGAAAGAGAGAGGAACAATGTGAGCCGTACTTGGGAGCAAACAAGATGTATTGTTTGGTCACCTGTGCTCTCTCGCAAGGAAACCCGTAAGGGGCGCCAAGCTCAAGCCGGCACTGGTGAAATGTATGTAGATACATGAGACAGAACAGGATGATAGGGTAAGAGGTACATAAGGGTGGGTGAAAAAACAGAGACGCTCGCTATCGAGCTCTAAGTGAGAGATATCAAAGTGAGAGGACACAAGAGAAAACGTATGGATGAAAACGACGCCTTATAAGTGTAGGAGAAGAAAGAAAGGTCAAAGCAGACAAAGGGCATAGATCAAAGGAATTGAGCACAAAGACTTGATCGGTGGCTCGTGGCATAGACCGCGGTCAACTGGCTTTGACCGGTACATCTATGCGTGCTCGGCTGCTGAGGGAGAGGGAAGAAAGAGAGAGGAACGATGTGAGCCGTACTTGGGAGCAAACAAGATGTATTGTTTGGTCACCTGTGCTCTCTCGCAAGGAAACCCGTAAGGGGCGCCAAGCTCAAGCCATGAAACCAGGGGCAAAGGGGAGAGCCAGAGGCTCGGGAGGCTGAGCCTGAGCGGCAGCAGCCACATGCAGACAAGCGGACAAGTGAAGGATTTGATCCACAGGAATGTCAAGATAAAGTTTGTATGCATCGCTACGCCAGCGACCCAACAGTTGTATCTCATAATCGGAGTATCCAGCTGTGGCAGCAGAAGTGGCTGCCCCACGACGAAAACTGTGACCAGAGTAGAGCATGGAATCCAGCCCAATGAGCATCAATCGGGATTTGAGAGTGGAGATAAATGAGTTCCGAGTCATGGGAGAGTTGTGAGATGTAGCAAAAAGAGGTGAAGTGAGAGGAAAAGGATGCTGAGTGAAAAGATGTTTGAGAGCCGTGACCGCACAGGTTTTTAAAACGGGAGCCATTGCCATGATGACTGTAATACCTTTGTGAAATGGATCAGTTTTTGAATCCGGAAGATTAAGACGAACGTAAGAAGGGTTCTCAATGGAAGGGATGAACTGGATAGAGGCCCGAGTGAGATGTACAGCTGGATTGAACATCTCCTTTTCACCAACAGTGAATTCTCCGCATCGTAGAAGACCACTGAAAGCCATCTTTGATGCAGTGTCGAAATTTGCATTATCAAGAAGTGAAACATCGCCTGCAACATCAGCAAGCTGGCCCATTAGAACTGCGGTGATAGGCAGTTTGGGATTGCGAGCCTTTTCCCCGTAGAAACGCTTGATTCCGCAAATGAGTCGCTGAACGGTAGGTGACTCGCATGTGGCAAAAGAAAGACCGGCGTCAACATGGAGGGAACGAATACTGGAGACATAGGATTTAATGGTTTTAGGCTGAAGGGCACGGTCACCAAGGTGAGCGACCCATTCAAGGATCCCATTGGTTGTTGCGGGCAAGTATTGCCCTGGCAAGGGACAAAGATGGGGGCGAGTGCGGACAAAGTCGATGTACTGATGTTGGGAGGAGGTATATGTTTTTCGAGTGCTGGATGCAATTCCATGGAAGAGATAGAAGGCGATGCGTGGAGAGAGGTGAGAGTTTGTTTCAAACCACTCAGGTGGGACTGGGTCAAGACGGGTGTTCGTGGAAGGTGTGGAGCGAGTTTGAATAGGCGGTTGTACTGGAAACGAGAAGCGGCATCAGCAATAGCATTCTTCTCAGTGGGAATCCAAACTGAAGTGAAAGAGAAATGGAGTGATGCAGCCATCATAGATACTAGGCGCAACATTGACATAGCTAGAGGCGAGCCACAAGTTCCGGTAATCAACCATTGCACCACAGCCTGATTATCACAATGAAATACCACATGAAGCCCAGACCAACAATGACCCCAGCAAAGGATAGCGTGAAGCACCGCATAAAGCTCCTTGAATTGGATATCCCGGGTGCGAAAGCGACGAGGAACACGAGTTGCAAACCAAGCATCCCCAATCACTCCGCCAATTCCCTTTACACCACTCGCATCTGTCCAAACTGAGAAGGAAGTTGAGGGAGAAAGAATCCGTATCCCATTCCAGTGTGCACTAAAAACATGCCACCAAGCAAGATCGGAACGGAGACCCTTAGGAATTGAACGGTGAGAAAAAGGAGAGACAAATTTTGCTTCAAAATCAAAGAGTCGACGGAGGAAAATACGAGAGTGGGGAATGACTTGTGAGCAGAATTGGAGGTAACCACTTAGCTGCTGAGCTTCACGGAGCGAGCAAGTGCTTTTTGATGCCCACGTAACCAATAGGCTGCGCAAAATCTCCAATTTGAATTCAGGCAGGCGTGCCTCCATCTTGACTGAATCAAGAATCAGGCCAAGAAATTCAATCTCTCGTGTTGGCCAAATGGTCTTTGAAGGTTGAAAGTTAAGCCCAAGTTCCATACCAAGGGCCATAATCCAATCTACCGCAGCAAATGCTTTGGAAGACTCGTATAAAGGAGAGAAGATGAGAAGGAAGTCATCAAGATAATGCCGCAAAGCAGCGGGAATATGACGTTTCACAATCCAATGAATTGCTTCAGCGAACATATTGAAGATATAAGGAGCGTTCTTCAAACCAAAAGTGAGAACCAGCAAGTAATAAAACTTGCAACCCCATGATATACCGAGTAAGTGCCAGTCAGCAGCACACACCGGAACATGTCTAAATGCATCCTTCAAGTCCAGTTTTGCCATAAGGGAACCACATCCTGAATCCACCAAGTCCTGAACAGCTCTTTCAAACATGTCATAGGAGATCCGTGCCTCTGAGTCCGCAATTCCATCATTAACCGATGACCCATGAGGCCAAGAAAGGTGATTAATGAGACGGAGCTTAGAGGAGTTGTGTTTTTTAGACACAATACCAATCAGAGAGCAGCGAAAATTAGGCAAAGGGGGAGTGTCAAAAGGTCCAGCTAAATGACCACATCGCACCATCTCAGCAAGGATGTCATCAATGAAACCTGGGTGTTCAAAAGCCGATTTCAAATTTTTGCATGATTGAACAGATTCAGGAGCGGAAAATCCTATATTAGCACCAAACTGGATAATATGTAGGAGAGCTGATACAAACGTCCGATCAGGGTAGTCTGTTAGATAAGACTCCCAGGCGCTGTACTTTAAAACAGAAACAATAGGAGGAAGAACCTCGTTACCCGGTAAGTTACAGCGAGGGTCAGAATTGGGATGCTGGGGTGGGAGAGATAAAGGAGGAAATGAAAGAGAGTCCAAACAAGGATGAACCGTTACAGGGATATCATTAAGAGGCACTGGGAGGCCCAGGCAAGCCGATCTGTGGCGAGAATGACAGTGCCTTCGTCGGCTCACCCTGCCAAGAAATTAAGAGCGAGAAGGTGCAGAAGCACGTTTCCCAGAACAGGCAGGATCCCCTACTTTGTGACCCTTTGAACGGCAAACCTTGCAGATATGCAAGCGAGGACAAGGGGACGCATCACAGGAACCATCATTCCAGTCGAAACAGGGCTGTTTAGACAAATTGGTTGATGGTTTAGACTTTGTAGAGGAGGGAAATGAAGAAGACGAAGGCTTTGGATGCGCGGTAACACGAGTGTAAAGTTGGGCATCAATGGGGCCCCAGCCCAGATAGATGCTGCGCTTCATTTCCTGACGGCGAATATTCATGTAAGAAACATGATACTCAAGCACATATGACCACTGAAATTCCCTGCCCATCTCCATCAGAGATGCAACATACATCTGACACCCCATTGCAAGAGCACATCCAATATCTGGGTTTCCGCCAATACGGGCATATTCAACCAGAATGGAGACATAAGTGAGGAACGGGACGATCAAAGAATCTAACGTAGGGTAATCCTTCAAAGAGCCCTGCTTCTTTTCAAGTAAGTCCAACCCTCCATTCATAGCATCTGCTTTGGCGCGAACATGGCTGTCCAGCTTCTGAAGGCTCATTGGACGGAATTCATGACGAGTAATGTCAAGAATATGTCGTTCTTCGACATTGGGATAAGAAGCATAAAGGGACTCACACGGAGGTGCCTCACTGGCCGAGACAAAGGGAGGAGGCGTTGGAATTGGAAGGTTGGTCGGAGGATTAGAGGCAAGTGTTTTGCTAGCTAAAGCAACCGCTACAGCAATTTGCTGCAACTGCTCAGGAGAGAACAGCAAAGGAGTGGTTGAGGTATCAGCACCCAGGTCAGACATGAATGGTTCAGGGGAAAGAGGATGAGTTGAATGTGGTACAGGGGTAGATGGAGGCGGGGAAAGAGGGCCAGAAAGAGCTAGAAGACGCGATTGAATGGGTCCAGGAACGTTCTTGACAGATACAAAATGCCCATTCAAGCGCCAGCGGTAGGAAACAGATCTGCCGGGAGTGGAAACGCGCTCCACGGAGAAGCCTTCAACTGTTACAGAGGGAATGATGTCCCAAAATTGAAAAAACAGAGACGCTCGCTATCGAGCTCTAAGTGAGAGATATCAAAGTGAGAGGACACGAAACTATGTACCTATCGAGCTCTAAGTGAGAGATATCAAAGTGAGAGGACACAAGAGAAAACGTATGGATGAAAACGATGCCTTATAAGTGTAGGAGAAGAAAGAAAGGTCAAAGCAGACAAAGGGCATAGATCAAAGGAATTGAGCACAAAGACTTGATCGGCGGCTTGTGGCATAGACCGCGGTCAACTGGCTTTGACCGGTACATGTATAGAAAAAATACGATCGCGATAAATTTTCGCCATTCCCTCTGATGTGACTGTAGTGTGCGACAGGACAAGTTATAATCTTTTGGAAAAATGATCGATAAACACCGATATGGCATTGTATCCTCCCGATTCCGGTAGTTCCCCTATCATATCAGTACCGATTATCTGCCATGGTTCAGTTGGTACTGCATGTGGATGAAGTTGTCCAACTGGCTTGGTACGATGTGATTTTGTCGCCTGGCATTTTTCGCAACCTTCGACATATTTCCCTGCATCTCGTGTCACCCCTGGCCACCAGTAGTCCCGAGTGATCAACTCCATGGTCTTGTACTGTCCTGGGTGTCCCGCTAGCGGCGTGACGTGGTACTGAGTGATTATTTTGGACCGGAGTAGGTGGTTTTTTGGTACATAAACACGCCCTTTCCATGTAATGACTTTGTCGGTTTCAGTCCACTCCGTGTTTTTGGCAGCTAGGGCATCCTGTACAGTTCAATCTCCCTGGTTTCTACTCTTTCGGATCTCTGATAACAGGAGATCTTCAGGAGCCGATAGGTCAAGAGCATGGATGAAAAATTCCGGTTTCAGGAGAACAATGTTCTCATTGTCCTTGTCCCCCGTCTCAAGACCTGTCATCCTCGACAGGGCATCAGCTTTTGTCATCGATTTACCAGGCTTATGAACAAGATCGAAATTATACTCCGCTAACTCCAGTACCCAGCGCGCTTGTCGTTGGTTGAGTTTCTGCGGCTTCTTGAAGTACTGGAGGTTTGCGTGATCCATAAAAATTTCAATCTGTTCTTCCGCGCCTAACAAATACTGTCGCCAGTCGTCAAGTGAGTCCATAATCGCCATGAGTTCTTTGTCGTAGATTTCGTAATTATGCTCAACCTCATTGAGGGAACGTGAACGAAAAGCGATTGGATACCACCTATTGTCGACAAACTGTGATAAGACTGCACCATTGGCATAATCAGATGAATCAGCCTCGACTCGGAATTGTCCCTGGTTACGAGGAATCAATAAAATGACTTCCTCACAAATACGGTGTTTCAACTCTTCGAACGCCTCCTCCTGGTCTTTCTCCCACTTCCAAGTCCCGTTTCCTGTGAGCTGTGTTAGTGGCTTTGCTACAAGACTGAATCCACGAATGAATAGTCAGAAGAAGTTGCAGAATCCTAGAAACTGCTGGACGTTGCACTTCTTTTGTGGAGTAGTCCATTCTCTAATGGCTTGTACTTTCTTGGGATCCATGCGAATAGTTCCGTTACCAATGATGATACTGAGGTAGTCGATAACCGGTTTTTCGAAAGAGCATTTTTCGGGTTTAAGAAATAGTTTGTGCTCCTGTAGAATATCGAGTACTTGCTTTACAATTCGTCAATGCTCTTCTATACCATCGGTAAAAATCAGTATGTCATCCATGTAAACGATAACATGACCTCTATTGACGAGATCTCGCAGGATATGGTTCATAAAACCTTGGAACGTCGCAGGAGAGTTAGTGAGTCCGAAGAACATAACGGTTGGTTCGAATAACCCCTGGTTAGTTCGAAAGGCCGCTTTCCATTCGTCACCTTCCTTTATGCGGATGTTGTTGAATCCCCATCTGATATCCATCTTTGTGAAGATTTTAGCGCCTTTTAAACGATCAATTAGCTCCTGAATGAGAGGAAGTGGATACCGGTTTTTAACTGTCATCTCGTTCAGTTTACGATAGTCTTGTACCGGTCGTAAGGTGCCATCTTTCTTTTTGACGAAGAAGAAGGGGGATGCCATCTGCGAGGTCAAAGGTCGGATTCCCTCAGTTCGAAGGTTTTCTTCAAGGAACTTGTCGAGTGCCTCTTGTTCCTTTGGGTTTAGCGGGTATACTTTACAATCTAAAGGTTTGGAACCTGGTGTTAGATCGATAGTGTGGTCCCAAGGACGTCATTGTGGCAACTGGTCGAATTCCTTCTGACTGAAAACATCAGGATACCCTTCGACGTAGGGTTTGGAAGTGTCGAACTCTTCAACTGTTTCTTTCTTGGCTTGTTCCTCCGTCCACTTTCGTGACTGTACCTGCTCATGAACATATCTATCCCAGTCAAACAAGAAAAGCTGTTTGCCTTCCTGCAATGCTGCTCTAGAATGGGTATCCTCTGGTGTCCAAAAGTGTGGGTTGTAACCGCATCTTGTTGGACACCTGTCGAAAGTCAGTTCAGATGTTTTCCAATCAATGCTAGGGTTATGATGTCGTAGCCAGTCTAGTCCTAGAAAGATATTATTCTTTCCTAGACTTACCACTCCAAACTGGATGATCTCTGAATGATCACCGATAGTCATCCGGATCTCGACGTACTTGTCTATTGATCCAGAATCGTTGAGTGTACCATCGGCATTGTAGACAGGTGTTTTGATTGGTAAATCTTTCGTGATGAGGTTGTGCCGTTTGACGAAGTCCGAGTCAATACACGAACCGGTAGCTCCACTGTTGAGAAGTCCTTCTGTGACGATTTGTCGACTATCCTCCAGTGTTTCGAGTATTGCCGGAAGTTTCAGACTTTTGCCACGTGACCCGCGAATATAACTTCTTTTGTTCTTGAGACTCCGGATGGCGGTGACTGCCGCTTTCCAGTTCCGTTTTCGTATGTCCATGACGGTTTCTTCTGAGGCTTCTTTCTCCCGGGAAGAGGGCATCCAAGTTCGTAACAATCCCACTGCTCTCGGGATCTGGTCTTCTCTAACTCTCTGAGTTAGCCATTCAGCAGTGTCGGGTTCGTACCGTATAGGTTTTTCGGTTTTTTCGGTTTTATGTATGAAGGTGGACGCGTTTTTCTGTTTAGTACCTGTACTGATTACATAATCAACGCCATTATCAACAAATTCCGAAATGTCCATGTGCGAAGGCTCCTGCAGACCTATATCTACTGCGGAGCCTTTGGAAAACCCAAATCGTTAATGAAATCTGTACGTTCCTGCTCACTCATGTTTAGCATAATATATCGGACTACCGCCTTTCTCTTGTGTGGGCAGTTCCTGCTCATGTGGCCTGGTTCGCCACAGTTGAAGCACAGCCGCTTCTCCCTCGCCTGGTCGATGTCCATCGGCCTGCCCGTTCCTCCGAACGTGGTGCCGGTAGCATCTCTTCTTGGCGCCGCAGGATACTCTGCCTTCAGAGCTACTTTCGGCTCCTGTCGGTTCTGCTGAGTGGATGACTGTCCACGACTCTGTCCCTGTGGGTTAGCGTTCCACCACCCCGCATACCCGTATCCTCTCTTCTGTTTGGCCTACTGCCGCCTTATGTTATCAGCCCCTGTAACTACCTTCTTCAACTCCTTGTAGTCTTCAAAGGGCTCCTTTCGTCCTTTAATGATGTTGTACAGGAGGGTGTGATCAACCGCTCTCTCCGCTAGGGTAAGGACGTGCGACTCGTCCTTCTTGTATCCGGCATCCTTCAGCAACAATTCAAATTCTTTGAAAAAGTCACCAGCCGAAGACTTCCCCTGTCGGATATAAGTTAGTTTGTCGCAGGCCTCCTTCTCCTTCACGACGTTCGTGAACTCCCTGTCCATATCGTCAATTAGCTGCTTCCCCGTAATGTCCCATGACCCATTGTCGATGTTGAAGTGGTCATCAGAGTAGACTTGGGCCCATTCGTCAGCTTTTCCTCCGACCAGGAAGGACATAATGATGGTTGTGACACAATGGGAGTTGTCGACCTGTTTAGTCTCTGTTAACTCAGAAATGTAAGCCATCATTCATCGTCACCATGGTCGGTAGGTGGCGGGATCGCCATCGTAGTTCCCTGGTGTATTGACAAACATCCGGCGTGGACTAGAAGTGACGGTAGCGACTTCTGCTGGGTCAGGCGCATGTATCGACCGATCAGTCATGTTGAGTTATAGTAGGGGAGAGGATGAGCGTGTTTGGTAAAAATGAAAATGTGTAACGTATTGAGAAAATTAGTTTCCAACGGCGTGTTGAATCCTAGGCAAGTTTGTAAAAATTTGTTTGTGACAGGTGGTAGGTGGTAGAAGCTCTATTCTTCTGTCAGTGACTCGCTAGCTCTCTCAAAAGATAACCAGGCATCACACGATGAACGATGAGCAAGAGGATGAGAAAAGCGATGAGGATAAAACAACCCAACTACAAGTCTAGCTACTGAGGAGAATAGACGAGAATAGAGCTAAGGAATATAACTACAAAATACTAAGTCTTATATACTAATGGAATATGAAACCGTGAGAGATGTCTCGCGCCATAACCGTGAGGATCTACAATAAGAGTCGCTTGTATCCATAAGTAAAGCTGTAGGTATTAGGTGAGTAAACAATAAGGCAATATAGAAAGAAGCATGGAAGCGGAATGATAATGACGTCGTCCTGTCAATGAGCTGACAGGCACGAGAGAGTCGCGCCTAAGTGAAACGACAACGCGAGAACAATAAGGTTGACGCATGTAACCTAAATGATAATGAAAGTATAATAAGCGCTAGTGTAAGCGCTTTGGTGATTAGGTAAGTAAATAAAAGAAAAGGAAAAGAATAATGAAAAAAGATCGTTTCATGACATTCGGCTCCTGTCGGTTCTGCTGGTTGGATGTTTGTCCCTGGTTCTGTCTTTGTGGGTTAGCATTCCACCACCCTGCATACCCGTAACCCCTCTTCTGCTCGGCCCATTGCCACCTGACATTGTCAGCACCTATGACTACCTTCTTCAGCTCCTGGTAATCCGCAAAGGGCTCCGATTGGCTCTTGATTATATCATACAGGAGTGCATGATCGACGGCATTCTCTGCTAAAGTGAGAACATGCGAATCACTCCTGTTGTAATTGGCATGCTTCAGTAACAACTCAAACTCTTTGAAGAAGTCACCAGGAGGAGTCTTTCCCTGTCTAATGTACATTAGCTTGTCCCAGGCTTCTTTCTCCCTGGCGACATTCGTGAACTCCCTGTCCATGTCATCGAAAAGATCCTTCCCTGTAATGTTCCATGCGTCCTTCTCGATATCAAAATGGTCATCAGTGTATACCTGCGCCCATTTGTCGGCTTTTCCTCCAACCATGAAGGACATGATGATGGTAATTAGATGGTGCGATCCTTCGACCTACTCCGTCTCCATCAGCTCAGCCACATAGGCCCTCATCCTTCGTCGCCATGGTCGATATGTAGCGGGGTCGCCATCATAATTCCCTGGTGTATTAACGAACACCTGGCGAGTTGAGGGAGTGGGGTTATTGATTTCGGAGACGTCGGGGGTGGGAGCATGTATTGACTGATCAGTCATGTTGAATTTATAGTAGGGAGGGGTGAGTGTGTTTGGTAAAATAAAATGTGTTACGTATCAAGGATAAACTAGTTTTCAATGGAATGTCGAATCCTAGGCAAGTTTGTAAAATGTTTGTGACGGGTGGCGTGTGGTAGAAGCTCTATTCTTCTGTCAGCGACTCGCTAGCTCTCACAAGAGATAACCAGGCATCACACGATAGTTGATGAGCAAGAGGATGAAAAAGCGATGAGGATAAAACAACCCAACTACAAGTCTAGCTACCGAGGAGTATAGACGAGAATAGAGCTAAGGAATATAACTACAAAATACTAAGTCTTATATACTAATGGGATATGAAGCCGTGAGAGATGTCTCACACCGTAACTGTGAGGATCTACAATAAGAGTCACTCGTATCCATAAGTAAAGCTGTAGGTATTAGGTGAGTAAACAATAAGGCAATATAAAAAGAAGCATGGAAGCGGAACAATAATGACGTCATCCTGTCAATGAGCTGACAGGCACGAGAGAGTTGCACCTAAGTGAAACGACAACACGAGAACAATAAGGTTGACACATGTAACCTAAATGATAATAAGAATATAATGAGCACTGGTGTAAGTGCCTCAGTGATTAGGTAAGTAAATAAAAGAAAAGGAAAAAGAATAATAAAAGAAAAGAATAATGAAAAGATTGTTTTGTGACACCTTTTACCAATTGCTGAGTTTGCATACAATAATGCACTGAACACTTCCACTGGGATTACACCTTTCTTTGCTAACAAAGGTTATCATCCTAACATATCCATTCAACCAGAAGTTGATATCCAATCTGACCGAGCTTGTGATTTTGTCATTAACCTGGATAAAGTCCATTCCTTCCTCCATGACGAAATTACTAATGCTCAGAAGCAGTATAAAGAACAAGCCAATCAGAAGTATATTTCTGCTCCTGAATTTCAGATCAGTTCTGAAGTCTTTGTACTAGCCAAACACATCCACACAACCCAACCCACTCCGAAAATTACAGAAAAGTATCTTGGACCATTCAAGGTTACCAAATGTATTGGAACTCTAGCCTACAAGATACAACCACCGGATTACCTCTCTCAAATACACCCTGTATTCCACATTTCGCAATTGGAACCATACACTCTGAATCTGATACCAAGCTGCAAGCAAGCTCCACCACCTCTAATCAAGGTAGATAGCAAACAGGAGTTTGAAGTTGTGGACAAACTAGATTCAAAAATGGATTGTCAGTACCAATGTTGTCCATTGCAATACTTCATCCATTGGAAAGGTTATGAAGGTACTGAAGAAGAATATTCATGGATTGGAGCAGATAAAATGCATGCTGATGAACTTCTCAGTGAATTCCATATCTGGTACCCGCTTAAACCTGGACCTTTACTGGACATCAATTAATAATTGTTGTATGCTTTTACTTATCTTTTTTCTTTCTTTTATTTTTTTCTTCACTTCCAAATGGTTGAAATTGACCAAAGGGATTACCACCATGATAGTTTATTGAGCAATAATCCCTTACCAGAAGTTCCTACAACTGCACTATCAATTATCCATTTTCCAGCCATTTCTGTCCAAAATTTAAACACAATATTTACAAGTCCTTTCAGCCGACCTTCATAAAGCATACTCTTTTACTTTTCCATTTCCTTTTTAACTACAATAAAACTCTTATTATTTACAGGTCCAATATCAGACATTTTTTCGGACACCATAAAAAACTGATTCAAAAAATTTATCGAAGTCCAAACAACAAAAACTATTATTGGCCCTATTCTCGGCCTTCCACCTTCCTATCACCTGTCTTCCTCACTCAATCTTCTTCTATTTCCTTGTCATCCCAAATACATACAAGGAACCTTACCATTGATATGACTGCCAAATTGCAGTTGATATCACTCAAATACTTTGAATTTAAAGTGTTGTTCCTTATTAAAGACGATTAAAAAGTCTATAAAATATTACTATCCTTTGCAATGCACACTCACAACACTTTAAAATACAATCTTAAACTTAATATTGCACTTATAATACTTAAAGTCCTTAATTGAGAAGGTCAGAGTTGATAGTATTGCTGATGCAATCAAAACAGCTTTGACCACCACCAATAAAAGTCATAGGAGCACATTTAAGGTAGCGGAGAAAATACTGGATGAGTAAGAGATGGTCCAGGTGATGTCAGTCAAAGTCTACAAGACAAATTTACACTCCGGGATAATTGATAATCATTTTCTCGGACCAAAAAATAGAGAACAGTTGAAGTTTACATAGGTTTAGACTTGTCTCAGTAAAATGGACAGGCTAAATTGAAACAATGTTCAGAACAGGTCTAAATATATTTTATGACTTGTTTGGCAACTTATTTCATAGCTATATCAAGAGAAACGAGCAAAATATCTAAGTTCAACAGTCAAAGCAGTATATATTGATGGGATTGATGGCCCATCAAAACTAGTGGCTCCAGCGAGAATGCTGGCTGTGGAGGGTTTCACGGGGCATGTTCAACCGATGAAGTAGCCTAGATATAGCTACGTGATAGTACAATACAGAGCCGGGCAGAGTGGGAGCGAATGAGATGATGGCGGAGAAAGGAAGACGCGCCACTCAATTTGGTGGCGTGAGGTCATACTGTGACGTACCATGTGACATCTGTGACCGAGCCGACCCACGTGCTGTTCCGGGGGGCTCGAGAAACACCCAACTTTGAAAGCACCTATTGTTTAATAAAATGATAAAGATACAAGTACGCCCCAACGGTATAGTGCGATCACATAACTCAATACCAACGCACAAAATGTTGCTCAAAGAGTTGTCGCTAATCTAATGCTCAGGCTCTAGTGAAATCTTCATATCCCTCTTGGCCTCGAACTAAACTTCTTGTTCTTCTTGCCAAAGGAATAAGGGTTGTAACCATTTTTCCTATCAAGGGAGGGCGTTTTGCAGTTTGCTGGGCTGGGGCCATTGCTTCCGCCACCAAAAGATGGTCTTTGCTTCGCAGGTGGTGTAGCGTAGAAGCTATTTGTCGGTACCGGGAACGACGCTTTCGGGGTAGCAGTGGCAGGCGTGGGTCGGCGTGGAGGTAATGATTCTCGCCGGTCCATCAAATTTGAGCTGCTCTCCTCCGGTTTCTCTGCCTTCTCACCAACATCCTCCTCATTGTTATCCGACCCATAATCCACCAAACCTAGCAAAGATGTTTTGCTAGTAGCGGCTTTGGCAGAGTCGATCTTTTGTTTGATCACGCTTGCCTGGGGATCTTCAGAGTCAAGTTTGGGTCGCTTGGCTTGGGAAGGGCTACTTTCCCCGGTGTTCTCCAATGACGACGGGAGCAGGGGTCCGATGAACGTTATACTGTTCAACTTGACACCTTGATCTTCATCTCCCGTCACATTTTGTTCTTCTCTCGGTCGTTTCTTCTGCATCTGCGCAACAAGACCGGGCTTCTTCACCTGAGTTGGTGTAAAGGAAAGCGCAGAGCCGTTGGTCAAGGGAGTGTTGCTGACTTTGACAGCAGACTCGAGCTTCTCGCCTTTGTTCTTGATGTAAAACAAGATATAACTGTTTTTATTGCGAGTGGGCGTGGACGCTGTCGTTACCAAGTCGTCATTCATTTCATACCACCGGTTCTCCCGACTTCTGACGTAGGCGTAGTAGTGTCCTGAATGCGGTCCTCCCCCAGCATGGCAAATCACGCCATATAGTGAGTAATTCGGGCCATACTGTCCTTCACTCATGTACGGTCCCAAGGAGAGTTGCTCGTCATAGGACACCATATGCCCTATTTTAGAGCCCATAGGCGAAAAGCGCTTCAAGTGAACGGTGAGGACCACAGGTGCATCGTGAATACTAAATTTTTTGGTAGCATTTACGTGTTTTTTGCACCTAAAATAAAGGAAATATTATTAGTAGTAATCGGTAGGTCAGTATTGCGGTAACGTACTTTTCACACTTATACTTGTCCGCCCCCTTTAAATGATCCGGCGCGACGAACTTGCGCAGAGCATCCTTCAGAAGTTGAGAGTGATGTATATCGAGACTCAGATCCAGTATACTGTCGAAGGTGTCGCTGTTGTGGCCACAACTCTCACAGGTTACCCTAGAGCGTAGCTTACCTCCGAAAAGCTTATGCACCCATGTCGTCTCGGCGAGCTCATGGTCAATTTTCCTAGCATCCGATTTAGATATAGTCGGTGATAAATGAACAGATTAGAGCTTACGGAGGCTGCCCTGCTAAACATGATTTCTGCAAGGCATCTATAGCATATCGAAGGAATTCATGTGAATCTTCCTGTCTACCTCTCCGCATGTGTTTGGCAATAACTAAAAAGCAAGCATTAGTACATTTGCTCTCGAAGGGATGGGTATAAGTTACCTTGTAGTTTGCCTGATATTTGACTGGGCGAAAACGCGTTATTAGATCTATGAGATTGCATCGCGACGGTTCGAAGAGAGCAAGTCATGCAGAAATTGTTTTTACACGGACCTGGAAGGGTAATATTTAGAATGACGGCCGAAAAAATACCAAGTGCACTCACATTTTTCAGGAGTATGCTGTACAAGAAGATGTAAAAGTGGCGGAGTGTGCACCAGGCACTGTATAGCGCTATTTAAAAAACATGTATTCCCTGTGTTATGGAGCCCAGAGCCTAACTTAGCACCTCGCGGCCACGAAAGGTCGATATCGCCCGTAAAGAGTGGGCGTGTTTTAGGATTCGCCTTAGGGGCGGGGGTAGATTGGGAAGGGGCAGTTGAGGTAGCGCTCGAGGAGTCGACTTCGGAATTGGCCTTATCGTGGCTCTGATCGAAGGACACCGTATATTAGCAACGGATTTGAGGACGGTTCTGCCACCCTACTCACCTCAGTCCTTTCTGCCTGTGTAATCCGTTTCGGTGTAACATTTATGGGCTCGTATTTGCCTTCAGTTACAGCCAGCGCGTCGGACGAGGAGCCCTCCACAAATTCGATGGGTGGAGGTAAAAGGCTGTTGAAGGCATCGATATCCTTTGCAGGACGGTATTGCCGGTCGTCTTTCGACGAAGGAAAATGATTCGGCTGCGCGGACAGATACAGCGGAGATGCCAACATAATTCTTTGTTTATGAAACAGCCCGAATTTAACGTCGCGCGAGATTTTATGATATGGCAATGAAGGGAACCAGAGCAGCAAGGGAAATTTGAAGGAAAGAATAGTGGGGAGGAAGATGACAAGGAGTTGTTTAGTCAATCAACAATAATTGATTGCTCATCAAGCATGATCGATCCAAAGACCTTCACCATGGACATCTTTTTCTCTTCTACCTTATTTCAACGTTACTAGATGCGACTACCTAAACAAAAAAGTCAATATAGATATGATGACTGGTACCCGTGAGGGAGGAAGAATGTCGGGCAATCTGACGTCCTAGATATCTGCGTGTTTCCATAATCTTTTAAAAACTTCTGGTTATCATTATATATCATTAGAGGGCTGGTGCGGATGCCGAGACGAATCAGTAGTGGGCTGAGCTCCTGAGCTGCTGCTAAAAAGAAAAGGGTCAAATCGAAATCAAATTTCAGGAAAACGGTTCCTGTATAGTGCGTCGATTTGTGTAATCATGCTACTTGTCTATTACGAGGTCCATCTCCAGCGGAGCAACGAAGTCGAACGTACATGGAAAATAAAGATTACTGCATATTTCACATATCAATCATAGCCACATCGTGTAATCAAACAAGAGGAAGAGAGTATCAGGAGAAGACGAATCTTACGACGCAAATGAATGGATCTTAAATAAGGTGTGATAATTCATGTTGGGAAAAATAACAGTACATGCAAAGCTCCATAAATTGCCACCAGTCGGGGAAGACTTGTTCTAGTGCTAGGGTCGTCGTTGGCCTTGGGGCAGTCGAAGTCTAGAACAGCGGAAGCAAGATAGTTCGCTGTTCTTGCCTGTACTCGGGAGTAGCGGTCACGATGGAAGGGCCGTTAGCCGGTAATCACAAATCCACAGGATGGTGTCAGAAGCTTGATTGTGGCAGATTCCTTATTAGTGAGACGTCAAAATATTTCAGCCATCCAATGTAATTCGAGTTTTCAATCGTGTATTATCCATGAGATTACAAGTCACAATTTTGATTTGATGGTGACGCTATCCACATTATTCTCCTTCCCTACTTCCCACCACACTACGGTGACTGTGATATCGTCCCTATAGCTCCTCGACATACCCGCCGGGATACTCATGATCTGTCTCAATTCTTTTTCATCGCCACCCCCGAGAGCATTTCGTATCAGATGCGTGCTGATGTTATCGTCTACGAAAGCCCATGAGCCCTGCTTCGTCGAACGCGAAAGTTGTTTGCCAGCTTTCCCGTCAACGCCCGCGTTGGCTATAGATGTTGGAATAAGGGATGGGAGTTCGGATTTCGGTATCACCCCTTTGAGACCAGCAAGGTGACCGCCGACCAGGCTTACGACTTCTTCAGGACTGGAGAACAATGGTCAGATAATGATGAACGATTGAGAATACATAGACCACATACGTCAGCACATCCCAAAGTCCATCAGTGGCTAACACCAAAAACCTCAATGATGAAGGGTCTTTGAATGAGAGTTTGCGGTGAGTAATTACCGGTCGGGCGGTAACATAGCTGCATGAATTTTAACCGTCAATCATTATTCGAGTTAAGAAATGGGAAATTAGATACGGCGGTGTTTTGAATGTTTTTGGAGGTTTTCTCAAGGAAGTTCCATTGCCGACCATGTATACTTGGTTCAGCCTGCAGAGGTTGTAAATGAGAACGAAACGAGGGATAAGAAGCGAAGAACACGACGTACAGTTCTTGCATTGCCAGAGGCCATTTATACCGTGCATCACCGAAAGCTCTGGATGGTTCCAAGCCACCCAGCACTCGGCCATTCATCACGACATTATCCGCCTCGTCATTAGGATGTTCAGAGATTAGACTGGAATTTGTTCATATCGACCAGAAAGAATCAATAGATGTGGCACTCACCGTTCAACTTCCTTAGGATTTCTTGCAGTCTGGTCTTCGCTCAAGACGTCGACTTCCCAGGTCCCTTTCCCATCGTTGTTTGATTTCCAAACTCCTGCAACAGCCCGACTGTCTCCAGTACACGCAATGTACAAATCCTTTTGCGCAGTATCGAAAAGTGCCATCAACGCACAGCTACCTGAACTTCGTAAAGCAGTGACGAGGGGAAAGAATGCGAATTGAGGGTACCTGATATCGCCGCCTCCATTGTTTGGATTCCCGAAGCATTACTACTCAAGTCTGGTACTGGGCTTTTCGCGGACATTGTCCCCTGCTGAATGGCTTGCTTTAATATCGAGATTGGCGCGTCTAGTAGAACTTGGTCGAACCCTACGAATGCATCTTCTATTGCCGACGAGATGCTGGGAACATCCCAAGTTGCCGAAATAGAACCCGAAGACGATTTTGACCATAGTGCCCAGAGACTGTCGGTGAAGGATTTCGTGGATGAAAGAGAAGCAGAAGTGTTAGCGGCGAGCTTCGAGAGCTGTAACGATACTGCATTGATAAGCGTCCGTGAAAGAAGTTGTGAGGTATTTCGTCCGCCGTGGCCATCAAAGACGGTGAAGAAAAGTAAATCGCTTTGGCCATCGTCACCTTGTATGATCTGGTGAGAATGAGCATCTTCAATCGGGTCATTCGAAGCTAAGGCGGACGTTGTGTGATGCCATGTAATGCCATAAGGGCGTGAATTAGTCTCTGTTATACCGCTTTCACCGAGTCGCGAGTCGATGGATTTCATTGGAAGTAGAGGAAGTGTCTTCATCACGATTTGTTTCTTGCCGTCAGTGCTTTTTACTCGTAGAGGGTGTTGAAAAGTTTGGTCGCGGATGGTATAGAAGTAGTAAGCAGGCCCTGCGACGACTATGGAGGCGGCGATGGGCTTCCAAGCGCGTCTTAACATTGCCAAAGTGGTGAAAGTCCTCGTAAGACTTAACGGACATAGAGTTCGTTTGACGCTTGCGTTCAGCGCCCGGTCTCGTGACCCTTGACGGAGGTGGGGTTAATTTTCTAGGAAGGAATTCTGGTTGTCGTTTGGATTGGAATGCTGTGAAAAAAACCGGTCACATGCAATCACATTTGGAGCATTAGGTTGAGGAAGGCAGAGTTGATCCCCACGAGTGCATCACACGCAGGGGGTGGGGAAGGGTAGGGGCTCAGCATCTTCTACCTGAATCCTCGCAGCCTAGAAAATAGATGTTAAAAAGATTAAAAAGAAACAAACAACAGTTATGCATTGATACAATCCAATGTTTCTTCCCTTTCAAACTACTCCCCTCACCCTGATCCTCTATCACTTTCCATTTCTTCGGAATTATGATCACCTATCTAAGTCAGTGGACCCAATCATTGACCAAATCCACACTTACCAGTACCACTTCCTGTCAGGAACGACTACACTATGAGTAACCCTTAGCGTATAAGTGCCTGTCATTGTGTGCTTGAGTCCTGTGATTAGGCACTTTGGTATACTATTTCTTTACTTTCCTTTACACATTCTATGTTACTCATTGGGTCCCGTGCTTGGTTACAACCCGCCGCTGACATCCTCTCAATTATTCATATTTGGTTAGCATCCGTACTCGTATCTATCATGGACTTGTTTGTCATAGCCCTTGACCCATGACTCTATTGTAAATTAGATTCATACTTTTGTATATAGGTGTCACGAAACGATCTTTTTATTATTCTTTTCTTGTATTATTCTTTTTCTTTTTCTGTTATTTACTTACCTAATCACTGAGGCGCTTGCACCAGCGCTCATTATATTCTCATTATGATTTAGGTTACATGCAGCAACCTTATTGTTCTCGTGTTGTCGTTTCACTTAGGCGCGACTCTCTCATGCCTGTCAGCTCATTGACAGGACGACGTCATTATTGTTCCGCTTCCATGCTTCTTTTTATATTGCCTTATTGTTTACTCACCGAATACCTACAGCTTTACTTATGGATACGAGCAACTCTTATTGTAGATCCTCATGGTTATGGTGTGAGATGTCTCTCACGACTTCATATCCCATTTAGTATATAAGACTAGGTATTTTGTAGTTATATTCTTTAGCTCTATTCTCGTCTATTCTCCTCAGTAGCTAGACTAGTATTGGGTTGTTTTATCCATCCTCTTTTTGCTTTTTTGCCCTCTTGCTCATCGTCTATTGTATGATGCCTGGTTGTCTCTTGTGAGAGCTAGTGAGTTGCTGACAATAGGGTCAGCTAAGGTCTTGTAGTGACCTTAGCTTCATTATTCAACTTGACTTCTGGGTTCCTTCTCTGAGATGTCTGAGACACTTAGCCACTTGTGGTTTTGTGTGTCAACATTGACTTCTAACACTTCCCTGGTTTTTGATTCTGATGCTACCTTCTCCTTCTCTTGCTCCTTCTTCTTCTTTGCCTCCTTGGCCACAACCTCCCTCAGCCTCACTTCTTCAGCCTCTTGTGCCTGTTCCTCAGCCTTATGCTTCTCCTCTGCTTCCCTAGCCCTCTTTGCAGCTAGTGTCATGAAGTGAGCCACCCCTATCATTTTCCTTCTTTACGATACACCAGCCGAGCCCTCCTACCTACAATAATCATTCCGGAACCTTCCATTCCATTCTACCAGTTCTGTTCTATTCTTTGTGCCTGAGCTATACAGTATTACATCATAGTTCCCACACTCCACCTTGTATATATAAGCCAGCCCCACAACCTGGTCCCTTATCTTGACCTCTTTGTCGTTGGGATCAGGTATGTCTTTTACTTACTTCCTTGTATTTATTATCAATATAACTTTGTTGTTGGGACCAGTATCTGTCCATTTCCATCTGAAGTCTCCGCTCCGCCCGCCACCGTCGTCACCTCTTTGTGACATTAGGTCAAGATCCCTTACTGCACTGATAGCCTACCAATTAGGTTATCCTTGCAGGCTCCACTTTCACCACATCTACAGACACTGCCATACCAAGCCTGCCCACCCAAGTGATTGACTGCTCTGCCTATCCGCATGCTTTTGACACTAAAGACCAGACTCACATCCACAGTAGCAAAAGCAACTCCTGGGCTGATTGCAGTTCTCAACCCTGTCCGAACGCTGTTGCCAACTCCATCAGTGAAGAGGAGAACCAATCTGACGGTACCGTGATCACACCCATCCTAATCCCTACTCCAACTGCACCCCCATCCACTATGTCGACCTCCGAAGTCAACACAAATCAGCTCATGGCACAGCTCATTGAACAGGTGACTCAGCTCACAGCCAACCTTCATAGAGCCGCAGCCAAGTCAAGCATGAATAAACCCAAGCTCTTCAAAGGCTCGAGTAGTGCGGAAGCACGTCACTTCATTGCCCAGTATCAGAGCTGGGCAGTGGAACAACTGGATTTGAAAGACAATGAAGGGAAACTGATTAAGGCGGCCTTAGGATTCTTCTTGGGAAAGGCTGCTGATTGGGCCACCCCATACCTCTTGGAATTTAGCCATCACCAACAGTCATTTAATGGACGATGGGAAGACTTTAAAACAGCCTTCACCCTCCGATTCAAATCCATTGACGCAGGTATGGAAGCCCGGAATGCAATTCAGCATCTCAGGCAAGCAAAAGGTCAAACAGTAGCGGAATTTGTGCAGAACTTCAAGGACATCAGCAATCAGACTGGGCTCTTGGATGTCAATCTCCGAGAACACTTTCACAGTGGCCTCAACCCAGAGATTCGGCAGAACCTCATTGTGGTTAACATAGCTCAGGGACTAGCCCCTACACTGGAGGAGGCAATCAGACAAGCAATCTCAGTGGATGTATTCCTGCATGACCCCACCATGACAGGCCGTAATCAGGGGACCTCTCATACTCCCTTCCCCCCTGCCAACTCCCATGCTATGGACGTCGATGCCACATACACCAGTGGTAATAACAGAGAGAGCTTTGTGGCCCAGATGAGAGGCAGGTGTTATGGCTGTGGTTCTCAAAGTCATGAGAAAAGGAACTGCTCATACAAGGAAACAGTATGTCATTACTGCGGGTGACGAGGTCACCTAGAGTCGGTTTGCAAAGACAAGTTCATGGGTCTAGAGCGTGGCCAGGGTAAATGCCAACAACCCTGCCATCAACAAGTTGCAGCTTCCTCTTCAACACCCTTCACTCTCTTCCCCAATGAACCCATCCAAATCACTGCTTCTACTCTGGCTCCTACTGCCCAGCCCCCAGTCACTCCCAACCTCTCCACTCAGATTGCCCAGCTCCAGGAGCTCCTGAACAGAGCCAATGCCATGGCCCCAGCACCAGGTTTGCAGGAGGGTTTTTAAAGTGGGTACCCATCTTGGCTGCACTGAGAGTACCCGTTAACCAATTTGCTATACTACATTCTACCTCTGCATACGATTCGCTTTCCACCTGTAAAATACCTACTATTTCGGAATTGAACTCCAATTCATCACACTTCCGAATTAATGTGAAACTAAGAGGAAGGAATCACAGTATAGCAACTGCGGCCATGATTGATTCTGGGGCCACTGCCCTATTTCTGAACCAGGAGTTCATCAACCACCACCGTGTAAGGACCTTTCCACTCAGGAAACCTATTGGTGTCTTTAACATTGATGGGTCTGCTAACCGAGCAGGGCAAATCACACACTTTGCGTGTCTAGCCCTGACTGTTGATAACCAAGAATGGTGGACAGACTTGCTAATAACCAACCTGGGAAGCAAAGACCTAATTCTGGGACTCCCTTGGTTATGTAAAGCCAATTCAGATATTGACTGGGAGAAAGGATGATCCTTGGTCAAACCACAACAGACAATGATAGAGCAGGTGGTAGAGCAAGATACTGCAGAGGAAATTGAAACAGTCATCACTCCTGAACCCCCACCAAGCATAGCAGAGGAGGAGGCAGAGGATTCACCTATACACCGCATTTGA
Source organism: Lentinula aciculospora (assembly GCA_028011355.1). Taxonomy (NCBI): domain Eukaryota; kingdom Fungi; phylum Basidiomycota; class Agaricomycetes; order Agaricales; family Omphalotaceae; genus Lentinula; species Lentinula aciculospora. The sequence goes on from JAOTPV010000008.1 coordinate 1,846,421, forward strand.
GTCAATCGACAAACCCAACCTGCATGGGTGAAGTCAGGCATCCTACAGGAACAAACAGAGGAGGTCTGGTGTGCGGCAGGATTCACCTACTCCCAACAGCTAGCGGAACAGGCCCACAAAGCAAAACCTCTGAAAACCTTTGAAGAAATGGTCCTAGAACCTTACCGTGACTTTGAAAAGGTATTCTCTGAAACTGCTACAGAACGTCTCCTGGAACACCAACCTTGGGATCATGCCATTGAACTGATCCTAGGGGCACCTGAAACCATGTGCATAAAAGTCTACCCAATGTCATTAAATGAACAAGGTGAACTCAACCACTTCCTAGACGACAACCTCCAAAAAGGCTACATTCATCCCTCCAAGTCCCCACTGTCATCACCGGTCTTCTTTGTAAAGAAGAAGGATGGAAAGCTCCGTTTTGTACAGGACTACAGGAAACTTAACCAAGTAACCCTGAAGAACTGGTATCCCCTCCCACTGGTTGCTGACATCGTTAGCCATCTGCAGGGGGCACAGTATTTCACCAAATTTGACATTAGATGGGGCTATGACAATGTTCGGATTAAAGAGGGTGACGAGTGGAAAGCTGCCTTTGCAACCAACCAAGGGTTATTTGAACCCAGCATAATGTTCTTTAGTCTCACCAACTCCCCAGCCACCTTCCAAGCACTCATGAACTCCATCTTTTCAGACCTAGTGGCGGCAGGGAAAGTAGCAGTCTACCTAGATGATATTCTCATCTTCACCAACAAAATACCAGAACATTGGCAGATAGTAAGAGAGGTACTCAAGCGGCTAGAGAAACACAACCTCTACCTATGACCTGAGAAGTGTGAGTTCGAGGAGCTCCAGATCGAATACCTAGGACTAGTGCTATCAGAAGGTGAAGTGCGCATGGACCCAGTAAAAGTAGCTGCAGTCTGCGACTGGCCTATCCCAAAGAATCTGCGAGAGCTACGGGGATTCTTAGGTTTTGCTAACTTCTACTGCCGATTCATATGGAACTTTGCCCACATAGCACGCCCTCTGAACAACCTGACCAAGAAAGACATGGGCTTCAACTGGGGAACACACCAACAACAGGCCTTCGACACCCTAAGGGAAGCTTTCATCACAGCACCGGTACTGGCACTCTGGGACCCCAACAGGCTCACACAGCTTGAGGTAGATGCATCAGGCTTCGCTACGGGGGGAGCCCTAATGCAGAAACAAGACAATGGCCAGTGGCACCCAGTGGCATTCCAATCAGCCTCCATGCAACTGGCGGAACAAATCTATGAGATCTACGACCGAGAGATGCTTGCCATCATTGAAGCACTAAAAGACTGGAGAAGCTTCCTGGAAGGATCGCCACAAACCTTTGAGATCCTCACCAACCATGCAAACCTGGAATTCTGGCATTCTGCTCAGGACCTTAGTCGACAACAAGCACAATGGACACTGTGGCTATCCCGGTTTGACTTTCAGCTCACTCACCACCCGGGTAAGACAAACACACAGGCCAATGCCCTCTCTCGCATGGCAGTGCACCAGGTTTTGGACAATAAAGACAATTGACAACAGACTGTTCTGAAACCAGCCCACTTTATGCAAGTGGCAGCAACCTCACTACAGAATCCATTGGAGGACCACATCTGACAGGCATCTTGAAAGGAGGCCCAAGTACTAGAAGGGCTAGGAGAGCTTAGGAGAAGCAGTCTCAAACACTTGACCAATGGGATAGCAGAATGGGAAGAAGACAACAGACTAGTGTACCACCGAGGTAGGGTACATGTCCCACCTGACGATAACCTATGGAAAGAAGTACTCAAATAATGCCATGACAACCCCTCTGCTGGTCACCCTGGACTCCACAACACCCTTGACCTCGTCAGCACCCATTTTTGGTGGCCCACCCTGTGATCCTTTGTAGAAAAATATGTGGAAGGATGTGAGACTTGCGCAAGGAAGAAGATACAGAGACACCCACGAGCAGTAACACTACCCCTAGATGTCCCAGCAGGCTTGTAGGAAGTAGTGGGAGTAGACCTGATCACACAGCTGCCCGACTCACAAGGGTATGATGCTATCCTAGTCTGCACTGACCTCTATGATAAACAAATCCATGCAATTCCTTGTACGACCTCAATCACAGCAGCAGGGGTGGCCGACATTTACTATCGCGAAATCTTCCGCCTCCATGGCCTCCCCCTCCGCTTTGTATCAGACCGGGGACCCCAGTTTGCAGCAAAACTTATGCGATCACTACTCTCCCACCTAGGAATCAAATCAAATCTCACATCAGGACATCACCCCCAAGCGAATGGACAGACCAAACGGGCAAACCAGGAAGTCGAAAAGTATCTCAGGCTCTATGTGGGACACCATCAGGATGACTGGGCGGAGCACCTGTCCATGGCGGAATTCGTGATTAATGTCAGAGGTCGATGTTGACACACAAAACCTCAAATGGCTAGGTGTCTCAGACATCTCAGAGAGTAAACCCAGAAGTCAAGTTGAATAACGAAGCTAAGGTCACTACAAGACCTTAGCTGACCTTATATACAAAAGTACGAATCTAATCTACAATAGAGTCGTGGGTCAAACACTATGACAAACAAGTCTGTGATAGATACGAATACGGATGCTAACCAAGTATGAGTAATCGATGTGATGACAAAGGGAGAAAGCACTGAGGAAAGCACAGGCTCAAGCACAAGCCGAAGTCAGGAGTGGGGCTAGCACCACACACAAAGGCTGAAAGAGATAATGATCAAGACAGCAGCGATAGCACGAGGGCCAATTGCTAGGGGCGCACAAGGAAAACTAGTTCCAAAGACCAAGTGTGTATATTGAAGGTAAACGATGATACAGGTACTAACCTAGTTCCAAAGACCAAGAGGTCAAGATGGGGAACTAGGTGTCAGCTACTGTACTATATGTACAAGGGCTCGGATGAGTAAGCGACAGCGCGGGAAGCCAATAGAAGTGTCTGGAATGTGATGGAAGGTTCTGACAAGTGATAGATGGAAATAAAAGGATATGGAAACATGGAGAAGGGTTCAGGTAGTCACAAAGGTAAAGGAAAGAGGGAATGTAGGAGAAAACAAAGTAAGTACCATATCCTGTATGGCATGTCACGACATTACCCCCCTTCTACAGTCGATGTCCCAGCGACTATTTCCATGAGGTTTTCATAAGGTTGCCAGGGTAAAGAGTTGAAGATGGCCACTGAAATTTTTTGTGGTGCATTTGAGTGTTTTGCATAGAAATCTGCGATTGCCTCATCGCTTGTGCCCACTAAGTTTTCTTCATGCTCCCAACTGTTGTGGCCTTTGTCGTAACCCTTCCACTTTACCAGGAATTGCAACTTTTTCCACCATCCAAAGATCCGACTGTCCAGGACCTCCTCCACATCGTAGAACTCTTCTCCCTCTACAATTTTGGGCTCCGGTGGTGGTGGCTCGATTCCATTGACTTCATTCCCTTTCCAGGGAGACAAGCGGTTGGTATGGATGTTATTGTGGATTTTCATCCAGGTAGGTAGGTGTAATTGATATGTGAGTGGGCCCGTTTTCTCTGCGACTTCAAATGGACCTAGGCGTTTGCTCCCCAGTTTCTGGTTCTTTTGCCGTACTTTAAATTTGCTCAGGGATAACCAAACCAGTTGTCCTACTTTGAATTCCTGTACTTTTCCCTTTACTCCCTCTCGGATGCGCTCCTTGCTCATCCGTAGTGCTGCTTCTGCATCCTCGCGTGCATGCTGTAGCAGTTCTAGCCGACGCTCGATGGATGGGTATTTTGTCTCGACACCATTTGGAATGGTGAACTCCGGGGTGTAACCGTAAAGTGTTTCGAAGGGGGAGTGGTTGTGTGTGGAGTGGATGTGAGCATTCATGACAAACTCGGCAGTAGGAATTAAGAGGTCCCAGTCGTCCTGTCAGCGACTTATGTACATGTGAATGTAACGTTCGATTTCCTGGTTGGCGCATTCTGTCTGTCCATTTGTCTCAGGGTGATACGCTGTGGTCAGGGCAGAGTCAATTCCTAGTCACTTCAGTAGCTGGCGCATGACGTCTGCTGCAAATTGGGGTCCTCTATCAGAGATGAATCGATGAGGTAGGCCATGTAAGCGGAAGATTTCTTTATAAAAGAAATCTGCTACTCCTTCTGCAGTTATCTCAGTTGTACAGGGGAAACAGTGAACCATCTTTGTGTAATGGTCAACAAAGGTGATGATCGCGTTATGGCCATCCTGTGTCATGGGCAGTTCCCCAATAAGATCTACACCAATGTCCTGCCAGGGTCCTTCCGGTACGGGGAGAGGTTGAAGGGGTTTAGGCATTTGCATTGGCAGTGATCACATCCATCGATGTACTTGTCTATGAAAGAGTGCATCCCAGGCCACCGGTAGAGTCTGCTGACTAGTTCCAGGGTACCATGCATCCCTGGATGACCTGTGGTAGGTGCATCATGACAGTGTTCCAGGATTGTTTTCCTTAGCGCGGTGTCTGGTGGAATGTAGACTTTGTTACAGTAGTAAACCAAACCATTTTCTTCTCTCCACTCGGCTGGACCACTGGTGAGACTCTGGGGACCTTTGATACCTTTCAGACCATCCAGTACTTCGGCCTCTCGGTTGCTGATCTGCCGAATGCGGTCAAGGAGGGGATTGTGGAGGAGGACCATGGTTGCCGCATTAAGGAAGTGTTCCAGTTTTAGCACGATCTGTTCCCTGTTGTCCTCCGCATCTGTGACCTGGTGCTGCGCCATATGGGACAGTGCATCAGCTTGAGTGTTAGCTTTGCCTGGGCGATGTTTAAGGTGGAAATCAAACCGAGAGAGCCATAGTGCCCATCGTGCCTGTCAACGACTGAGGTCCTGGGCTGTCTTCCAGTATTCGAGGTTCTGGTGGTCGGTTATGATTTCAAAGGGTTCCAGGGATCCTTCTAAGAAGCTTCTCCAGTCTTTCAATGCCTCGATGATGGCCAGCATTTCCCGGTCATAGATTTCGTAGTTTCGCTCAGCTGGATCCATGGAGGAGGAGCGATATGCAATGGGGTGCCAAAGTCCATCCTCCTGTAGCTGCGAAAGTGTACCTCCAGTAGCAAAGCCTGATGCATCTACTTCAATCCGAGTTGGTTTCGATGGGTCCCATAGCGTGAGGATTGGTGCCGATGTGAAGGAGTCCCTTAGGAAATCAAAGGCCTCCTGCTGTTCTGAACCCCAAGCCCATTTAGTGTCCTTGCGGGTGAGGTTGTTTAGGGGTCGAGCTTTCTTTGTGAAACCTTCAATAAATCTCCGATAGAAGTTAGCAAATCCCAGGAAGCCTCAGAGATCGCGTAGCGTTGTAGGGGCCTGCCAGTTACTAACTGCCTCTATTTTGACTGGGTCCATTCGCACTTCTCCTTCACTGATTACCAAGCCTAGGTATTCGATGGAAGGCCGTTCGAATTTGCATTTCTCTGGTTGCAGATAGAGGTCGTATTTGCTGAGGCATGTAAGCACATTGTTGACTATACTCTGATGTTCTTCAAGAGTTTCAGTGAAAACCAGGATGTCGTCCAGATAGACGGCCACCTTCCCAGCCGCAATGAGGTCAGCAAATATGGAGTTCATGAGGGCTTGGAACATAGCGGGTGAGTTTGTTAGGCCGAAGAACATGACGAGGGGCTCAAAGAGTCCTCGATTTGTTGCAAATGCTTCCTTCCATTCGTCACCCTCTTTAATCCACACATTGTTATACCCCCAACGAACGACCATTTTGGAGAAGACCTTGGCTTTACATAGTTGGCTGATGATGTCCATGACGAGGGGGAGTGGGTACCAATTTTTCACTGTGCATTCATTGAGTCGCCGGTAATCCTGCACAAATCGAAGTTTACCATCCTTCTTTTTGACAAAGAAGACAGGCGACGCCAATGGGGATTTGGAGGGGCGGATGTAGCCTTTGCACCGATTCTCTTCCAAGAACCGATCAAGCTCTTCCTGCTCATTCTGGGACATGGGATAGATTTTGGTCCGCATGGTTTCAGGAGCATCCGGTTTCAGATCTATGGCATGGTCCCAAGGTTTATGTTCTGGTAGTTGCTTTGATTCTTTCTCGGATAAGACCTTTGCGTGTTTCCGGTATGACGAGGGGACCATCTCTTCAAAAGACTTCAACGGCTTCTCTTTGTAGGCAGCCTCTGCAAGTTGTTGAGAATACGTGAACCCTGCAGAACACCAAAGTTCTTCCGACGTATGGCCAATGATTCCAGCTCGAAGTAGTGCTCTCCTCCGCTTCCTGTTGCCTACCAGTCGATACAGAGGGGTGCTTTCAGTGTATTCATGTATCTCTGGGTCAGGCATGGGGAGTGGGAGAGCTTCTTTGGGCATTTGGGGTTGGTCGTCAGGCTCCGGAATGGAGAAGTGAACTCAGGGAGCTGAAGGGGCATCCCAGTCTGGGTTCGCTTCTACGATACATGCAGTAGTTCCTCCCACATTGCTTTCCTTGGGCTCGGGGATTTCTTTGATGGTCATGGGGTGCGGAGCCTTTCTGGGAGGGGTGATAGCCAATCACCCTTCTCTCCAGTCAATGTCCAGGTTGACCTTTTGGAGCCATGGAAGTCCAAGAATGATATCTTCCGAACCAAGGTTGGTAACAAGGTATTCAAGGAGCTGGGGTGGATTTCGGTCTATGGTGGACAGTAGACGTACAGAGTGTGTGATCTGTCCTGCAGTGTTAGGAGATCCATCAATGTTATAAAGAGCGATGGGATGGCGGAGCTGGTGAGGGAGAATTCGATGTTGTTTCATGAAACGTTCATGAATGAAGAGACCTGTGGCACCAGAGTCTATCATTGCTGCGCTGTCGGTATTCTTGAGTCTGCCTTGCAACTTAATTGGTACGCAGAAGTGAGAAACATCACTAGATTGAGCGGAACCAATTGTACACGAGGGTATAGATGCATAAGTAGAGGTAGATGAGGAATACAGACTAGGGAACCAGGCGGCAGCCGTGGCGGGTTCCCACTTTAAAAATTCGAGCGCAACTCTGCCATCTGCTCTGCCAGTTCCTTCTTTCCCGCAGTGAGCATCTGAAGGATCTTTGTAAAGTCGGTGGCAGGGGCGGGTGAGGTGGCGGCAATGGAGGTAGAGGGCTCTGCAATAATAGATGTGGCAGCGGCCGAGCAGGGGACGGGTCTTGAGAGTCCCAAGAACTTCCTGCGACAGACGGGTGCTAGATGACCAGTTAGTCCGCAGTGATTGCAGACATCGTGTTCATGGTGTCCATCTGCCTTTCGATGTTCTCTGGACCCGCACCCATAGCATCTTCCCATCATGGATCTGCGATAGTCTTCCGCCGATCGTCCAGTAGTAGTGGCATCCACGTCCATTGCGTTTGGATCGCAGGCCAGAACAAAGGGAGTGGGGTGTAGGAGCTGAAGTTGGGAGTGCTTCGGGTGTATTGTTTCCCTTCTTCATCAGCGCGTTCATTCTGCCTGTTGTCAATATGAATGGCTTCATTGATCAGCGCATTCATCTGATCTGTGTTGGTCTGTGAGTTGACCAGTCCGTCTTTGATTTGCTTCGAGAGGTGATCATAGAACCGATCTCAAAGGTCAGCATCCGAGTATCCTGTCCTACTAGCATACTGTTTGAAGGTCGCAGCATATGTCGCTACCCAGTCCTTTCCCTGCCAAAGGCTTTTCAACACTCTTTTGGCCTCTACCACTGGATCTGCTGTTTCAAACCGTTGCCTAAAAGTGCCAGCGAAATCAGCCCAGGTGGGGTAGAGGAGGGCAGGAGCTGGTACTCCTGCGGCATCCACTCGAGCAACTTGACTAATGTTCTCTGAGGTGGGAGTAGCCCAGATAGCTGCATCACCATCGAGGTATGAGATGGCTGATTTGATTTTTTCCTGTTCATTACTGAGGGAATGGATACCCTGGGCCCATAGTTCGAAGGCCTCAATGAAGCGTCGCACATTGTCACTGTGCTTCCCATCGTACATCTGGGGTTTGCTAACACCTTTGTTGGTGCTTATGTTGTTGGCGATACTGGCTACTGCCAATTGTAGCGCCATCTGTTGTGTGGCAAGTTGTTAGATCAACACTGCCAGGTCTTGGGTAGTAGGAGCATGAGCCATGATAGGGCTAGATTCAGGGGAGGGGGATACTGGTTCTGGTGTAACGGAGATATCGGTGATGATAGGCTCTGGGGATGGTGTGACTGGGTCGGCTTCGGTTTCTTGCTCAGGTTCTGGGATAGTAGCGGGGATAAGCACAGGAGAGGATCTAGCAGATGGTACAGCACTGGTAGGGTTTGAAAGTCTACCAACCCTGCTCGGAGCTTGGCTTGGAATTCTAGGGATGTCTATGAATCGTCCATTTCCTGAATCCCTTGGAGCAATGGGAGCGGGGTTACGGTATCGGTTGGGGCAAGGATTTTCGTTGCAGTCAAACCAAGCATTGTGTTCTTCAACTGGATTGTATTTAGAGTGAACGTCGCACTGATCTTGAGTATCAAATGCGTGCTGAAATCCTGAACAATCAATGTCTGGTGTAAATGAAGGCGTAGTGGCAATGGAAGGTGGAGAACCAGGTAAGTCCGATTTCCACTCCTCGTAGGATCAGTTGGAAAGGCTGATGGTACGAGTAGAGATCTTGACCTAATGTGGTGACGAAGGGGGAAAGCACAGAGAAGGCACAGGCTCAAAGCACAAACTGAAGTGAGGGGTGGGGCTAGCACCGCACATGAAGGCTGAAAGATAAAATGATCAAGACGGCAGTGATAGCGCAGGGGCCAATCACTAGGGTCGCACAAGGAAAACTAGTTCCAAAGACCAAGAGGTCAAGATGGGGAACTAGGTGTCAGTTACTGTACTATATATACAAGGGTTCAGATGAGTAAGCAACAGCGCGGGAAGCCAATAGAAGTGTCTGGAATGTGATGGAAGGTTCTGACAAGTGATAGATGGAAATAAAAGGATATGGAAACATGGAGAAGGGTTCAGGTAGTCACAAAGGTAAAGGAAAGAGGGAATGTAGGAGAAAACAAAGTAAGTACCGTATCCTGTATGGCATGTCACGACAGCTACTTAGATATTACTTATATCCTGTTACCATTACGCAATTACTTCACGAAGGAATTATTCATTATCTCTTTTCATCCTTATCGGATTTACACTATTCCTGTTATATCCCTTCCTTTGTTCTTTACTTACAAGCTAACCCATTCAGGCATGGCATTGCTTTGCGATCCTGACTTTCCTTTAGTATAAAGCTACGGTATCGAATAGGTAGTTCCTTAGTTTAAATATCAACCTTGATAGCACTTCGATAGTGATACCAATTAATCATCTATCTGTATCATTGTTTTAACATCCTCGCTGTCAGTACATTCCGTGACACTCATCGCAAATGGAACACGTTTATCTTTCTTCTCTTGCAGACACGCGAAGTGTCGAGGACTCTACTAATAGTAGAGTCAAGGTCCGGCTACATTTTCTAGGATCATATTACCTCGCGAAGTATTTTACTTCGTATCTTCTCGCGATCATCCTGCAATCATTCCCAATGATCCCTTTGTGCACAATCATAACAAAATGCATGTGGATTTCTTGGCCTTCATAAATAATAGTATTCCCCATTTGTCCTAAGTCCCTTTTGCATGAACATTTGGTTTAGTCTTGTTCTATGTGCCTATAGGCTGCATTTATTTGTATCTGGGCAGCATGATCAATGATCACTCTGATTCAGTAAAGCATTCTATTTGTCATGAAGTGAGCCACCCCTATCATTTTCCTTTCTTTATGACACACCATCCGAGCTCTCCTACCTACAATAATCATTCCGGAACCTTCCATTCTATTCTATCAGTTCCGTTCCATTCCTTGTGCCTGAGCTATACAGTATTACATCATAATTCCCACACTCCGCCTTGTATATATAAGCCAGCCCCCACAACCTGGTCCCTTATCTTGACCTCTTTGTCGTTGGGACCAGGTATGTCTTTTACCTACTTACTTGTATTTATTATCAATATAACTTTGTCGTTGGGACCAGTATCTGTCTGCCTCTGTCCAAGTCTCCGCTCTGCTCCGCCGCCGTCATCACCTCTTTGTGACACTATTGACATTTGGATTTTTATGTACTTCTGAAAGTGTTTAAGCTTTACTGAGTCCGAAATGGAATGATTGGATCAGAGATGGATAAATGGATGGATAAAAAACAATCAAACACTTGATAAACTAGTCAATGGGTAAAGACTAAAGTTGATGCGTCTTGAGTTCATAACTTGGGAAACATGTCTCTGACTGTTTAATTTCTTTTAATAGAACCAAATTGCTCACAATGTCTTCTGCCATTAACCAAATCCCCATTCTCAATGGATCCAACTTCATTGCCTGGGAAACCGGCATGAAAGCCTTCCTTTGACTTCAAGGAGTTTGGCAAATTGTTTCTGGAGATGAGATTAAACCAGTTCTCCCAGAATCTGGTGAAACTGATGAGCAATGTAAGGAGCTCAAACAATGGCTTAAGGATGATGTCATTGCTCAAGGTGCCATTCAACTTTGACTTCCTTCTGATATTGCTTGCAATATTATGAAGGATACATCAGAAGAAACCTGGGATGAAATTGTTGCCCAGTATGGTACACCCAGCTCTGCTGGAACTTTTGCAATCTTCTGTGAAGCCATAACCTTCACCATTAAAGAATCAGTTGACCCATCTGCATCTCTTGCCTCTCTGCAATCTCTTTTCATTCACCTTGATGAGCAGGAAGTCTCATTCAATAATACAATAAAGGCAATGATTATTCTTGCTGCTCTTCCTCCATCCTGGGATTCCTTCTGCTCTACTTTGTTGGCAGGAAAAGCTTCAGTTCTTAATCTGGCAAAACTTGTCAGACAAATCCAGGATGAGTACCTTTGCCATCTGAGCAGACCTTCTGTAGTCTTGGCCACTCGAATGTCTGGCATAAAATGTGCCAGACATTCCAATTCAAATTGGAAGTGCCAGCAAAAGAAAAAGGGGAATGCACCCAATCAAGGGCAGCAACCTGAAAAATCTTCCACTGGAGGCAACAGGCAGAAAAAGAACAACCATGACAAATGAGGGGGAAAAGGAAAAGAAAAAGAAAAAGCTATATCTCATTCCCATGAAAATTCGATTGAAATGGCTGCTGTGGCTTCCTTTGCCACAGCTCATATTGTTCAGCTCCCTGGTCAAAATAGACTCATAGACCAGTGGATTGAGATGTTGATTGAAGGTTCTTTCAAAGACCTTAATGACCCCATCCTTATTCAAATGAAAAAAGAAGAGGATGACAACACTGAACGCACCCTCCTTGCTGGAGGAAATTCTGATTTTGACCCAATGGATTTTTATGAGTCCTATAATAATAACACAGGTGTCAGAACTTTATAGTCACAAACTCCACCAAATTACAGCCAATCCTATATGTTGGAGAATGAGGAAGTATATGGAAACAGTGATCCTATACTATAAATTAGGGCGGTGCACCTAAACCAGCGCTTTTTCTTATTAGTCATTATTTATGTCAGCAAAACTGTCAATGTTTTAGTGCTGCGGCGGCAGCGGCAACTTAAGTTTTTCCCACACATTACAATACACAATCTTGCGACATGTTTGCTGCATGTTTGCTGAGTTGACTTAGGTTTTTCTCACACATTACTTCAAGCTTGCAATGTGTTTGCTGCATGTTTGCTGCATGCATTGCATGATAATTATGCTCTCCTTTGTTTCCCTTTCCCATCTTCTACTATAATTTCACACTATAATTGAAGTTCCTGATAGAGGAAATTTGACTACAGATAAAATGTTTGGTTTCTTACAAGCTATTGACCTGTGTGCAGGCTCTGACTACTATTCTCACTTTAAGGGATTCTGAGTCACCTCCCAATACACCTCAACATCGACAACAAAATGCTGATCGTGAGAGGGAACGACAAACACGTACCCTAGGCAGCCCTGAAAATCGACATACACCTCAACCATCACCACATGGTGGACCAATACCATTCCAACTCAATATACCTCAAAATTATGTACCTTCCCAGCATTCACAAGATGATCTATTTCAAGTAATCAACCATAATGGCCAAGAGTTTCAATTGACTCAAGGAATTGCTAATCAACTCAGAAATTTACCTCCACTACTACCAACACGGGGCCGTGGCTGTGGCCGTACTTCAAATCAAGCAGTTGTAGGTGTAAAAATTCAAATACATAGTGCTGTGGCCACCAATCAATATCTTTACCTTATAGTCTCTTCATAATCAGAATCAGAATGCCCATGCAGGACCATCAAATTTGGCATATCAAAATCAGGTATTAGCATACTTATTTAGAGATTTTAAGGCTCATTTATTCTCTTGGTAGTTTCCTCACTTACCTGCTGAGCTACAAGCTCAACTAGCATTTGTACAGCCTCACCCTGCAAGACCAACATTGAGACAGAATCATAGAAGAGCCCAAAGTCATATCCGTAATACATTCTTTTCTATATTACACTACTATTTATTGCTGACTATCTTTACTTTCAGAATCTATATCATTTAATCCAGAAAGGCTGACCCATGAGCATGAGAATAATGATCCTCCACAAGATGACTTTGAGAATAGCCAGAGACTTCTACCAGGTCCTGGCTATCTCACACCAGAAGGCCATGACATGCACCAACAACATGAACAGTTGCAAAATGTGATGCACAACTCCCAAGAGGTGCATGAGCAGCACTTGCAACAGCAAGAAATTGATGTGGGAGATCATGAACATCAAAATGATGCTCCAGATGAGCCTATTCCAATAGGTCTACAACCTATTGAGAATGATCGGATTTATAACTTCTGTTCTTTGGGAAAAATGGATATAGAGTGTCCATTTTGTGGTGCATTGCATTGGCAAGCAGAGAGACTTACACATTCCTCTGTAATAAATCCTAAATTTGGAGCATGCTGCAAATCAGGGAAGATTCAGCTACCTATGTTACAAAGTCCACCTATTGAAATCAGGAATCTCTTTACTGGAGTTGATCATAACTCAAAGCACTTTTTAGACAACATAAGGAGTTATAATTCTGCTTTTGCTTTTGTATCATTGGGCCTTAAGATTCAACCACAGAATGATCCTGAACTTCCAAATACTGGGCCAAGGCAGTTTAAAATTAAGGGTGCACTTTGGCATTCTCTAGGCTCCCTTTTGCCTGAGGGTGACAAACCCCCAGTATATGCACAGCTTTACATAGTTGCACCTGAGACTGCTTTAGAGCAGCGCTTAGCCAATAACAGACATCATGGTACTGGGTTACTGTCATCTGTTATGCAAACAATATCTGATTGCCTTCACCGCAATAATAACTTTGTGAATCTCTACAGATCAGCATACCAGAGAATACAAAACCTTCAGGCACAGGCTCCAAATTCCCTAAATGGTGCTTATATCAAACTGCATTTCAGTGATACAAATGATCCTAGGAGATATAATATGCCATCAGCTGATGAGGTTGCAGTTGTTCTTCCAGGCCCAGGTACTGCCACAGATCATCGAGATATTATCCTTCAATGTAAGGAGGGGCCACTGAAACGTATATATGAAACCAATCCTGCATATGCACCTTTACATTATGTTTTACTGTTTCCCAGAGGTGAACTAGGATGGCACCTAAATATCAAATATGCAGATAGACCTAATGAACCAGCCTCTAATGATGATCATGTTACCCAGATGGAGTACTATGCATATCGCCTTCATCAATGCAATCTAGAGATTGAATCAAACCATCTGTTCTATGCCAAAAATCTTTTTCAGCAATATATTGTTGATGCATGGGCCCAAACTGATCAGTCACGCTTATCCTGGCTTGCACGCAATCAGAAGAAACTCAGAGCTGAGGTTTACAGTGGTTTAGTAGATGCTGTTCATTCAGGAGATGTTCAGCTGCAAGATATAGGGCAACAAGTTATCTTACCCTCTTCTTATATTGGAGGATCAAGACATATGTTCCAGCTCTATCAAGATTCTATTGCCTTAGGAAGAGCATTTGGAAAACCTGATCTATTTCTGACAATCACTGCAGATCCAAATGCACCTGAGATTAAAGAGGCTCTCCTTCCTGGACAGACAGCACAAGACAGACCTGATTTAGTTGCCAGAGTTTTTCGTGAAAAAGTACGGATCATCTTGAGTGCTATTGACAAAGGGTGTTTTGGAAAGTGTAGAGGCCGTGTTTACACAATTGAATTTCAGAAGCGAGGACTACCTCATATACACATTCTTATTTTTCTCTATCCCCAATCACAGTATCAAGAGGCTCATCAGATTGACAAAGTAATCTCTGCTCAGTTGCCTGATCCTGAAACACATCCAAATTTATTCATGTTGGTTGAAAAGCTGATGATTCATACACCATGTGGTGATCTCAACCCAAGTGCATCCTGTATGAAGGATTCAAAATGCTCCAAGGGTTATCCTAAGGTATTCCAAGAGCATACTGTTTTGTCAGAGGATGGCTATACCCTTTATGCTAGACCCAAGAATGGAAGGCTTTGCAAGAAAAAGGTCAATGGCATAGAAATTGATATTGATAACAGATGGGTTGTACCTCATAATCCTTGGGCTTTGATGGAGCTCAAATCACATGCCAACTTAGAGTGTTGCATTTCCATAAAAGCTTTCAAATACCTTCATAAATACATTTACAAAGGCCATGATCGTACAACCATGGCAATTGGGAAAAATAAAGATGAAATACAGCAATATATAGATTCCCGTTATGTATCTGCCTCTGAATCAGTTTGGAGGCTTTTTCATTATGATATGCATGAAGAAATCCCAAATGTTGTCCGCCTTGCAGTACATACAGAAGCTGGGCAATTTGTAGTGTTTGATGCTGATGCACCAGTAGAGGAGGTTCTTCATGCTGTTGGGTCAAAAGACAGCACACTTACAGCTTACTTCAAAGTTAATGCAGCAGAGAAGAAAAAGGCTGAGGATGATCCTGAACATGCAGTAATGGTTGCACGATCACTTTTGTACCAGGAATTTCCTACAAAATGGGTCTGGGTAAAAACTACAAAAAGATGGAAGATTCATGAGGGTAAAGCTGCTCTTGGGCGGATGTATTTTGTTCACCCTGCAGCTGGCGAAAGGTTTCATATTTGACTGCTGCTTACAGTTGTCAAAGGTGCTACATCATTTGCAGATCTACGTACTTATGAAGGAGTGGAATATCCTACACACCAAGAAGCATGTTTGGCCCGTGGGCTTTTGCAGAGTGATTCTGAGTGGAAGGACTGCCTAGAGGATGCAAGACATATGCAATCTGGATCTGCACTCCGTTCACTCTTTGCAACAATTCTTAAAGATTGCCGTCCTGCTCAACCTTTTTTACTGTGGGAGCAGTTCAAAGAACACATCTGTGATGATATCAACCACCATTTACAGACCTCAGGGATTATTGCCAACCCAACACAGGATCAAATTGAAGATTATGGTTTATATCTTATTGATAAAATCCTTTTCCATGCAGGAGTACATGATGGATTAAAAGGTTTTCTGGGCATGCCAGTTCCTAATTATGAATTTTGGGCAGGGGTTGAAGGCAATAGGTTGATACGAGAGCAGCGTGCCTTTCATGCTGAAGAACAACAGCAAAGAGCATCAGAGAATATTGCAAAGATGAACAGAGAACAAGCAGAGGCCTTCAATACAATTAAAGCTGCAATATATGAGAATAACCCTCAGATGTTCTTTCTCCATGGTCCAGCTGGAACTGGAAAAACATTTACATATAATACACTCTGTTATGCATTGCGTGGAGATGAAAAGATTGTATTGTGCTGTGCTTCATCAGGGATTGCTGCTCTTTTACTCCCAAAGGGGCGAACTGCTCATTCCACATTTAAGATTCCTATTGAAATATATGAAGGAAAACTATGCTCTGTCAAGAAGAACTCTGATCTGGGTGAACTACTGTGTGAGACCAGTCTTATTATTTGGGATGAAGTTCCAATGCAGGACCGGTATTGTCAAGAGGCTGTGGATATAACTATGAGAGACATTAGGGACACCCCTAGCAAGCCATTTGGAGGTGTTACAGTTGTTTTTGGAGGAGACTTTCAGCAAATACTTCCTGTGGTCCGGAAAGGACACCGAGAGCAAATTGTGGGTCAGTGTATCCAGTGATCTTATTTATGGCGTGACATAAAGATCCTTTATCTAAAAGAAAATAAAAGATTAAGTAGTAGTACAGCAGAGGACAAAGAGTATGCAGAGTGGTTACTGAAGGTTGGACATGGTTCAATTAATGGTCCAGAAAGCCAAATAAAGCTTGACCCTATTATGAAGTGTGGGGACTCTGTTGACTCCTTGATCTCTGCCATTTATCCAAATCTCAATGTTATTGACTGTGCAGCAGATAATGTTGATTCATGGTTTTCAGAGCGCACTATACTCTGCCCACGAAATGATACTGTTGATGAAACCAATCTCATGTGTTTAAATACATTGAGTGGCAATATCAATACTTATCATAGTGCAGACAAGGCTGTCATAGATGAAGCAGCAGATGGGGATTCTCAGTATCCTGAGGAATTCCTTCACAATATCAATGGTTCTGGCCTGCCACTGTCACAACTACAGTTAAAGATTGGTGCACCAATAATGGTTCTTAGGAATCTTGATCCATCAGCTGGAGTTTGTAATGGAACCCGTTCAATCCTTACCCGATGTACAGCAAGAGTACTAGAGGCTAGAATACTGGGTGGAGATAATGCAGGCCAGATTATATTGATTCCACGTATTACACTCAGCCCATCCAATCTTGATTTACCTTTTGTCTTTCAAAGACGCCAGTTTCCTGTGAGGTTAGCATTTGCAATGTCCATCAATAAGTCTCAAGGGCAATCAGTTAAAGCAGTTGGGTTGAACCTTCAATCCCCAGTATTTACTCATGGTCAACTCTATGTTGCTCTTTCTCGCTCTACAACAAAGCAAGGAGTCAAAACAATTTTTCCTGAAGGTATGTTATATACTTATAAGTTTGTGTTTTATTTACTCAGAGCAATCTACAGGAAATACAGAGTGCATAACACAGAACATTGTCTATCCTGAGGTTTTGCTTGATTAGAGTTTAGTGCTGTTAAATTATATTGTATATTTGAATAATGTATTGGCTCAATACAATCAATATTATATGTGTTGTTAAAAGTCACTGTCCCCTGCCCGTGCCGAAGGCACGGGTCAAGCAAAGCTTGTGAAAAATTGATATATTGGCAAGCATCTCTTTCTAAGTTAAAGAAAAATATTTCTAACCAAATGCACTGCACTAAACAGATGTTCTTGAGAATATGCCACTTGTGCACCCTGAAAAGGGCTTATCATACTCACTTGGATTATACCCAAGTTACGAACCCTGTAGTAGAGCCCTTTGATGGGGATAATAAAAATAATTTAAATAATGTGCATGGTGTGAAACCTGAGATTGCCTTTAAATCATCTGCAGCTGATAAAGCTGCATTAACCTTTTGGATATTAGATTCGGGAGCTTCTGCTCACTTTACTCTGGATATGTCTGATTTCTTGGACTACAAAGAGTTTAAAGTTCCAATTCCGGTACAAACTGCCAATAAGAATTCACAATCTGTAATCCTAGGTGCTGGAACTATATTCATTACTCATAACAATGGGATGGGTACCACCCAAATGACTAAGTTACATCCTGTATTTTACCAACCAAGTTGCCCACACACACTTTTAAGTGTTGGTCAATTAAACTGAAATAGTTGTTATACAACCATATATGAAAATAAAACTGTGATTTGTAAAGTCTTGTCTTGAAAAATCATAATGACTCTTGAACCACTCATTCCGGGTGATTCACTTCATTAGCTAGTTGCTACAATAAAGCCAAAAGAGAGAAATTTCTCAGCTCAGATAACGACTGATTATCAAACTTGGCATAATCACTTTGGTCATCCAGGTAAAAATGTATTACACAATGCTCCTGATAACATACAAGGTCTTCCTAAGATTCCAATACCTACTGAAGAAACTCCCTGTTGTGGTTGTGCCTTGGGAAAAATGGCTGCAAAACCACATAAAACATGCGAGAAATGAGCACAAACTCCATTGGATCTTGTTCATGCAGATCTCATCAAAATGCCGACATTGTCATATCACAGTTTTAAATATGCAATTTCAATTCTTGATGATTGCTCATCTCATGTTGTTACGATCATGCTACGTAAGAAGTCCGATGCCTCAATGGCATTTAAGGACTTCAAGGCCTGGGCTGAAAAACAGACCAGCCAAAAAATAAAAATACTATGCATTGATCGAGGGGGAGAATTCTTTGAAACTGAATTTCGAATGTATCTATGCTCAGAAGGTATTGAGGTTCAAACTTCAGAACCTCACGTCCATCAACAAAACAGATGTGCAGAATGTATTCATCACACAGTCATGGACAAGTCTGAGGCAATGCATCAACACACTTGCTGCCCAGAGTCTTGGTGGGAATTCTCACACTCCACATCAATGCATGTCTACAACCTGTCATATGTATGTGAATCGAGTTATTCTTCAATTCCGCGATCCATTTACCTACTTTGCGAAGAGTTCCTAAGCTAGGACTCTTTAATCAATTACTTCGCAAAGAGTTCCTAAGCTCAGGAATCCTTCGTTATCTTTCCTCATCATTATCGGATGAGTACTATACCTATTATATCCCTTCCTTTGTTCTTTACTCCACAGGCTAGTCTATTCGGAGTTAGTATCGCTTCGTGACGCTTATGTAATGCATAGTATAAAGCTACAACATTGAATAGGTAGTTCTGTAGTCTTAATATTGACTTAGATCTGCTCTCTCTTCATATTACAGATGTTCACTATCTGTGATACATTCTCAACACAGCTCTGACATTCCGCGAAGCAACCTTCGTGAACTGATGCTGCTACTACCTTCATATTGGACCATCAACGTGTTGAGGGCACTACCGATAGTAGTGTCGATGTCCAACTACATTTCCATAACTCCGTGAATCGTTCCTCCCTTCACGAGGGAATTATCTCCTCGCATTCCCAACCAATTCCGCGATTATATTGCGATCATTCCGTGATTAAATCGCGATCATTCCGCGATTCCGGAGTTGCATGATCTTAACACAACCAAACACTGTTATGGCAATTGGACTGGAAAACTCCAATTGAAAGGTTTTTAAACAAAAAACCTGATGTTTGATACTTCAGGACCTTTGGATGTGGTGCATATGCTTTTATACCATTGAAAAAACACTTAAATAAAAATGCTGCACACTCTGAAGCTATGACCTTCATTGGATATGATAAAGGAAGCAAGGGATATATGTTTATGCACAACAATAATACTATTTACTATAGAGATCAAGGAAACTTCTATGAAAATTGGTTTCCAAGATGTAAATCTAACAAACTTAGAGGAGATTCAAACTCTGAACCTGTTCAATCAAACCCTGGTGATAAATCCAACAGACCTCAATATGATCCTGAAATACCAGATCCTGATATTCTCTTTACTTTTCCCAGTGATAACTTCAATCAATCAAATGATGATGATGACTTTCTGGGTCATGACCATGATCACACCCAATGATCTGGCCCACCACCAGCAGAACCACCAAATAATGACCAGTCTCCTTCTCCACCTCCACAGAATTGGCAAGCACCACCTGCTCCTAACCCTGATCCATTTAGTTATTGACTGGAAGATGTCTTAGAATGGCGTCATCAAAATCCTGGTCCAAGAGTGCATAAACCGCCTGCTCATCCTGGTATGGTACCTACTCCCATTGTTCATGGTGGCTGGAAAAAGCAGAAAGGTGACATTCATGAGCGCAATGATTTACCTCCTGCATGAGATTGAATGGATGATAGTCCTGCAGTATCTCCTCCACTGCAGAACCCTCCTCTTCTGGAGGAAAGGGATGAAGAAATGGTTCCTGCTGATGACCTGGACTATGATAATAATGATCTGGATACAATACCATATGATCTAGTACAGGAAGAGTGTCGTGACATGCTATACAGGATACAGTACTTATCTTATTTTTCCTACATCTCCTCCTTCCTTCATCGTTGTTACTGCTTGGATACATCTACATCATTCAGCATCCTTCTATCACATTCCAAACGCTTCCATCAACTTCCCATGCTGTCGCTTACTCATCTGAACCCTTGTATATATAGTACAGTAGTTGACACCTAGTTCCCCATCTTGACCTCTTGGTCTTTGGAACTAGGTTAGCACTTGTATCTTCGTTTACACTCAATATACTTACTTGGTCTTTGGAACTAGTTTTCCTTGTGCGACCCTAGTGATTGGCCCTGTGCTATCACTGTTGTCTCGATCACTATATCGTTTAGCCTTCGTGTGTGGTGCTAGCCCCACCCCTCACTTCGGCTTGTGCTTGAGCCTGTGCCTTCTCCATGCTTTCTCCCTTCGTCACCACATTAGGTCAAGATCTCTACTCGTACCATCAGCCTTTCCAACTGATCCTACGAGGAGTGGAAATCGGACTTACCCGGTTCTCCACCTTCCATTGCCATTACGCCTTTGTTTACACCAGACATCAATTGTTCAGGATTTCAGCACGCATTTGATACTCAAGATCAGTGCGACGTTCACTCTAAATACAATCCAGACGAAGAACGTGACGCTTGGTTTGACTGCGATGAAAACCCTTGTCCCAATCGATACTGCAACCCTGCTCCCATCGCTCCAAGCGATTCAGAAAGCGGACGATTCATAACCACCCCCAGAATTCCAAGCCGAGTTCCAAGCCGGGTTGGTAGACTTTCAAACCCCACCAGTGCTGTCCCATCCACTAGAGCCTCTCCTGTGCTTATTCCCACTGCTATCCCAGAACCTGAGCTAGAAACTGAGGCCGACCCTGTCGCACCATCTCCAGAGCCTATCGTCATCGATATCTCAGTCACACCAGAACCATTATCCCCATCTCCTGAACCTATCCCTGTCGAAACCACTCTTATCATGGCCCATCCCCCTACCACCCAAGACCTTGCCGTGCTAATTCAACAACTTGCAACACAACAGATGGCGCTACAAACGGCAGTAGCCAGTATTGCTAACAACATAAGCACCAATAAAGGTGTGAGCAAACCCCAGACGTACAATGGGAAGTGCAGCGACGACGCAAGACGCTTCATTGCCGCCTTTGAACTCTGGGCTCAGGGAATCCGCTCCCTCAGTAATGAACAAGAGAGAATCAAATTGGCTATCTCATACCTGGATGGTGATGCCGCCATCTGGGCTACTCCCACCTCAGAGAATATCAGTCAGGTCGCTCGAGCAGTTGCTGCAGGACTACCAGCTCCTGCCCTCCTCTACCCAACTTGGGCTGATTTCGCTGGCGCCTTTAGGCAACAGTTTGAAACAGCGGACCCAGTGGTGGAGGCCAAACATGTTCTCAAAAGTCTTTGGCAAGGAAGGGACCGTGTGGCAACATATGCTGCCACCTTCAAGCAGTATGCTAGCAGGACGGGATATTCGGACACCGACCTCCGAGATCATTTCTATGACCATCTCTTGAAGCGAATCAAGGACAGATTGGTCAACTCTCAGGCCAATACGGATTTTATGCACGATCTGATTAGTGAAGCAATTCGGATCGACAACCAACAGAATGAACATGCCGATGAGGAAGGGAAACAATACTCCCGGAACACTCCCAGCTTCAGCTCCTATACCCCCACTCCCTTCGTCCTGGCGCGTGATCCAAATGCAATGGAGGTAGATGCCACCTCCACGGGACGATCGGCCGAGGACTACTGCAGAGCCATGTCAGGCAGATGTTATGGATGCGGGTCCAAAGAACACCGTAAGGCGGACGGACACCACGAACGTGATATCTGCAATCACTGTGGGCTAACCGGTCACCTGGTGGCTGTCTGTCGCAGGAAGTTCTTAGGACTCCCAAAACCCTTCCCTCATTCCACAGCTGCTACCTCAATGGTGGCGGAGCCTTCCACTTCCATTGCTGCTGCAACACCTGCCCCGGCGACGGACTTCATGAAGATCCTTCAGATGATCACTGCAGGACAAAAGGAGTTGGCAGAGCAGATGGCAGAGCTGCATTCGAATTTTTAAAGTGGGAACCCGCCACGGCTGCCGCCTGGTTCCCTAGTCTGTATTCTTCCTCTACTTCTACCTACGCATCTATACCCTCATGTACCATTGGCTCCGCTCAATCTAGTGACATTTCTCACTTCCGCGTTCCAATTAAGTTGCAAGGCAGATTCAAGAATACAAACAGTGCAGCAATGATAGACTCTGGCGCCACAGGTCTCTTCATTCATGAACGTTTTGTGAAACAACATCGAATCCTCCCTCATCGTCTCCGTCAGCCCATTGCCCTCTATAACATTGACAGATCTCCTAACACTGCAGGACAGATCACACATTCTGTACGTCTACTGTCCACCATAGATCAAAACCAACCCCAGCTCCTTGAATACCTTGTCACCAACCTCAGTTCTGAAAACATCATCCTTGGACTCCCTTGGCTCCGAAAGGTCAACCCAGACATTGACTGGAGAGAAGGGCGACTGGCTATCACCCGCCCCAGAAAAGTCCCATCTCCCATGACCATCGAGGAAGTCCCTGAACCCAAGGAGAGTAATGTGGGAGGAACCACAGAGCACATTGTAGAAGCAAACCCAGATGGGGGCCCCACGTCCACCCCACATGTTCACTTCGCCACCCCGGAGTCTGACGACCAATCCCAAATGCCCGAAGAAACGCCTCCCAGACCCGACCCAGAGATACATGAGTACACTGAAAGCACACCTCTGTATCAACTGATAGGCAACAGGAAGCGAAGAAGAGCGTTACTTTGAGCAGGAATCATTGGCCATATGTCAGAAGAACTATGGTGTTCCGCAGGGTACACGTATTCACAACAACTGGCAGAGGCTGCCTACAAAGAGAAGCCAATTAAATCTTTCAAAGAGATGGTCCCCTCGGCATATTGGAAATATGCAAAGGTCTTCTCCGAGAAGGAATCAGAACGACTACCGGAACATAAACCTTGGGATCATGCCATAGACCTGAAACCCGACGCTCCTGAAACTATGCGCACCAAAATCTACCCGATGTCTCCAAATGAGCAGGAAGAGCTTGACTGATTCTTGGAAGAGAATCTGCGCAAAGGCTACATTCGCCCTTCCAAATCCCCATTGGCATCGCCTGTCTTCTTTGTCAAAAAGAAGGATGGTAAACTTTGATTTGTTCAGGACTACCGGTGGCTCAATGAATACATGGTAAAAAATCGATACCCACTCCCTCTTGTTACAGACATTGTCAGTCGACTGCGCAAAGCCAAGCTCTTCTCCAAAATGGACGTTCGCTGGGGGTACAACAATGTGCGAGTGAAAGAGGGCAATGAATGGAAGGGAGCATTTGCCACAAACCGAGGACTCTTTGAGCCCCTCGTTATGTTCTTTGGTCTGACAAACTCGCCGGCTATGTTCCAGGCCCTCATGAATTCCATATTTGCTGACCTCACTGCTGCTGGGAAGGTGGCGGTTTACCTGGATGACATCCTAGTTTTCACAGAAACTGTCGAGGAACATCGCATGGTAGTCAACGACGTTCTTGCACGCCTCAGCCAATACGACCTGTACCTGCAGCCAGAGAAATGTGAATTTGAATGGTCTTCCATTGAATACCTAGGTTTAGTGATCAGTGAAGGAGAAGTGTGAATGGACCCAGTCAAAATAGAGGCGGTCAGAAGCTGGCAGGCACCTACAATGCTACGTGATCTTCGAGGTTTCCTAGGATTTGCTAACTTCTATCGGAGATTCATCGAAGGTTTTGCAAAGAAAGCACAACCTTTGAATGACCTCACCCGCAAAGATACCAAATGGAACTGGGGATCCCTACAGCAGGAAGCTTTCGAATCATTAAGGGATGCCTTCACCTCCGCACCAATCCTCACACTATGGGATCCATCGAAACCAAGCCGGATTGAAGTAGATGCATCAGGCTTCGCCACTGGAGGTACTCTCTCGCAACTACAGGAGGATGGACTCTGGCACCCGGTCGCTTATCGTTCCTCCTCCATGGATCCAGCTGAGCAGAACTACGAGATCTACAACTGAGAAATGCTAGCCATTATCGAAGCATTGAAAGACTGGAGAAGCTTCTTGGAAGGATCCCCAGAACTGTTCGATATCATGACTGATCACCAGAATCTGGAATACTGGAAAACAGCCCAAGACCTCAGTCGTCGACAAGCACGATGGTCACTATGGCTCTCCCGGTTTGACTTCCGTCTTAAGCACCGCCCCGGTAAAGCAAATACTCAAGCGGACGCACTTTCACGTATGGTGCAGCACCAAGTCACAGATGCAGAGGACAACAAGGAGCAAATCGTACTGAAACCAGAGCATTTCCTTAATGCAGCGACCATGGTCCTTCTTCACAACCCCCTCCTTGACCGCATCCGACAGATCAGTGAACGAGAGGCCGAAGTACTAAATGGTCTGAAAGGCATCAAGACACCCCAGAGCCTTACAGGCGGTCTAGTTGAGTGGAGAGAGGAAAGCAGCTTGGTTTACTACCACAACAAAGTCTACGTACCACCAGATAGCGCACTATGGAAAACAATCCTGCAACAATGTCACGATGCCCCCACTGCAGGCCACCCCGGTATGCATGGCACCCTAGACCTAGTCAGTAGACTCTACTGGTGGCCCGGAATGTGCTCGTTTGTAGACAAGTATGTCGATGGATGTGACCACTGCCAGCGCAAACGCCTAAACCCCCACCATCCCTCTCCTCTTCAACCTCTTCCCGTACCGGAAGGACCCTGGCAGGACATTGGTGTGGATCTCATTGGGGAACTACCTATGACACAGGACGGCCACAACGCTATCATCACCTTCGTGGACCACTACACAAAGATGATTCACTGTTTCCCCTGCACCACTGAGATAACAGCAGAAGGAGTAGCAGATTTCTTTTATAAAGAAATTTTCCACTTACACGGCCTACCCCGTCGATTCATCTCTGACAGAGGACCCCAATTTGCAGCAGACGTTATGCGACAGCTACTGAAGCGACTTGGAATTGACTCTGCCCTGACCACAGCGTATCACCCTGAGACAAATGGACAGACGGAATGTGCTAACCAGGAAATCGAACGCTACATTCGCATGTATGTAAGCCACCGACAGGACGACTGGGACCTCTTGATCCCCACTGCCGAGTTTGTCATGAATGCTCGTATCCACTCCGCACACAGCCACTCCCCCTTCGAAACACTGTACGGTTATACCCCGGAGTTCACCATTCCAAACGGCGTCGAGACAAAATACCCATCCATTGAACGCCGACTAGAGCTGTTACAGCATGCACGGGAGGATGCAGAAGCAGCACTACGGATGAGCAAAGAGCGCATCAGAGAGGGAGCAAAGGGAAAAGTACAGGAATTCGAAGTAGGACAACTGGTTTGGTTATCCTTGAGCAAATTAAAGGTGCGGCAAAAGAACCAAAAACTGGGGAGCAAACGCCTAGGCCCATTCGAAGTCGCAGAGAAAACGGGTCCACTCACGTACCGGTTAAACCTACCCACCTGGATGAAGATCCACGACAACATCCATACCAACCGCCTGACCCCCTGGAAAGGAAATGACATTAACGGAATTGAACCACCACCACCAGAACCCGAAATCGTGGAGGGAGAGGAGTTCTATGACGTAGACATGGTCCTGGACAGCCGGGTCTTTGGACGGTGGAAAAAGCTGCAGTTCCTGGTAAAGTGGAAAGGGTATGATGAGGGACACAACAGTTGGGAGCATGAAGAAAACCTAGTGGGCACAAGTGATGATGCAATTGCAGATTTTTATACAAGACACCCAAACGCACCACGAAAAATTTCAGCAGCCATCTTCCATTCCTTGCCCTGGCAACCCTATGAAAACTTTACAGAAATAGTCGCTGGGACATCGACTGTAGAAGGGGGGTAATGTCGTGACATGCTATACAGGACACAGTACTTATCATATTTTTCCTACATCTCCTCCTTCCTTCATCGTTGTTACTGCTTGGATACATCTACATCGTTCAGCATCCTTCTATCACATTCCAAACGCTTCCATCAACTTCCCATGCTGTCACTTACTCATCCGAACCCTTGTATATATAGTACAGTAGTTGACACCTAGTTCCCCATCTTGACCTCTTGGTCTTTGGAACTAGGTTAGCACTTGTATCTTCATTTACACTCAATATACTTACTTGGTCTTTGGAACTAGTTTTCCTTGTGCGACCCTAGTGATTGGCCCTGTGCTATCACTGTTGTCTCGATCACTATATCTTTTAGCCTTCGTGTGTGGTGCTAGCCCCACCCCTCACTTCGGCTTGTGCTTGAGCCTGTGCCTTCTCCGTGCTTTCTCCCTTCGTCACCACAAAGAGGGAGTTGATCTTCAAAACTTTTTGCTTGCTCAAGGAGCTTCTGCTCTTCTCGATGATGGTACTTGAGAATTCCAGCAACCCATCAGACTGGACATCCCGCTGGCATTACAGCCATCCTCCTAAAAAGGATAGAGAAGCATGGGATAAAGCATGCCAAGAAGAGATTGATGGTTTAAAGAAACAATCTGTATATGAAGAAGTCTCAAGAGACAAGCTTCCTGAAGGTCAAAAACCTATTAAATGCAGATGGGTTTTTAATGTAAAATCAGACAGTCGAAAGAAAGCCTGACTCATTGCTAAAGGATTTTCACAAGTTGAAGGGGTTGATTATAACAAGTTGTTCTTGCCTGTTGCGCAATTTGAAACTGTATGATTACTTCTTGCCTAAGCTGCATTAGAGGATTGGGAAATCCAAGCCCTCAATGTTAAACAGGCTTTTCTCCATTACAAACTTGATGAAGAAATCTACATGGAACAACCTGAAGGCTTCATTAAATACAGAAACAAGGTTTGGAGATTATGCTGTGCACTTTATGGTCTTAAACAAGCCAGCTTATCCTGGTGGAAAGAATGTAATGCTTCCATGGGTAAACTAGGATTTAAGTGCTGTGTTTCTGATGCTGGTGTATATGTCTTCACCAAAAAGGGCAAAACCGTAATTGCCATAGTCTATGTAGATGATGCTCTATTCATGGGATCTGACAAAGGTCTTGTTATGAAGAAGAGTGAATTTATGAAGATGTGGGAATGTCGTGACTTAGGTGAACCAAAGGAATTTTTGGCTATACAGATCCAACAAGATTGCACCAAGAGAATTCTTGTTCTCCATCAATGACCCTATCTAAAGAAGGTCATTGAATGGTTCCACATGTTGGACTCAAAACCAGCATGCACACCCATGCCTTCAGCATATAATCCTGTGGCTTACAAAGGCCCGGTTGATCCTGAATTATGCAGATACTTTCAAAGTATCATTGGTTCTCTATTGTACCTTATGTTAGGCGCACATCCTGATATTGCTTATGCAGTTATCAAACTAAGTCAATACTTTGCAAATCCTTCAAAGGATCATGTAACTAAAGTGTTGTACATTCTTTGCTATTTACTTTTGACTAAGAATTATGAATTAGTATTTGATGGTCAATCACAAGTAGGTATTTTAGCTTTTTGTGACTCAGATTGGGCATCTGACAGAGATAACCAAAAATCTCATACTGGCATGATTGTTCAATTAGCCAACAGTCCAATCAGCTGGACTTCACATAAACAAAAGACCATTGCACTCTTGTCAACAGAAGCTGAATATATGGCTCTCTCAGACTCAAGCTGACAGCTAATGTGGATGAGATCACTCTTATCTGAGATTGGAATCGAGATTAATGCTCTTCCATTGTGTGGAGATAATCAAGGTGCTCTTTTCATAGCACAAAACCCAGTTCAAAAACATCGGCCTAAGCACATTGAAATTCATTATCACTATGTTTGAGAACAAGTTGAATTAGGAGAAATAGAACTCTTCTATGCTCCTATGGATGATAATGTTGCAGATATCTTCACTAAGAATCTAGCACACATAAAGTTTGAACGATTCCGAGGAAGACTTGGAATAGTCTTTCATTAGACTTTAAACTATTATGCTCAATACTCTTAGCAAGGAGGAGTGTTGAAATAATATAATGCTTATATGTATTAACATGGTGGATCATGGACTATTGATTGTAAAAACAATTCTTAGTACTTACACCAATATTGTACACGTTACTGTTGTACAAATAACAATTGTATTTACTTACAATGTTGTAGGGTGCTTTATGATCCTACTATTACTATTGTAACTTATCTTAGGGTACGAATATGATGTTATAGGGTTAAGTAGTTTAGGTATAAATACTGTAGTACTTCTTGTGTTAAGGATACTTCATCCAGTTCTACTGCTGAATACTCAAGCTCTACTCAAGCTACTAAACTCTTCTCTCCACTTTTTGTCTCATCCCTCAGTGAGTAGTCACGACTGCTCCATCTTACTCACCACTGTTTCAACAGGAGCTCCACTGTCATGTCAAGCTGTATCTGGGTTGTTGAGCATGGAGGCTGATAACAACACTGTGGAGAATCTGGTCCAAAGGCTACAAGGTGTGTTCTATATCTTCCAGTCAAACAATTTGATTTTCACCTTTCATGCATCTTTTCCTGATTTCATTGTCCAGTATGAACAAGTTGCATATGACACATCTTTGCAACATCTTGATTTGATTTTTTAAAGCTTTTCAATCATGGAGAAGCTCAAGTTCAATATATGTAATCTCCCATCCTGTTAAGATCATGCAACTCCGGAATTGCATAATAATCACAATATGATTGCAGAATTGGGTGGGAATGTGAGGGAATAATTCCATCATGAAGAAAGGAATGATTCACGGAGCTTTGGAGAGGTAGTTGTACATCAACACTACTATTGGTAGTGCCCTCAACACATCAATGGTCCAATGGTAAAGGGTAGTAGCAGCATCAGTTCATGAAGGTTGAGAAATTATCATGGAGAGTGAACATCTGTAATACAAAGAGAGGCAGATCTAAGTCAATATTAGAACTACAGAACTACCTATTCAATACCATAGCTTTATACTATGCATTACATAAGGATCACGAAGTGATACTAACTCCAAATAGACTAGCTTGTAGTGTAAAGAACAAAGGAAGGATATAAAATGAATAGTAACACATCAGATAATGATGAGGAAAGATAATGAAGTAGTCGTTAGCTTAGGAACTCTTCACAAAGGAGGTAATTGTATTGCAGAATTGCAGAATAACTCAGTTCACATACATATAACACATCCTCATTTCTGTTATGATTGTGCAGGTAGGGATCATCAAATTAGAGTCATGAGGTTAATCACAAAAGGTTGAATACATGGAGGACAATACTTCACAAAAGGAAATGATCCAATGCATAGTTGGACCTTGACTCCACTATTAATGGAGTGCTTGGCACATTGCATGTCCAAAAGAGAAGAAGTAATTCAGTGTTCCATTTGCAATGACCTTTGCAGAACATACTGACAAGAGGGAATGTTAAAATGATAATACAGATAGTTAATGATTAGATGGTATCACTATTGAAGTGCTATCAAGGTTGATATTTAAACTTATGTTCTTGTAATTTGTACACCTCTTGACTCATCAATGCTTTAGCAATGAATCCAACATTACTTGCAGACCCTCATCCAAATTGTCCACATTGATCCAATTATTCTATGACCTTTATAATTTGTTCAAAAGATACCTTGATAAGATGTACTTCAAGGGCGGGAAAATGGAAACACAATTGAAGGTCAGATGGGATCCAAGTCATCTGATATTCTGGATCTGTGGCTTGCAAAGTGACATTAACTTAAACCCATCACCATGTCCTCTTCCCTGCATGAAAGGTCATATCCGAAAAAAATGTGCATAATTGAACAAATTGTCATAAATGCAGAAATCATGTATGCCATCACCACAGATCCCTCATTGCTGAATTCAGACTTGGGATTTGATCAATTGGATCAATGTTGATACTACATGTGGTGATGAATGGAGAAGGCACAGAGGAGGCACAGGCTCAAAGCACAAGCTGGGGTGAGGGTGGGGCTAGCACCACACACAAAGAGGCTCTTTGATCTAGTACTGCCACCACCTACAGCTATTCCCACGCTTCGAAAAGTGGGGAATAAGGCTTCGGTAGGCAAAGTTACTCAGATTAAGAGAGAAATACACTGCTACACCTTCATATTTCAAAACCTGAAACCCCCTATTACTATATAAGGAAGGAAAAAAAAATACAAAACACATGATGTCGAGAAACACAGTAAACACTGGGAAAGATGGTATGCCAACACAGGTGAGACTAACATTTCACACAAGGACAAACTCAAACACAAACCCGAACCCAAGGACATCAAGCCCAACACACACTGAAAGCGAGAACAAGGAATTTCAAATCCTCGTCGACAAAGCAGTAGCATGGAAACTCATGGCGAGGGGAGACGATTGGAGCATGGCCTTACCAGACAGAATGTTACAGCTAGTGGTGGCTGCAAAAGAAACCAGCAGAACCAAAACAGCGCTGAATGAAGCACTCGACAAGATAGCTTTAGCAGCCAAAATAATGCAGGAATGGTCCTGGAGGGATAAAACAGAGGAGAGAAAAATAGAGATAATGGAGAGCATTGCAGGAGAACTGACAATGAAGACGAACAAGAAAGGAGAAAAGGTCGAAGGAATTGCCATGACAGCACAGACAACATGGGCAAGATTGGAAGAGGTAACAAACAAAATAACAGAGATTTCGACGAAGATAGCCACATTAGGCAACTCCCTACCAGACAGCCATCATCACAGTGATGGCGAGGATGGCGAGCTCACAGATGGACCACTGAAGGCCTCTTATGCACATGCAGCTAGAGCACATGCCCTACCAGCTCCCACTCATCACAATCACCACCAGCACAATTCAGTGGTCAGGGAAGCCGACATAAAAGACTGTCAAATAGTCGTAATTTCGCAGACACCATCGGACTGGACCCTGGGAGAAAGGGAAATAGTCTTGAAAGCCAACCTAGCAATAGCAACTGTTGTCGGAGATGAAGGAGCAGAAACCATAAAACCAGAAGTAGTGGCAGCCACAAAAATAGCAAACAAGGGAGCATTTTTACTGCTGAGAAGTATGGAGGAAGCAAAGTGGATGAAACAAGATGACAGGATGCAGCGGCTAGCAGCAGCATGGGGATCGTCAGCTACACTGCGGCCAAGCTATGCTGAGGTCGTGGTCGAGGCCCTACCCATGGAAACACCCATCGACAGCACAATAGAACAACGGAGAATAGAAATGGTGAGCGGATTACGGATGGGAGCCATAAAGGGAATACATTGGATTAAGCAAATCAAGAAACAGAAGGAGGGGCAGCGGCACGCCCATGCCATCTTTTCCATGGACACAAGAGAAGATGCTAATGAACTCCTCACAGGTAGAGTGGTAGTACAAAGCAAGATACTGTCATGACGTGCTACACAGGATATGGTACTTACTTCATTTTTCCTATATTTCCTTCTTCCTTTATCCTTGTTACTATTTGGATCCAGCTACACTCTCCCGCATCCTTCTACATCATTCTGCATACTTCTATCAACTTCCCGCGCTGTCGCTTACTCAGCTAGACACTTGTATATATAGTACAGTAAGCTGACACCTAGTTCCCCATCTTGACCTCTTGGTCTTTGGAACTAGGTTAGTACTTGTATCATCATTTATCTTCAATATATTTACTTGGTCTTTGGAACTAGTTTTCCTTGTGCGACCCTAGTGATTGGCCCTGTGCTATCACTGTTGTCTTGATCATTATATCTTTCAGCCTTCGTGTGTGGTGCTAGCCCCACCCCTCACTTCGGCTTGTGCTTTGAGCCTGTGCCTTCTCCGTGTTTTCTCCCTTTGTCGCCACAGAAACTACAGGCAAAGAAGAACAACCCAGACCCAAATCAATGCGTCAAATGCAATACCTTCAGCCACATCGCAGAACAATGCAAAGCAGAAAATGACATCTGCGCGAGATGCGCAGGGAGGCACAGGACGAGCACATGCCAAGCCAGTGAACAACAACTCTTCTGCACCAACTGCTGAAAAACAGGTCACGGAGCGGCCAGCAGGGAGTACCCTGAGTTTCAGAAGAAGCTAAGGGAGAAAATGAGATGGGACCCGGAGCGAGCATATTGCCTATTCGTGACCAGGAATCTGAACACCTGGGGCAGGATGGACGAACCTGTACAAGAGGACTTTGACCAGGGATGGAGGACCAACATACGCGACAAATACAACGAGTGGACGACAGTGCGAAGGAACAGAGGTAAAGGATGACTAGCAGGAGGGGAACTGGGAGAAGGAGGAGGAAGAAAAAGCCCATTACCGCAAGGACCATCAACCCGCAACCCCACACCAGCACCATCAGGAAACAGAGGATGCATTCGAGGACCCAGATGGTCGCTCACCAGAGAACGAGGACAGAGGATACTTCAACAATACAGGTTTTCATCACACCCCAGACCACCATCATCTCAACCAACACCAGGATCCCCACCATATACACAGGCTTACCCGACAACACAAATGGCACTCTACCAGGCAGGAATGTCACATCCAGCGATGCAGTACATGTCGCAACTGACGTCGATGATGCCGCTGCAACACATGACACAGTACATACAGCCTCCACCACCATCGCAAATACAATACCCGCCAATGGTCTCAATTACACCAGCAACACCAGGAAGATGGAGCGAAGAACCCATGAGACTCAGAAATGAAGAGCAGATGCAACACTTTGGCAGTGAAGGATGGAACTAACACAACAAGAAAGGGAACAAAGAAGAACGCTGAACATAATGCAGTTGTCACAAAGAGGCGACGACAGTGGCAGGCGGAGTGGAGACTTGGACGAAAACGGACAGATACTAGTCCCAATGACAAAGTTATATTGATAATAAATACAGAGAAGTAAGTAGTGACATACCTGGTCCCAATGACAAAGAGGTCAAGATAAGGGACCAGGTTGTGGGGAGGCTGGCTTATATATACAGGGTAGAGTGCGGGAACTATGATGTAATACTGTATAGCTCAGGCACAAGGAATGGAATGGAACTGATAGAATGGGATGGAAGGTTCCGGAATAGTTATTGTAGGTAAGGGTGCTTGGATGGTGTATTGTAAGGAAAGGAAAATGATAGGGGGTGGCTCACTTCATGACAGCAGTTAAATACCAACAAATTGGACAATGCCATGCATGACTTCCTCAGAGCTGACCATGGAAGAGCTGACGTATTTGTGATACAGGAACCGTACATAGACTCTAAAGGAAGGACAAGAGCTCTCCCACATCTCACAGTCATCTACCCAACAGGACACATATAACACTTTGGCAAACCAGAGAGCCCACGATTGCACTTGGTAATGATGCTCCACACTCGCGTCTCCACAGGCAGCTGGACCCAGATAGAAATCCCATGCACAGACATTATGGCAGTACAACTAACAATCGGGACCGGGACGCTCAGAATCTTCAACATATACAATGACTGCAACAACAACAACACACTATGAGCACTCAATGAATGGATGAGATCACCCATGGCACAGGAGAGACCAAGAGGGCTGCTCCACTATATATGGTTGGGAGATTTCAGCTGACATCACCCCCTTTGGGATGAGCCATGAAACCATCATGTTAAGGCTGTGCACTGGAATGCAATAGATCAAGGTTCCGGAGCTCTGTTCGAAGCTTCGAAGTCCGGAAACTATAGTAATGGCAAATCAAAGTAATGGAAAGGCTACACAGGCCTTGGGAAGTGATGGGACTTCAGCGAAGCTTTTGGCAATGTGTCATGAAGTGAGCCACCCCTATCATTTTCCTTTCTTTACGATACACCATCCAAGCCCTCCTACCTACAATAATCATTCCGGAACATTCCATTCCATTCTATTAGTTCCGTTCCATTCCTTGTGCCTGAGCTATACAGTATTATCTCATAGTTCCCACGCTCCACCTTGTATATATAAGCCAGCCCCCACAACCTGGTCCCTTATCTTGACCTCTTTGTCGTTGGGACCAGTTGTCCGCTCCCGCCTAA
Source organism: Lentinula aciculospora (assembly GCA_028011355.1). Classification (NCBI taxonomy): domain Eukaryota; kingdom Fungi; phylum Basidiomycota; class Agaricomycetes; order Agaricales; family Omphalotaceae; genus Lentinula; species Lentinula aciculospora. The sequence goes on from JAOTPV010000008.1 coordinate 1,880,544, forward strand.
GTCTCCGCTCCGCTCCGCCACCGTCGTCACCTCTTTGTGACATTAGGTCAAGATCCCTTACTGCACTGATAGCCTACCGATTAGGTTATCCTTGCAGGCTCCGCTTCCACCACGTCTACAGACACCTCCGCACCAAGCCTGCCCGCCCAAGCTATCGACTGCTCTGTCTACCCACACGCTTTTGATACTAAAGACCAAACCCACATCCACCGCAGCAAAAGCAGCTCCTGGGCTGATTGCAGTTCTCAACCCTGTCCGAACGCTGCTGCCAACTCCATCAGTGAAGAGGAGAACCTTTCCGACGGTACCGTGATCACACCCATCCTTATCCCTACTCCCACTGCACCCCCATCCATTATGTCGACCTCTGAAGTCAACACAAATCAGCTCATGGCACAGCTTATCGAGCAGGTGACTCAGCTCACAGCCAACCTTCACAGAGCTGCAGCCAAGTCGAGCATGAATAAACCCGAGCTCTTCAAAGGCTCGAGTAGTGCGGAAGCCCGTCGCTTCATTGCTCAGTATCAGAGCTGGGCAGTGGAACAACCGGATTTGAAGGACAACGAAGGGAAACTGATTAAGGCGGCTCTAGGATTCTTCTCGGGAAAGGCTGCTGATTGGGCCACCCCATACCTCTTGGAATTCAGTCATCACCAACAACCGTTTAATGGACGATGGGAAGACTTTAAAACAGCCTTCACCCTCCGATTCGAATCCATTGACGCAGGCATGGAAGCCCGGAATGCAATCCAGCATCTCAGGCAAGCAAAAGGTCAAACGGTAGCAGAATTTGCACAGAACTTCAAAGACATCGGCGATCGAACTGGGCTCTCAGATATCGACCTACGAGAACGCTTTCACAGTGGCCTCAACCCAGAGATTCGACAAAATCTCATCGTGGTCAACATAGCTCAGGGATTAGCCCCTACACTAGAGGAGGCAATCAGGCGAGCAATCTCGGTAGACGTATTCCTGCATGACCCCACCATGACAGGCCGTAATCAGGGTACCTCTCACATCTCCTCTCCCCCTGCCAACTCCCATGCTATGGACGTTGATGCCACGCATACCAATGGCAACAGTAGAGAAAGCTTCGTGGCCCAGATGAGAGGCAGGTGTTACGGTTGTGGTTCACAGAGTCATGAGAAGAGGAACTGCTCGTACAAGGACACAGTATGCCGCTACTGTGGGCGACGAGGTCATTTAGAGTCAGTCTGCCAGGATAAATTCATGGGTCTAGAACGCGGCCGGGGTAAGCGTCAACAACCCCGCCGTCAACAAGTCGCAGCCTCCTCTTCAACGCCTTTCACTCTCTTTCCCAATGAACCTGTCCAAATTGCGGCTTCCACTCCGGCCCCTGCTCCTGCCCCTATTGCCCAGTCCCCAGCTACCCCCGACCTCTCCATCCAAATTGCCCAGCTCCAAGAACTCCTGAACAGAGCCAATGCCATGGCCCCCGCTTCAGGCTCGCAGGAGGGTTTTTTAAAGCGGGTACCCGTCTCGGCCGCACCGAGAGTACCCGTAAACCAATTTGCTATACATGCTACGTCCACATATGATTCTCTACCCTCATGTACCATATCTAATATTTCGGAATTGAACTCCAATTCGTCACACTTCCGAATTAACGCGAAATTAAGAGGAAGAAATCACAGTATAGCAACTGCGGCCATGGTTGATTCTGGAGCCACGGCTCTATTCCTGAATCAGGAGTTTGTCACCCGCCACCAAGTAAGGATCTTCCCACTCAGGAAACCCATTGGGGTCTTTAACATCGATGGATCTGCTAACCGAGCAGGGCAGATTACGCATTTTGCACGTCTAGCCCTGACTGTCGATAATCAAGAACGGTGGACAGATTTGCTGATAACCAATCTGGGAAGTGAAGACCTAATCCTGGGACTCCCCTGGCTACGTAAAGCCAATCCAGATATTGACTGGGAGAAGGGACGACTCTCGGTTAGACCACAACGGACAACGATAGAGGAGGTAGAAGAACAAGACACTGTGGAGGAAATTGAAACAGTCATCACTCCCGAAACCCCACTGAACTTAGCAGAGGAAGAGGAGGCAGATGAGTCGCCGATACACCGCATTCGAGCCAACCGACAAACCCGGCGTGCATGGGTGAAGTCAGGCATCCTACACGAACAAACAGAAGAGGTCTGGTGCGCAGCAGGATTCACATATTCCCAACAGCTAGCGGAGCAGGCCTACAAAGCAAAACCCGTGAAAACCTTCGAAGAAATGATCCCAGAGCCCTATAGGGATTTCAAAAAGGTATTCTCTGAAATGGCCTCAGAACGTCTCCCTGAACACAAACCCTGGGATCACGCCATTGAACTGATCCCAGGAGCACCCGAAACCATGCGTACGAAAGTCTACCCAATGTCATTGAACGAACAAGGCGAACTCGACCGTTTTCTGGATGACAACCTCCGAAAAGGCTACATTCGCCCCTCAAAATCGCCACTGTCTTCACCTGTCTTCTTTGTGAAGAAGAAGGACGGGAAGCTCCGTTTTGTACAGGATTACAGGAAACTAAATCAAGTAACCCTAAAGAACCGCTATCCTCTCCCACTGGTTGCTGACATCGTCAGCCGTCTGCAGGGGGCACGGTACTTCACCAAATTTGATGTCAGATGGGGCTACAACAATGTCCGAATTAAGGAGGGTGATGAATGGAAGGCTGCTTTCGCAACCAACCGAGGGTTATTCGAACCCAGTGTAATGTTCTTTGGTCTCACCAACTCCCCAGCGACCTTCCAAGCACTCATGAATTCCATCTTTTCAGACCTAGTGGCAGCGGGGAAAGTAGCAGTGTACCTAGATGACATCCTTATCTTCAGTAACGAGCTACAACAACACCGGCAGATAGTGCGGGATGTACTAAAACGGCTAGAGAAACATGACCTCTATCTACGACCCGAAAAATGTGAGTTCGAGGAGCTTCAGATCGAGTACTTGGGACTAGTGATATCAGAAGGGGAAGTGCGCATGGATCCGGTAAAAGTGACTGCAGTTCGTGACTGGCCTACTCCAAAGAACCTGCGAGAGCTGCGAGGATTCTTAGGTTTTGCCAACTTTTACCGTCGATTCATACAGAACTTTGCCCGCATAGCACGCCCTCTGAATGACCTAACCAAGAAAGACTCAGGCTTCAACTGGGGAACACATCAGCAGCAAGCATTCGACACCCTAAGGGAAGCTTTTGTCACAGCTCCGGTACTGGCACTCTGGGACCCCAACAGGCTCACACAACTCGAGGTAGATGCATCAGGCTTTGCCACAGGAGGAGCTCTAATGCAGAAACAAGACGATGGTCAGTGGCACCCAGTAGCATTTCGATCAGCCTCCATGCAACCAGCCGAACGAAACTACGAAATCTATGACCGGGAGATGCTGGCAATCATTGAAGCACTAAAGGACTGGAGAAGCTTCCTGGAAGGATCACCGCAGACCTTCGAGATCATCACCGACCATGCAAACCTGGAATTCTGGCGCTCTGCACAGGACCTTAGCCGACGACAAGCGCGTTGGGCACTATGGTTATCCCGATTCGACTTCCGGCTGACTCACCGCCCAGGCAAGGCAAACACACAGGCAGATGCTCTGTCTCGCATGGCAACGCATCAGGTGTTGGACAGTGAAGACAACCGACAACAGACCGTTCTGAAACCAGCCCACTTTATGCAAGTGGCAGCAGCCTCACTACAGAACCCGTTGGAGGACCGCATCCAGAAGGCCTCGCAAAGAGAGGCCCAAGTACTCGAAGGACTGGAAGAGCTCAGGAGGAGCGGCCTCCAACGCTTGGCCAATGGGATAGCAGAATGGGAGGAGGATAACGGACTGGTGTACCACCGAGGTAGGGTATATGTCCCACCAGAGGATGACCTACGGACAGAAGTACTCAAACAATGCCACGACAACCCCTCCGCTGGTCACCCCGGACTTCACAACACCCTCGATCTCGTTAGCACCCACTTTTGGTGGCCCACCCTGCGATCCTTTGTAGAAAAGTATGTGGAAGGATGCGAAACTTGTGCTAGGAAAAAGATACAGAGACACCCACGAGCAGTAACACTACCCCTAGATGTCCCAGCAGGTCTGTGGGAAGAAGTGGGAGTTGACCTGATCACACAGCTGCCCAATTCACAAGGATACGATGCCATCCTTGTCTGCACCGACCTCTACGGGAAACAAATCCACGCAATCCCTTGTACCACATCAATCACAGCAGCAGGTGTCGCTGACATCTACTACCGCGAAATTTTCCGCCTCCATGGCCTCCCCCTCCGCTTTGTATCAGACCGAGGACCCCAGTTTGCAGCAAAGCTCATGCGATCACTACTCTCCCGCCTGGGAATCAAATCCAATCTCACATCGGGATACCACCCCCAAGCGAATGGGCAAACCGAGCGGGCAAACCAAGAAGTCGAAAAGTATCTCCGGCTGTATGTGGGACGTCGTCAGGATGACTGGGCAGAGCATTTGCCAATGGCGGAGTTTGTGATTAACTCACGTACCCACTCTGCACTTGGAATCTCCCCATTCGAGCTCACTTACGGCTACCTCCCCCTATTTAACATTCCCGTTGGTCAGCGAAGTGGGATTCCAGCAGTGGATGATCGCATTCAGATCCTTCGAGAGGTGCGACAGGATGCCGGGGCAGCTCTACACCTGGGAAAAAGATGGCAAAAGGAAAACTATGAACGAGGAAAACGAAAGGCACATCAGTTCCAAGTAGGAGATCAGGTCTGGCTAAGCGCAGAAGACATCAAGCTCCAACTTTCCAGTGAGAAACTTGGGGATCGACAGCTAGGACCTTACGCCATTTTGGAGAAGGTTGGTCCCCTGGACTACCGCCTGGACCTCCCACTGTCACTGGACCGCATCCACCCAGTATTCCACGTTGATAAACTGTACCCTTGGAGAGGGAACACCATCAATGGCGAAATTGCAACACCACCAGAACCAGTATACCTAGAAGATGAAGACGAGCCAGAGTACGAAGTTGAGGGCATCTTGGATAGTCGGGTTAGGTGGAAGAGGTTAGAGTACTTGGTAAAGTGGAAGGGATATGACGCAGGACACAACTCATGGGAACCCGCTCAAAATCTTGAGCATGCACCAACCACTGTCCGAAAATTCCACAGAAAGCATCCCCAGGCGGCAAAAGCTTGACCATCGAGGACAATGGTCATAAGGAGGGGGGTAATGTCATGAAGTGAGCCACCCCTATCATTTTCCTTTCTTTACGATACACCATCCAAGCCCTCCTACCTACAATAATCATTCCGGAACATTCCATTCCATTCTATTAGTTCCGTTCCATTCCTTGTGCCTGAGCTATACAGTATTATCTCATAGTTCCCACGCTCCACCTTGTATATATAAGCCAGCCCCCACAACCTGGTCCCTTATCTTGACCTCTTTGTCGTTGGGACCAGTTGTCCGCTCCCGCCTAAGTCTCCGCTCCGCTCCGCCACCGTCGTCACCTCTTTGTGACACAATGCTCCCTACACGTTATCTGGGTGTCCCTGCGAAGTGCAAAGAAGAATGAAGTTCCGGAGCATCGGAAGCATCCGATCGATTGATCCAGACGTGATTAAGCATAATAGAGAAGGTGTATAGAAGGTAACTTTTATTTCAAGCTGGGGAACCAAACTAAACAAGTTGACCTAAGTACTAAACTGCCTAATTGTTAAATAAAAGACAATAAGTGAGAAGGATTTGGAATAATACAATAACAGTGTTTTCCAAGAGCCGACAGGCATGGGAATGCATCAGTCATGATGACCAAGTGTCAGGTGATGTATCCGAGGTTGTTCCGAAGTTATTGAGCCAAGGAACGGAGTATGAAATTGACCGAGATTCAAGTTGGACTTGGTAACAAACACGAAATGGATTGAAAGGATGATCAATTGACCAGAAGATTGGCCGGAATGCCGGAATGTTCATATAGTGATCGATGACCTCGGAAATTGTCCGGAAAGCATAGTGGAGCTTGGCACATATATAACACATCACCTGTTCACACCAAGGAACCTGGAAGCCGCCCAGATCCTGCTTGACCTTAACGCATGACACAGTATGTACATGGCCTTACCAGAACACCTACCAACACTGTGCGCCCACAATTCTGGGAACTACACCAGAGTGGACAACGTATTCTGCTCAGAAGACTTAGCAGAACACATCATGACATGCAACACAATCCCAGCCAAATGACTGGTTCTCACAGATCACATCCCGATACACACTATCATTGATGTTAGGATTCCACATGTAGATCAATGAACACGGTGGAATTGGGCACAAACCGACTGGACAAAATTCAAAGAGAGAACTAAGGAAGAGCTAGAGAAAGTAGCACCTCCGAAAGAGCTTAACAATAAAGATGAGTTCAATGAAGCCCTAACAATGTTTGATGATATGTTCACTAGACTCCAGGATGAACTTGTACCCAAAGGAAAACCCAGTCCATACCAAAGAAGATGGTGGAACAAGCAGCTAATAGAGATGAAGAAATGGACAAGCAACTTGGCCAACAAATCCCACTGGAAACGACACAACATCAACCACCTGGTACACAAAGAATATCGCTGCATCAGACAAGTGTACAATGCGGAAATCAAAAATGCAAAAATACAAATGTGGAATGATGATATGCTGACTTGGGGCTGAGGGCAAAATGCAGGTGTAGCAATACACACACAACCAAGTCCAACACTAAGTTCAAAAGGGGTGTATAAAAGATATATATAATTTAATTGTGTGAAGCTAACTCTGCCTAATAGAGTAGGGGTTTCTGTAGCAGACTTTCTTTCACAAGTTCTGTAAAACTTGAACTTGTTATGACTAACTGATTCTTCAATTGGACTTTGACTGGCTGACTTTACTGAGCTATGCTTTGCCTAACTCCTGCTTTCTTTTCTTTTTCAAGTCAACAAGTACACACTCTTTCTGAGTTATCAATTCTTTCTGACTTCAGTTTTCTATTCTGTGCTTTGTCTGATTCTGACTTCTCTATGCTGGAAGCAAACTCCCTTCAAGTAGGACTAGCAATCACTACCAAAGTGGGGGGGGGGGGGGGGGGAAGAAAGCTTCCTTTTCTTGGCTCTGGCCTGCCCTATTTATGTCCCTGAGGAAAGGTCTAGACCTTGGGCAGTGCTGAGGGATTTATTCCTTTGCACATGGTTACTACTCCCTTGGTCCGGTACACCATATGATTTTCCTGTGCTTCCACATGTTCCTTGAGCTGTCATTGCTTTTATTCTAATCATTCTAGTCTTCCTGAATGGGCCTGCAGATAACTCGGCAATTCTTTTTATTGACTGTACTATTCCCGGATCTTACTTTAGGATAGTTGATCCACACACAGGATGGGGTTTTAGTGTTGTTATAGTTATTTTTAGATGCTATGCCTGATCAATGAGCATTGGTTTTGATTCATCATTGATCTGGAGCTGGACATTATGACTATTTACACAATGTACAGGGGTTCCCTATGTAGAGTTGTCTACTGAGCTATGCACAAAATCTGAAAGTTTCGGATTTTTATGCACAGCCCATTCTAAGGCTTATCAACAAGTACATCAAAAACGCGGATACTAGTTCAGTATGGGACATTGGAAGATTGATGGAGAACAGCTATACAGACGGGGGAAAGATGAGAGTACCAGCATTAAAACTGACAGGGGCAAACGGGGAGGAAAGGATGGTAGAGGACAACTCAGAGAAAGAACAAATATACCACAAAGCTTTCTTCCCACCTCCACTGAATACACCCAATGTTCCTACAGACCCAGAATATCCAGCAGCGAAGTGGAATTTCATGCCACCGACGGATCGGCAGATCTCACAAGCCATATGACAACTCAAAAAAGGGAAAGCTACCAGAACAGGAACAATACCCAATGACATCTTTAAGGTGGTCAGCGAGCTGATAGTACCCTATCTAGGACCAATTTACAGAGTCACCTTCACACTGAACATCTACCCTGATGACTGGTCCAAGACGGAAACAATAGTGCTGAAAAAACCAGGTAAACCGGACTACAGAGATCCAAATGCATGGCGACCAATAACACTATCCAACGGACACGGAAGACTTCTCAATAGCTGCATTGCTGAAGAAATCACCAAACAAGCAGAACTGCTAGGGCTAATGCCAGCCATGCAATTCAGAGCCAGACCGGGCAGGAACATGACGGACTCCATCCACCTCATGGTAGACAGAATCAAGAGGCTATGGCGAGAAGGACAAACAGTAGTGGTGCTATACATGGATGTCAAGGGTGCATTCCCGAGCATAGACCTCAACATGTTATATCATGAGCTGAAGAAAATAGGTGTACCAACAGCAATTACAGACTGGATGTGACGCCAGTACAGAAAACGGATCACACAGATATCCTTTGACAACTACCTATCAGAACCCTTTGAAGTGCTTGGAGGAGAGGATCAAGGAGACCCCTTTTTGGCAGTCAGTTACATTCTATATGCGGCGGGTCTACTAAACAGCTTACAGGAAAATTGCAAAGAGGAGGGGTATGCTCTCATGGATGCCCTGGCGGGGATGAGATGGAGCACAGACATCACAAAGGTGCACGCAGGCATTGAGCAGCTGATGAACCAAGGAGGTGGCATCCTAGAATGGGTACAAACCCACAATTGCCAATTTGGCATACTGGAATTCAAGTTAGTCAACTACACCCGAAAACGCGAGCCAGACCCAACAAATCCAGGAAAAACAAGAAGAATAGTGGGACCAGGAGTACAAATAGGACAAACGGTGATAAGGCCAGACCCATACACAAAATTCTTAGGTGTACTGATGGACCAGCAGCTTAGATGGAATGAGCAACATGCAGTCATGATTAAGAAGGGCCAACAATGGGTTTCACAGTTCAAGCGCATAACAGGCCTCAGAACTGGCATGACAGTGCAACTAGTCTGACAACTATACAAGGCTAAGGCTCTACCTCAAATACTATACACAGCTGACATCACCCTCATGCCAACATCTAGAAAAAAGGAGAAAACTTGGAAACAGACAGCAGCGACATGAGGCATCATGAGGAAACTCACATCCATTCAACGACAAGCAGCCATCATGATCACTGGAGCAATGATGACCACAGCGACCGACATCCTTGACATTCATGCAGCACTGCTGCCCATGCCACTTGAAATAGAATGACAATGTCACCGAGCAGCTGTAAGGCTCTTAACCATCCCCAATGAGCATCCAATAGCCAAGCGAGTCAGGGAAGCAGCGCAATACTGAAAACGGACCAAACATCCATCCCTGCTACATGACCTCATGGGCAGATATGGCCTGACACCCAAGACCATGGAAAAGAAGCAAGCAGTCAGGTACAGGGCATCTTGGGACCCAAAACTCGAAGTACGGATATGGGAGGATAAGGCCCAAGCGCTGGAGGCACTCGAGAATGATCACACAAGATGGAAGGTATTCACAGATGGTTCAGGCTACAAAGACCACATAGGAGTGGCAGCAATACTCTACGAGAGGGAGGAGGAAAAGGGGGCACTCAGATACAAACTAGGGAAGGAAGAACACCACGAGGTGTACAAAGGTGAGTGCATAGGAATGATATTAGGATTGCATCTGGCAGCAGTACAGGAAATTGGCACAGAAGGTCTGTCCATCTGGGCAGATAGCACAGCAGCCATTGCAGCCACAAATAGCACCAAAACAGGCCCTTCACATTACATCATGGACATGTTCCACGAACAGTTGCAAGCCCTCAGAACACACTCACCGAACCTTCGAGTCACAGTCTCATGGATCCCAGGGCACCTAGGAGTTGAAGGGAACAAAAGGGCAGATCAGGAGGCAAAGAGAGCAGCAGAGATGAGGTTGAGCAGGAAAGCAGAACTCCCGGGGTGTCTACACAAACCACTGCCACACAGTCAGACAGCAGCCATCAGAACTTTTCGGGGACAACTACAAAAACACCATGATAAACTCTGGACAAAGTCACCAAGATACGAGGCCTTCAGAAGGATCAACCCAGACAAAGCAACAGTAGTAAGCAGACACTACTGGAAGCTTGCAAGATGGCTACCATGACCACTGATATCTCTCCTCACACAACTATGCACGAACCATATCCCCCTACAAAAACACCTCAGCCAAATTGGGAAAGCAGTGACACCAATCTGCCCATGCTGCAGAAACAGCGACAAAACAGTACAGCACTACTTGTTTGAGTGTCTAGCGCACAGGAGAGCAAGAGAGAGAATGCAGTGGGAGCTACCCAACCAACAGTGGGGTATGGGCCCCTTACTTACATCGAGAAAGGCACTCCCAGCATTATTCACATACATCAATATAACTGGAAGGTTCTGACACATATACGGGGAGTTACCATCATTGAAAGAGGACAAAGAGGATTAGAGAGGACAAGGGCGAAGGAGACATATATAACACTCAGGGTATATGGACTTCATGGCACACATACCTACTTGACCTTAGGGTCAGACGCAATCACGTCATGTATCCCTCATGGGAACAACAATAGTTGGATGAACACTACACCAGACAGACGACCCAAAAAAAAAGTAGGATACTCATTGCAGAATGTACACTACTATATGCTAGGGCACAATGGTGTATAAACATGATACAAAAAAAAAAAAAAAAAAAAAAAAAAACCACACACAAAGGCTGAAAGAGATAAGGATCAAGACAACAGTGATAGCACAAGGGCCAATCACTAGGCTCACACAAGGAAAACTAGTTCCAAAGACCAAGTAAGTATATTGAGTATAAACAAAGATACAAGTACTAACCTAGTTCCAAAGACCAAGAGGTCAAGATGGGGAACTAGGTGTCAACTACGGTACTATATATACAAGTGTTCAGATGAGTAAGTGACAGTGCAGGAAGCCAATAGAAGTATCTAGAATGTGATGGAACACTTTTGAAGGATGATAGAAGGGTGCGGAAAGGTGTAGACAAGTCCGAACAGTAACGAAGGTAAAGAAAGGAGGAAGTGTAGGAGAAAATGAAGTAAGTACCATATCCTGTATAGCATGTCATGACACTACATGTCCTCATCTTGACTTTCTCCTATATGAATGTGAAATATTAAATTTTTTGTCATCAAGGCCACAGTCCTAATTACTGAGGAACTATCTATTCAATACCATAGCTTTATACTGTAGGTGTTAGGAATGTGCAGATCAATGAGCTCTGATGCCAATCTGGGTCAAGATACTATAAGTATCAGATTGAAGTCTTCAGTGTTGAGAGTGGACCTTGGTACTGCTATTGACAATACCCTCACTATGCTGCATTGTCAGCGACTCGCTAGCTCTCACAAGAGACAACCAGGTGTCACACGATAGTCGATGAGCAAGAGGATGAAAAGACAATGAGAATAGGACAACCCAACTACAAGTCTAGCTACCAAGGAGTATAGATGGGAATAGAGCTAAGGAATATAACTACAAAATATGTTGTGACATGCTACACAGGATACAGTACTTACTTTATTTTTTCTACATCTCCTCCTTTCTTTATCTTTGTTACTGTTTGGATCCGTCTACATCCTTCCATATCCTTCTACATCGTTCTGCATCCTTCTATCACATTCCAGATACTTCTATCAACTTCCCACGTTGTCGCTGACTCATCTAGGCACTTATATATATAGTACAGTAGTTGACACCTAGTTCCCCATCTTGACCTCTTGGTCTTTGGAATTAGGTTAGTACTTGTATCATTGTTTACATGCAATATACTTACTTGGTCTTTGGAACTAGTTTTCCTTGTGCGACCCTAGCGATTGGCCCCTGTGCTATCACTGCTGTCTTGATCACTATCTCTTTCAGCCTTCGTGTGTGGTGCTAGCCCACTCCTCACCTCGGCTTGTGCTTTCCTCTGTGCTTTCTCCCTTTGTCACCACAAAATATGAAGTCTTATATACATATGGGATATGAAACTGTGAGAAGTATCTTGCACCGTAACTGTAAGGATCTACAATAAGAGTCGCTCATATCCATAAGTAAGGCTGCAGGTATTCAGTGAGTAAACAATAAGGCAATATAAAAAGAAGCATGGAGGCGGGACAATAGTGATGATGTCCTGTCAACAAGCTGACAGGCACAAGAGAGTCATGTATAGGTGAAATGACAATGTGAGAACAATAAGGTTGACACATGTAATCTAGATGAAAATGAAAATATAAAAAGCACTGGTGTAAGCACTTTAGTGATTAGGTAAGTAAATAAAAGAAAAGGAAAAGAATAATAAATGAAAAGAATAATGAAAAGAGTGTTTCATGACATGCATGGTCTGAGGTCAAAGGTTCATTCAAGTTGTCAAGTCAGTATCATACTCAAGGTTGACGATGTTGAATGAAGTAAGAGAGCGTAAGGACTAAGAGGGTGTAACTCCAAGTTGATATTAAAACTAAAGTTCTACCTATGCTCGCAGGGCCTTTATACTACTGAGTGTTATCTCTGCTACTGCTATAGTATAACCTAAAGTAATTGCTTGCATATGGAAGCTGTTAAGGCTGTGCAATGGAAGGAAATAGATCAAGGTTCCGGAGCTCTGTTTAAAGCTTCGAAGTCCGGAAACTATAGTAACGGCAAATTGGAGTAATGGAAAGGCTACATGGGCCTTGGGAAGTGATGGGACTTCAGCGAAGCTTTTGGCAATGCTCCCTACATGTTATCTGGGTGTCCCTGTGAAGTGTGAAGAAGAATGAAGGTCCGGAGCATTGAAAGCTTCCGATCGATTGATCCAGACGTGATTAAGCATAATAGAGAAGGAGTATAGAAGGTGTCATGAATCGATCTTTTTCCATTATTCTTTTCTTTTATTATTCTTTTCCTTTTCTTTTATTTACTTATCTAATCACCAAAGCGCTTACATTAGCGCTTATTATATTTTCATTATCATTTAGGTTACACGCGTCAACCTTATTGTTCTCGCATTGTCGTTTCACTTAGGCGCGACTCTCTCGTGCCTGTCAGCTCATTGACAGGGCGACATCATTATCGTTCCGCCTCCATGCTCCTTTTTATATTGCCTTATTGTTTACTCACCGAATACCTACAGCTTTACTTATGGATACGAGCGACTCTTATTGTAGGTCCTCACGGTTACGGTGCGAGACATCTCTCACGGTTTCATATCCCGTTTTGTATATAAGCCTAGATATTTGGTAGTTATATTCCTTAGCTCTATTCTCGTCTATTCTCCTCGGTAGCTAGACTAGTATTGGGTTGTTTTATCCATCCTCTTTTGCCTTTTCATCCTCTTGCTCATCGTCTATCGTGTGACGCCTGGTTGTCTCTTGTGAGAGCTAGTGAGTCGCTGACAGAAGAATAGAGCTTCTACCACATACCACCCGTCACAACAAAAACTTTTACAAACTTGCCTAGGATTCAACACACCGTTGGAAACTAGTTTTCTCGATACGTTACACATTTTCATTTCTACCAAACACGCTCATCTTCTCCCCTACTATAACTCAACATGACTGACCGGTCGATACATGTGCCCGACCCAGCAGAAGTCGCTGCTGTCACTTCTAGTCCACGCCGGGTGTTTGTCAATACACCAGGAAACTACGATGGCGACCCCGCCACCTACCGGCCATGGCGATGACGAATGATGGCTTACGTCTCCGAGCTGACGGAGACAAAGCAGGTCGACAATTCCCACCGAGTCACCACCATCATTATGTCCTTCCTGGTCGGAGGAAAAGCCGACGAATGGGCTCAGGTCTACTCGGATGACCATTTCGATATCGACAGAGGGACGTGGGATATTACGGGGAAGCAGTTAATTGACGACATGGACAGGGAGTTCACAAATGTCGCAAAGGAGAAAGAAGCCCGTGATAAACTAACCTATATCCGACAGGGGAAGTCCTCGGCCAGTGACTTTTTCAAAGAGTTCGAATTGTTGCTGAAAGATGCCGGGTACAAGAAGGACGAGTCGCACGTCCTTACCCTAGCGGACAGGGCGGTTGATCACACCCTTTTATATGACATCATTAAGGGACGGACGGAACCCTTTGAAGACTATAAGGAGTTGAAGAAGGTAGTCACAGGGGCTGACAATGTAAGGCGGCAGTGGGCCGAACAGAAGAGAGGTTACGGGTATGCGGGGTGGTGGAACGCTAACCCACAGGGACAGAGTCGTGGACAGTTGTCCACTCAGCAGAACCGACAGGAGCCGAAAGTAGCTCCGAAAGCAGAATATTCGGCGGCACCGAGAAGAGATGCTACCGGCACCACGTTCGGAGGAACGGGCAGGCCGATGGACATCGACCAAGCGAGAGAGAAGCGTTTGTGCTTCAACTGTGGCGAGCCAGGCCACATGAGCAGGAACTGCCCGCACAAGAGAAAGGCGGTGGTCAGAGGTATTATGTTGAACATGAGTGAGCAGGAATGTACGGACTTTATTAACGATTTGGGTTTTCCAAAGGCTCCGCAGTAGATATAGGTCTGCAGGAGCCTTCGCACACGGACATTTCGGAGTTTGTTGATAATGGCGTTGACTATGTAATCAGTACAGGTACTAAACAGAAAAACGCGTCCACCTTTATCCACAAAACCGAAAAAACCGAAAAACCTATACGGTACGAACCCGACACTGCTGAATGGCTAACTCAGAGAGTTAGAGAAGACCAGATCCCGAGAGCAGTGGGATTGTTATGAACTTGGATGCCCTTTTCACGGGAAAAAGAAGCCTCTGAAGAAACTGTCATGGACATACGAAAACGGAACTGGAAAACGGCAGTCACCGCCATCCGGAGTCTCAAAAACAAAAGGAGTTATGTTCGCAGGACACGCGGCAAAAGTCTAAAACTCCCAGCAATACTCGAGACACTGGAGGATGCTCGACAAATCGTCACAGAAGGACTCCTCGACAGTGGAGCTACTGGTTCCTGCATCGACTCAGAATTCGTCAAACGGCATAATCTTATCACGGAAAACTTACCGATCAAAACACCTGTCTACAATGCCGATGGTACACTCAACGACTCCGGATCAATAGACAAATACGTCGAGATCCGGATGACCATTGGTGATCATTCAGAGATCGTCCAATTCGGAGTAGTAAGTCTAGGAAAGAATAATATCTTTCTAGGACTAGACTGGCTACGACACCACAACCCGAGTATCGACTGGAATACGTCTGAACTAACCTTTGACAGGTGTCCAACAAGATGCGGTTACAACCCACACTTTTGGACACCAGAGGATACCCATTCTAGAGCGGCATTACAGGAAGGCGAACAGCTTTTCCTGTTTGACTGGGACAGGTATGTTCACGAGCAGGTACAGTCAAGGAAGTGGACGGAAAAACAAGCCAGAGAGGAAACAGCCCAAGAGTTCGACACTTCCAAGCCCTACATCGAAAAGTACCCCGATGTTTTCAGCCAGAAGGAATTCGACCAACTGCCACAACGACGTCCTTGGGACCACGCTATCGACCTAATGCCAGGTTCTAAACCTTTAGATTGCAAGGTGTACCCATTAAACCCAAAGGAACAAGAGGCGCTTGACAAGTTTCTTGAAGAAAACCTTCAAACTGGACGAATCCGACCTTCGACTTCGCAGATGGCATCTCCCTTCTTCTTCGTTAAAAAGAAAGATGGCACCTTACGACCAGTACAAGATTATCGTAAACTGAACGAGATGACGGTTAAAAACCGGTATCCACTTCCTCTCATTCAGGAGCTAATCGATCGTTTAAAAGGCGCTAAAATCTTCACGAAGATGGATATCAGATGGGGATTCAACAACATCCGCATAAAGGAAGGTGACGAATGGAAAGCGGCTTTTCGAACTAACCAGGGGTTATTCGAACCGACCGTCATGTTCTTCGGACTCACCAACTCTCCTACGACGTTCCAAGGTTTCATGAACCACATCCTGCAAGACCTCATCAATAAAGGTCATGTTATTGTTTACATGGACGACATACTGATTTTTACCGACGGTATAGAAGAACATCGACAAATCGTAGAACAAGTACTCGACATTCTAAGGGAACATAAGTTGTTCCTTAAACCCGAAAAGTGTTCTTTCGAAAAATCGGTTATCGACTACCTCGGTATTATCATCGGTAACGGAACTATTCGCATGGATCCCAAGAAAGTACAAGCCGTTCGAGAATGGATTACTCCACAAAAGAAGCGCGACGTCCAACAGTTTCTAGGATTTTGCAACTTCTTCCGGCGATTCATTCGTGGTTTCAGTCTGGTAGCAAAGCTATTAACACAGCTCACGGGAAATGGGACTTGGAAGTGGGAAAAAGGTCAGGAAGAGGCATTCGAGGACTTGAAACGTCGAATCTGTGAAGAAGTAGTTTTACTCATTCCTCGAAACCACGGAAAATTCAGGGTAGAAGCTGACTCGTCCGATTATGCTAATGGCGCCGTTTTATCCCAGTTTGTCGAAAGCAAGTGGTATCCTATTGCCTTTCGTTCTCGTTCCCTCAATGAGGTTGAGCGTAATTACGAGATTTACGACAAAGAACTTATGGCAATTATGGACTCCCTCGACGACTGGAGGCAATATTTACTAGGTGCGGAGGAACAGATTGAGATTTATACGGATCACGCAAACCTCCAGTACTTCAAGAAGCCGCAGAAACTCAACCGACGACAAGCGCGCTGGGTACTGGAATTAGCGGAGTATAATTTCGATCTCGTTCACAAACCTGGTAAATCGATGACGAAAGCTGACGCCCTGTCGAGGATGACAGGTCTTGAGACGGGGGACAAGGACAACGAGAACATCGTTCTCCTGAAACCGGAACTTTTTATTCAAGCTCTCGACCTATCGGCTCCCGAAGATCTCCTGTTATCAGAGATCCGAAAGAGTAGAAACCAAGTAGACCGAACTGTACAGGATGCCCTCGCTGCGAAAAATCCAGAGTGGACTGAGACCGACAAAGTCATTACCTGGAAAGGGCGTGTTTATGTACCGAAAAACCGCCTACTCCGGTCCAAAATAATCACTCAGTACCACGATACACCGCTAGCGGGACATCCAGGACAGTACAAAACCACGGAGTTGATTACTCGGGACTACTGGTGGCCAGGAGTGACACGAGATGCAGGGAAATACGTCGAAGGATGCGAGAAATGCCAGGCGACAAAGTCACATCGTACCAAACCAGTAGGACAACTTCACCCACATGCAGTACCAACTGAACCGTGGCAAATAATCGGCACTGATATGATAGGGGAACTACCGGAATCGGGAGGATATAACACCATATTGGTGTTTATCGATCATTTTTCCAAAAGGTTGCGACTTGTTCCGTCTCACACTACAGTCACGTCAGAGGGAATGGCAAAAATCTATCGGAATCGTATTTTTTCTATCCACGGCATTCCACGAAAAATAATACATGATCGAGGACCGCAATATCATTCTCGTTTCATGAAGGAACTCTACCGTCTTTTAGGAATAGAAGCAAACTATACCACGGTGTATCATCCACAGACCAACGGCCAGACAGAACGAACAAATCAGGAGATAGAACATTATCTCCGTTTGTTCATTAGCTATCATCAAAATGACTGGCATGAGTGGTTACCGCTTGCAGAATTCGCCTATAACGATCGAGTACACTCTGCGACAAAAGTTTCCCCCTTCTATGCTGACAACGGTAGACATCCCTATAAAGGCACGGCACCTCAAATGACTTCGGACAACCCCACAGCACAGGCTTTTGCAGATGGAATGAGGAAGGTTCGAGACGAAGTAGGAGCGGCCTTAGGAAAGGCCAATGAGGACATGAAGAAGTTTTATGACCGAAAGCGAAGAGTTGGAGTAGAGTACAAGCCAGGCGATAAGGTCTGGCTTGAGGGAACCAACTTATCGACAGACCAGCCGATGAAAAAGTTAGGAGATAAACGGTTTGGACCGTTTACAGTTCAGAAGAAGATAGGCGCTAGTTCCTATAAACTAGACATCCCCTCTACGTGGAAACGTATCCATAATGTTTTCAACGAAGTCCTTCTCACTCCCTATAGAGAACCGCAATTTCCCTCTCAACCACGAAACACTCGTCCACCTCCTGTCGTCGTAGGAGAAGAAGAGGAATTCGAAGTCGAGGAGATTCTTGACTCATGAAAGGTAGGAAAAGGGATCAAGTACAAGGTCAGGTGGCGAGGTTACGGACCACATGAAGACACTTGGGAACCTCGGTCCAACATCACCCATTCCTCCGATTTGTTGAAGGAATTCCATGATAAAAACCCAAACAAACCCAAACCCGCCACCCTGAGTCGACTCGAAATCCCTATTTCCTTATTCCCTACCGAGTTATTCCGCCCTATGCCTCCGCCAGATACCGAAAATACACCCTCACAATTACCCTCCGAAAATTTTGTTAGACGACAAGCGCTTCGTGGAACTCGCGCTCTAGGGAGGGGGTAATGTCATGAATCGATCTTTTTCCATTATTCTTTTCTTTTATTATTCTTTTCCTTTTCTTTTATTTACTTATCTAATCACCAAAGCGCTTACATTAGCGCTTATTATATTTTCATTATCATTTAGGTTACACGCGTCAACCTTATTGTTCTCGCATTGTCGTTTCACTTAGGCGCGACTCTCTCGTGCCTGTCAGCTCATTGACAGGGCGACATCATTATCGTTCCGCCTCCATGCTCCTTTTTATATTGCCTTATTGTTTACTCACCGAATACCTACAGCTTTACTTATGGATACGAGCGACTCTTATTGTAGGTCCTCACGGTTACGGTGCGAGACATCTCTCACGGTTTCATATCCCGTTTTGTATATAAGCCTAGATATTTGGTAGTTATATTCCTTAGCTCTATTCTCGTCTATTCTCCTCGGTAGCTAGACTAGTATTAGGTTGTTTTATCCATCCTCTTTTGCCTTTTCATCCTCTTGCTCATCGTCTATCGTGTGACGCCTGGTTGTCTCTTGTGAGAGCTAGCGAGTCGCTGACAGAAGGTAACTTTTATTTCAAGCTGGGGAACCAAACTAAACAGGTTGACCTAAGTACTAAACTGCCTAATTGTTAAATAAAAGACAATAAGTGAGAAGGATTCAAAATAATACAATAACGGTGTTTTCCAAGAGCTGACAGGCATGGGAATGCATCGGTCATGACGACCGAGTGTCATGTGATGTATCCGAGGTTGTTCCGAAGTTATTGAGCCAAGGAATGGAGTACGAAATCGATCGAGATTCGAGTTGAACTTGGTAACAAATACGAAATGGATTGAAAGGATGATCAATTGACCGGAAGATCGGCCGGAATGCCGGAATGTTCATATAGTGATTGATGACCTCGGAAATCAGTCCGGAAAGCATAGTGGAGCTTGGCATATATATAGCAGAAGCAAAGATATATAGTGCAGATAGGAGAACAACTAACCAATAAAAATAGATGCCAAAATAGGGGTTCAGGATCTGTCCGAAATGATAGTGAATGAATTAGATAAGCATTTGGAATCTATCTGAAAGGATACATTGGTCAGTGTCATTGATGTGACACATTGATGATTGGATCCTGTCCTAAGTCAACAAGGTAAGTCAGATCAATAGTTTGATGTGGTTGATGCACATGATCATAACAGTATCCCCCAATTAAGCTTTCACCCTTGAAAGCCAACATGGATTACCTTATCCTTGAAAATTCTTTTTTGAAGTCCCCAAAATGGTTCTTCACAACATCTGATCAAATCGGTAACATTGGGGACTGTGCATGGACCTCAACTTACATTAATAATCATGTATAAACAGTGCATCTGAAAGTTGGACTTCAACTTTTCTTCTTTTGTTATGCCTTCCACTCAACCTACAACAATTACAATGCAAACTCACACTCCCATTGAGGATGACAATGAAACAGTACTCTGGTTATTCTTGGAGAATGTGCAGAAGGAGATGGAGGCAAGAGCACAAAAAATGAGGGCAGATCTAGCTGTCACAAAGAGGTGATGACAGTGGCGGGCAGAGCAGAGACTTTGGACAGAAATGGACAGATACTGGTCCCAACGACAAAGTTATATTGATAATAAATACAAGGAAGTAAGTAAAAGACATACCTGGTCCCAACGACAAAGAGGTCAAGATAAGGGACCAGGTTGTGGGGCTGGCTTATATATACAAGGTGGAGTGTGGGAACTATGATGTAATACTGTATAGCTCAAGCACAAAGAATGGAACAGAACTGGTGGAATGGAATGGAAGGTTCCGGAATGATTATTGTAGGTAGGAGGGCTTGGCTGGTGTATCATAAAGAAGGAAAATGATAGGGGAGGCTCACTTCATGACATTACCCCCCTCCTTATGACCATTGCCCTCAATGGTCAAGCTTTTGCCACCTGGGGATGCTTCTTGTGGAATTTTCGGATCATGGTTGGGGCATGTTCAAGATTTGGTGCAGGTTCCCATGAGTTGTGTCCTGTGTCATAGCCTTTCCACTTTACCAAATACTCTAACTTTTTCCACCTAACCCGACTATCCAAGATGTCCTCGACTTCATACTCTGGCTCATCCTCATCCTCAAGGTATACTGGTTCCAGTGGTGTTGCAATTTTGCCATTGATGGTGTTCCCTCTCCAAGGGTACAGTTTATCAATGTGTAACACAGGGTGGATATGGTCCAGCAACAGTGGGAGGTCTAAACGGTAGTCCAGGGGGCCAACCTTCTCCAAAATGGTGTAAGGTCCTAGCTGACAATCCCCAAGTTTCTCACTGGAAAGTTGGAGCTTGATGTCTTTTGCGCTTAGCCAGACCTGATCTCCCACTTGGAACTGATGTGCCTTTCGTTTTCCCCATTCATAGTTTTCCTTTTGCCATCTTTTTCCCAGGTGTAGTGCTGCCCCAGCATCCTTTCGTGCATCTTGCAGTATTTGGATGCGATCATCCACCGCCGGAATCCCACTCTGTTGTCCAACTGGAATGTTAAATAGAGGAAGGTAACCATAGGTGAGTTTGAATGGGTACATTCCAAGTGCAGAGTGGGTACGGGAGTTAATTGTCAGGAATGACTAACACTACGAGTAACTCTTAGTGTGTAGGTGCCTGTCGTAGGGCACTTGTGTCCTGTGACTGGGCGCTTGAGTATACTATTTCTTCGTTTTCCTTTACACATTCTATGTTACTCATCGGGTCCCATACTTGGTTACGACCCGACGCTGACATCCTGTCGATTGTCGTGACATGCCATACAGGATACGGTACTTACTTTGTTTTCTCCTACATTCCCTCTTTCCTTTACCTTTGTGACTACCTGAACCCTTCTCCATGTTTCCATATCTTTTTATTTCCATCTATCACTTGTCAGAACCTTCCATCACATTCCAGACACTTCTATCGGCTTCCCGCGCTGTCGCTTACTCATCCGAACCCTTGTATATATAGTACAGTACCTGACACCTAGTTCCCCATCTTGACCTCTTGGTCTTTGGAATTAGGTTAGTACCTGTATCATTGTTTACCTTCAATATACTTACTTGGTCTTTGGAACTAGTTTTCCTTGTGCAACCCTAGCGATTGGCCCTCGTGCTATCGCTGCTGTCTTGATCATTATCTCTTTCAGCCTTTGTGTGTGGTGCTAGCTCTACTCCTCACTTCAGCTTGTGCTTGAGCCTGTGCTTTCCTCTATGCTTTCTCCCTTTGTCACTACATTAGGTCAAGATCTCTACTCGTACCATCAGCCTTTCCAACTGATCCTACGAGGATCGGATTTACCTGGTTCTTGTCACAAAGAGGTGACGACGGTGGCGGAGCGGAGCGGAGACTTAGGCGAAAGCGGACACTGGTCCCAACGACAAAGTTATATTGATAATAAATACAAGTAAGTAAGTTCAAGACATACCTGGTCCCAACGACAAAGAGGTCAAGATAAGGGACCAGGTTGTGGGGGCTGGCTTATATATACAAGGTGGAGCGTGGGAACTATGAGGTAATACTGTATAGCTCCGGCACAAGGAATGGAACTAATAGAATGGAATGGAATGTTCCGGAATGATTATTGTAGGTAGGAGGGCTTGGATGGTGTATCGTAAAGAAAGGAAAATGATAGGGGGTGGGCTCACTTCATGACATTACCCCCCTCCTTATGACCATTGCCCTCAATGGTCAAGCTTTTGCCGCCTGAGGGTGCTTTTTGTGGAATTTTCGGATAGTTGCTGGGGCGTGTTCAAGATTTGGTGCAGGTTCCCATGAGTTGTGTCCTGCATCGTAGCCTTTCCACTTTACCAAGTATTCTAGCTTCTTCCACCTAATCCGACTATCCAAGATGTCCTCGACTTCATACTCCGGCTCATCCTCATCCTCTAGATATACTGGTTCCGGTGGTGTTGCAATTTCGCCGTTTACGGTGTTCCCTCTCCAAGGGTACAATTTATCAACATGGAACACAGGATGGATGCGGTCCAGGGATAATGGGAGGTCTAAACGGTAGTCCAGGGGCCCAACCTTCTGCAAAATGGTGTAAGGTCCTAGCTGTCGATCCCCAAGTTTCTCACTGGAAAGTTGGAGCTTGATGTCCTCTGCGCTTAGCCAGACCTGATCTCCAACTTGGAATTGATGTGCCTTTCGTTTTCCCCGTTCGTAGTTTTCCTTTTGCCGTCGTTTCCCCAGGTGTAGCGCCGCCCCAGCATCCTGTCGTGCATCCCGCAGTATCTGGATGCGATCATCCACCGCCGGAATCCCACTCCGTTGTCCAACTGGAATGTTAAATAGAGGCAGATAACCATAGGTGAGTTCGAATGGGGACGTTCCAAGTGCAGAGTGGGTGCGAGAGTTAATCACAAATTCCGCCATAGGTAGGTGCTCCGCCCAGTCATCCTGGCGGCGTCCCACATAGAGTCTGAGGTATTTTTCGACTTCTTGGTTTGCCCGTTCGGTCTGTCCGTTTGCTTGGGGGTGGTACCCTGAGGTGAGGTTTGATTTGATTCCTAGGCGGGAGAGTAATGATCGCATGAGTTTTGCTGCAAACTGGGGTCCCCGGTCTGATACAAAGCGGAGGGGAAGACCGTGGAGGCGAAAAATTTCGCGATAGTAGATGTCGGCCACACCTGCTGCTGTGATTGAAGTTGTACAAGGAATTGCATGGATTTGTTTACCATAAAGGTCCGTGCAGACTAGAATCGCGTCATACCCTTGCGAGTTGGGCAGCTGTGTGATCAAGTCAACTCCCACTTCTTCCCACAAGCCTGCTGGGACGTCTAGAGGTAGTGTTACTGCTCGTGGGTGTCTCTGTATCTTCTTCCTTGCACAAGTCTCGCATCCTTCAACATATTTTTCTACAAAGGATCGCAGGGTGGGCCACCAAAAGTGGGTGCTGACGAGGTCAAGGGTATTGTGAAGTCCAGGGTGGCCAGCAGAGGGGTTATCGTGGCATTGCTTGAGTACTTCTTTCCGGAGGTCATCATCTGGTGGGACATATACTCTTCCTCGGTGGTATACTAGTCCCTTGTCTTCTTCCCATTCTGCTATCCCATTCGCCAAGCGTTTGAGACCGCTTCTCCTAAGCTCTTCCAGTCCTTCCAGTACTTGGGCCTCCTTTTGAGACGCCTGTCGGATGCGGTCCTCCAGTGGGTTTTGTAGTGAGGTAGCTGCCACTTGCATGAAATGGGCTGGTTTCAGAACAATCTGTTGTCGATTATCTTCGCTATCCAGAACCTGATGTGCTGCCATACGAGAGAGAGCGTCTGCCTGAGTGTTGGACTTGCCCGGGCGGTGAGTGAGCTGGAAGTCGAATCGGGACAACCATAGTGCCCATCGCGCCTGCCGTCTACTGAGGTCTTGAGCAGAACGCCAGAATTCCAGGTTTGCGTAGTCGGTGAGAATCTCGAACGGTTGTAGTGAACCTTCCAGGAAGCTTCTCCAGTCCTTTAATGCTTCGATGATAGCGAGCATCTCTCGGTCATAGATTTCGTAGTTTCGTTCAGCTGGTTGCATGGAGGCTGATCGAAATGCCACTGGGTGCCACTGGCCGTCGTCTTGTTTCTGCATTAGGGCTCCTCCCGTAGCAAAGCCTGATGCGTCTACCTCAAGTTGTGTGAGCCTATTAGGGTCCCAGAGTGCCAGTACCGGTGCTGTGATGAATGCTTCCCTTAGGGTATCGAATGCTTGTTGTTGGTGTGTCCCCCAACTGAAGCCTGTATCCTTTTTTGTTAGGTCGTTCAGAGGGCGTGCTATGCGGGCAAAGTTCCGTATGAATCGACGGTAGAAGTTAGCGAAGCCTAGGAATCCCCGTAGTTCTCGTAGATTCTTTGGGGTAGGCCAGTCGCGGACTGCAGCTACTTTTACTGGATCCATGCGCACTTCACCTTCTGATATCACTAGTCCCAAATACTCAACCTGAAGCTCCTCAAACTCGCATTTCTCTGGTCGCAGGTAGAGGTCATGTTTCTCTAGCCGCTTTAGTACCTCTCGCACCACCTGCCGGTGTTCTTGCAAATTGTTACTGAAGATGAGGATGTCGTCTAGGTAGACTGCTACCTTACCAGCCGCCACTAGGTCTGAAAAGATGGAATTCATGAGCGCTTGGAAGGTAGCTGGCGAGTTGGTGAGACCGAAGAACATTACACTGGGTTCAAATAACCCTCGGTTGGTTGCAAAAGCGGCCTTCCACTCATCACCCTCCTTAATCCGGACATTGTTGTAGCCCCATCTGACGTCAAATTTGGTGAAGTACCGTGCCCCCTGTAGACGGCTGACAATGTCAGCGACCAGTGGGAGAGGATAGCGGTTCTTTAGGGTTACTTGGTTGAGTTTCCGGTAATCCTGTACGAAGCGGAGCTTCCCATCTTTCTTCTTAACAAAGAAGACGGGTGAAGACAGTGGCGATTTTGAGGGGCGAATGTAGCCTTTTCGGAGGTTGTCATCCAGGAAGCGGTCGAGTTCACCTTGTTCATTCAATGACATTGGATAGACTTTTGTGCGCATGGTTTCCGGTGCACCTGGGATCAATTCTATAGCATGATCCCAGGGTTGGTGGTCAGGGAGGCGCTCTGAAGCAGTTTCAGAGAATACTTTTTCGAAATCGCGGTAGGGTTCTGGGACCATTTCTTCAAAGGTTTTCATGGGTTTTGTTTTGTGGGCTTGTTCCGCTAGCTGTTGGGAGTAGGTGAACCCTGCAGCACACCAGACTTCATCTGTTTGTTCGTGTAAGATTCCTGACTTCACCCATGCACGTCGGGTTCGTCGGTTTGCTCGAATGCGGTGTATGGGCGACTCTTCTGTCTCCTCATCCAGTGTGTCAAGTGGTGGTTCAGGGGTGATCACAGTTTCAATTTCCTCCGCCGTGTCTTGCTCTTCCACCTCCTCTATCGTTGTTTGTTGGGATCTGACTGTGAGTCGTCCTTTCTCCCAGTCAATATCTGGATTGGCCTTACGTAGCCAGGGGAGTCCTAAGATTAGGTCTTCGCCTCCCAGATTGGTTACTAGCAAGTCTGTCCACCGTTCTTGGTTATCAACAGTCAGGGCTAGGCGTGCAAAGTGTGTGATCTGCCCTGCTCGGTTAGCAGACCCATCAATGTTAAAGACGCCAATGGGTTTCCTGAGTGGGAAGGTCCTTACACGGTGACGGGTGACAAACTCTTGGTTCAAAAATAGAGCAGTGGCTCCAGAATCAACCATGGCTGCAGTTGCTATACTGTGATTTCTTCCTCTTAGTTTTGCGTTAATTCGGAAGTGAGATGAATTGGAGTTCAATTCCGAAATAGTAGATATTTTACAAGATGGGAGAGAATCATACGCAGATGTGGAATGTATAGCGAACTGGTTTACGGGTACTCTCGATGCAGCCGAGACGGGCACCCGCTTTAAAAACCCTCCTGAGAACCTGGTGCTGGGGCCATTGCATTGGCTCTGTTAAGGAGCTCCTGGAGCTGGGCGATCTGGGTGGAGAGGTCAGGCGTAAGTGGAGACGGAGCAGTGGGAGCTGGAATGGACGCGGCAATTTGGACAGGTTCATTGGGGAAGAGGGTGAACGGTGTCGAAGCAGAAGCAGAGACTTGTTGACGGCGGGGTTGTTGGCGCTTACCCCGGCCACGTTCTAGACCCATGAACTTGTCTTGGCAGACTGATTCTAGGTGGCCTCGTCGTCCGCAGTAGCGGCAAACTGTCTCCTTGTATGAGCAGTTCCTCTTTTCGTGACTCTGCGAGCCACACCCATAACACCTTCCTCTCATCTGGGCCACGAAGCTTTCTCTGCTGTTACCACTAGTGTGTGTGGCATCGACATCCATAGCATGGGAGTTGGCAGGGGGGGAGGAGATATGGGAGG
The DNA here is from genome assembly GCA_028011355.1 of Lentinula aciculospora. Classification (NCBI taxonomy): domain Eukaryota; kingdom Fungi; phylum Basidiomycota; class Agaricomycetes; order Agaricales; family Omphalotaceae; genus Lentinula; species Lentinula aciculospora. The sequence goes on from JAOTPV010000008.1 coordinate 1,906,843, forward strand.
TGCCTGGGTTGCGACCTGTCATGGTGGGATCGTGCAGGAACACATCCACTGAAATTGCTCGCCTGATAGCCTCCTCCAGGGTGGGAGCCAGTCCCTGGGCTATATTGACCACAATGAGATTTTGTCGGATCTCTGGGTTGAGGCCGCTATGGAAGCGTTCTCGCAGGTCGACGTCTGAAAGCCCGGTCCGATCACCAATGTCCTTGAAATTCTGTGCAAATTCCGCTACCGTTTGACCTTTTGCCTGCCTGAGATGCTGGATTGCATTCCGGGCCTCCATACCTGCATCAATGGATTCAAATCGGAGGGTGAAGGCTGTTTTGAAGTCTTCCCATCGTCCATTGAAAGGTTGTTGGTTATGGCTGAATTCTAGGAGGTATGGTGTGGCCCAGTCAGCAGCCTTGCCTGAGAAGAATCCTAGCGCTGCCTTGATCAGCTTCCCTTCGTTGCTACTCAGATCTGGTTGTTCCATTGCCCAGCTTTGATACTGAGCAATGAAGCGACGTGCTTCTGCACTGCTAGAGCCTTTGAAGAGCTCAGGTTTATTCATACTGGACTTGGCTGAGGCTTTGTGGAGGTTGGCCGTGAGCTGGGCCACCTGCTCGATGAGCTGTGCCATGAGCTGGTTTGTGTTGACTTCAGAGGTCGACATAATGGATGGGGGTGCAGTGGGAGTAGGGATAAGGATGGGTGTGATCACGGTGCCGTCGGAAAGGTTCTCCTCTTCACTGATGGAGTTGGCAGCAGCGTTTGGACAGGGTTGAGAACTGCAATCAGCCCAGGAGCTGCTTTTGCTGCGGTGGATGTGGGTTTGGTCTTTAGTATCAAAAGCGTGTGGGTAGGCAGAACAGTCGATAGCTTGGGCGGGCAGGCTTGGTGCGGAGGTGTCTGTAGACGTGGTGGAAGCGGAGCCTGCAAGGATAACCTAATCGGTAGGCTATCAGTGCAGTAAGGGATCTTGACCTAATGTCACAAAGAGGTGACGACGGTGGCGGAGCGGAGCGGAGACTTAGGCGAAAGCGGACACTGGTCCCAACGACAAAGTTATATTGATAATAAATACAAGTAAGTAAGTTCAAGACATACCTGGTCCCAACGACAAAGAGGTCAAGATAAGGGACCAGGTTGTGGGGGCTGGCTTATATATACAAGGTGGAGCGTGGGAACTATGAGGTAATACTGTATAGCTCCGGCACAAGGAATGGAACTAATAGAATGGAATGGAATGTTCCGGAATGATTATTGTAGGTAGGAGGGCTTGGATGGTGTATCGTAAAGAAAGGAAAATGATAGGGGGTGGGCTCACTTCATGACAGTTCTCCACCTTCCATTGCCATTACGCCTTCGTTTACACCAGACATTGATTGTTCAGAATTTCAGCACGCATTTGATACTCAAGATCAGTGTGACGTTCATTCTAAATACAATCCAGACGAAGAATGTGACGCTTGGTTTGACTGTGACAAAAACCCTTGTCCCAATCGATACTGCAACTCTGCTCCCATCGCTCCAAGCAATTCAGAAAGCGGACGATTCATAACCATCCCTAGAATTGCAAGCCAGGTTGGTAGACTCTCAAACCCTACCAGTGCTGCCCCATCCGCTAGAGCCTCTCCTGTGCTTATTCCCACCGCTATCCCAGAACCTGAGCTAGAAACTGAAGCCGACCCTGTCGCACCATCCCCAGAGCCTATTGTCATCGATATCTCAGTCACACCAGAACCATTATCCCCATCTCCTGAACCCATCCCTGTCAAAACCACTCTCATCATGGCCCATCCTCCTACCACCCAAGACCTTGCCGTGCTATTTCAACAACTTGCAACACAACAGATGGCACTACAAACAGCAGTAGCCAGTATTGCTAACAACATTAGCACCAATAAAGGTGTTAGCAAACCCCAGATGTATGATGGGAAGCGCAGTGATGATGCAAGATGCCTCATTGCCGCCTTTGAACTCTGGGCTCAGGGGATCCATTCCCTTAGTGATGAACAAGAGAGAATCAAATCGGCTATCTCATACCTGGATGGTGATGCCGCCATCTGGGCTACTCCCACCTCGGAGAACATCAGTCAGGTTGCTCAGGCAGTTGCTTCAGGACTACCAGCTCCTGCCCTCCTCTACCCAACCTGGGCTGATTTCACTGGCGCCTTTAGGCAATGGTTTGAAACAGCGGACCTGGTGGTGGAGGCCAAACGGGTTCTCAAAAGTCTTTGGCAAGGAAGGGACCGTGTGGCAACATATGCTGCAACCTTCAAGCAGTATGCTAGCAGAACGGGATATTCGGATGCCGACCTCCGAGATCGCTTCTATGACCACCTCTCAAAGCGAATCAAGGACGGATTGGTCAACTCTCAGGCCAATACGGATTTTATGCACGATCTGATTAGTGAAGCAATTCGGATCGACAACCGACAGAATGAACGTGCCGATGAGGAAGGGAAACAATACTCCCGGAACACTCCCAGCTTCAGCTCCTACACCCCCACTCCCTTCGTCCCGGCGTGCGATCCAAATGCAATGGAGGTAGATGCCACCTCTACGGGACGATCGGCCGAGGACTACCATAGGGCCATGGCAGGCAGATGTTATGGATGCGGGTCCAAAGAACACCATAAGGCGGACGGACACCACGAACGTGATATCTGCAATCACTGTGGGCTAACTGGTCACCTGGCGGCTGTCTGCCACAGGAAGTTCTTGGGACTCCCAAAACCCCTCCCTCGTTCTGCAGCTGCTACCTCAATTGCTGCTGAACCCTCCACTTCCATTGCTGCTGCAACACCTGCCCCTGCGATGGACTTCACGAAGATCCTTCAGATGCTCACTGCAGGACAAAAGGAGTTGGCAGAGCAGATGGCAAAGCTGCGTTCGAATTTTTAAAGTGGGAACCCGCCATGGCTGCCACCTGGTTCCCTAGTCTGTATTCTTCCTCTACCTCTACTTATGCATCTATACCCTCATGTACAATTGGTTCCGCTCAATCTAGTGATGTTTCTCACTTCCGTGTGCCGATTAAGTTGCAAGGTAGATTCAAGAATACCGACAGCGCAGCAATGATAGACTCTGGTGCCACAGGTCTCTTCATTCATGAACGTTTCATGAAACAACATTGAATTCTCCCTCACCAGCTCTGCCATCCCATCGCTCTTTATAACATTGATGGATCTCCTAACACTGCAGGACAGATCACACACTCTGTACATCTACTGTCCACCATAGACCAAAATCCACCCCAGCTCCTTGAATACCTTGTTACCAACCTTGGTTCAGAAGATATCATTCTTGGACTTCCATGGCTCCAAAAGGTCAACCTGGACATTGACTGGAGAGAAGGGCGATTGGCTATCACCCCTCCCAGAAAATCTCCGCACCCCATGACCATCAAAGAAATCCCCGAACCCAAGGAAAGCAATGTGGGAGGAACTACTGCACGTATCGTAGAAGCGAACCCAGACTGGGATGCCACTTCAGCTCCCTGAGTTCACTTCTCTATTCCGGAGCCTGACGACCAACCCCAAATGCCCGAAGAAGCTCTCCCACTCCCCACGCCTGACCCAGAGATACATGAATACACTGAAAGCACCCCTCTGTATCGACTGGTAGGCAACAGGAAGCGGAGGAGAGCACTACTTCAAGCTGGAATCATTGGCCATACGTCGGAAGAACTTTGGTGTTCTGCAGGGTACACGTATTCTCAACAACTCGCAGAGGCTGCCTACAAAGAGAAGCCGTTGAAGTCCTTTGAAGAGATGGTCCCCTCGTCATACCGGAAACTGTTAGAGATCGATGTTGACACACAAAACCACAAGCGGCTAAGTGTCTCAGACATCTCAGAGAAGAAACCCAGAAGTCAAGTTGAATAACGAAGCTAAGGTCACTACAAGACCTTAGCTGACCTTATATACAAAAGTACGAATCTAATCTACAATAGAGTCGTTGGTCAAACGCTATGATGAACAAGTCCGTGATAGATACGAGCACGGATGCTAACTGAGTATAAGTAATCAAGAGGATGTCAGCAGCGGGTCGTAACTGAGTACGGGACCCGATGAGTAACGTAGAATGCGTAAAGGAAAACGAAGAACTAGAATATCCAGACGCCCAGTCACAGGACACAAGCGCCCTACGACAGGCGCCTACGCGCTAAGAGTTACTCGTAGTGTTAGTCATTCCTGACATTACCCCCTCACCAGACAACTCGTCCTCGAGTTAGCCTTGACTTCCCCCTCGTCGTCCTCAACCTCTCCCAAATGGTCTGGAACGACAAGCCATCTGCCGAAGTCGGGTCTCTCCTTCAACTTCCACAGGAAAAGATGTCCAAAAGCTGACATCTCGTTGCGACGGAACATCCAACCTACTTACATCCATTCGTGAGGTCGGTGCCGTCGTCGGTAGAGCAGTTGGTACTGAGACCGACATAGGAGTGGGTTGCGCAGTCCCAACTGGTGTGGAAACCAACATTGGTTCTGGTGGCGCTGGGGTCGTCGATCTGGATGACGACACCGTGCTAGAAAGAGGTGTGTCCACTGACACAGATGTGGTAGAGGGGTGAGTGTCAGTGGGTGTAGGAAGGCGATTGGGAGGTAAAGCGGATGCTTTACCTTTAGTGTCCGTCTTTTTCACCGGACGGTTCACACGAACTCGCCTCCCAGCGAGTCGCTTACCAATAGCGACGAGCGCATCTCCCACCTCACGGCGGGAGCCCCGTATAGTAACCAGTCGTGCCCCAGAAGATCCCAATGGTGGAACCGAGATACAAGCACGAGAGAAGTTGTGGATCTGCTGGAGACCCGCACCTGCACGACCAACTAAATGACCAGCCGATGCATCGGGCACCGAAATCTGGATCGTTAGCTTCTCAAGGTCTGCACTAGTAGTAGGAAGGCGTAGCTGTGCTTTAACAGGCGCGCTGCTTGTAGCAGCAGGTGTAGGAGCCGCCTTTTTCCCCTTCTTCTTGGGAACAGGTGTTGCAGTAGAGGTTGTTGTAGTGCTTCTCAAGGTCACGGCGACCTCGCTGAGGGTGTTTATAAGAGTGTCGATTTTGACCGAAAGAACGTCCAAGGATGCCGACATGTTAAACGTAGGATTAGAAGCAAGAAAAAATGATAGGGTGGGGTTAAAAAGATTTGTGGTAGAGTAGAAGACCAGGGGCGTAGTGAATGCCGGTGGAGTATTGTACAAGCTTCGTTATTATGTTAGAGATCGATGTCGACACACAAAACCACAAGCGGCTAAGTGTCTCAGACGTCTCAGAGAAGAAACCCAGAAGTCAAGTTGAATAACGAAGCTAAGGTCACTACAAGACCTTAGCTGACCTTATATACAAAAGTACGAATCTAATCTACAATAGAGTCATTGGTCAAACGCTATGATGAACAAGTCCGTGATAGATACGAGCACGGATGCTAACCGAGTATAAGTAATCAAGAGGATGTCAGCAGCAGGTCATAACCGAGTACGGGACCCGATGAGTAACGTAGAATGCGTAAAGGAAAACGAAGAACTAGAATATCCAGACGCCCAGTCACAGGACACAAGCGCCCTACGACAGGCACCTACGCGCTAAGAGTTACTCGTAGTGTTAGTCGTTCCTGACAGAAACACGCAAAGTTCTTCTCCGAGAAAGAATCAGAGCAACTACCAGAACATAAACCTTGGGACCATGCCATAGATCTGAAACCGGATGCTCCTGAAACCATGTGGACCAAAATCTATCCCATGTCCCCGAATGAGCAGGAAGAGCTTGATCGGTTCTTGGAAGAGAATCGGTGCAAAGGCTACATCTGCCCCTCCAAATCCCCACTGGCGTCGCCTGTCTTCTTTGTCAAAAAGAAGGATGGTAAACTTCGATTTGTGCAGGATTACCGGCAACTCAACGAATACACAGTGAAAAATTGGTACCCACTCCCCCTCGTCATGGACATCATCAGCCAACTACGTAAAGCCAAGGTCTTCTCCAAAATGGTCGTTCATTGGGGGTATAACAATGTGTGGATTAAAGAGGGTGACGAATGGAAGGGAACATTTGCAACAAATCGAGGACTCTTCGAGCCCCTCATCATGTTCTTCGGCCTAACAAACTCACCCGCTATGTTCCAAGCCCTCATGAACTCCATATTTGCTGACCTCATTGCGGCTGGGAAGGTGGCCGTCTATCTGGACAACATCCTGGTTTTCACTGAAACTCTTGAAGAACATCAGAGTATAGTCAACGATGTGCTTACACGCCTCAGCAAATATGACCTCTATCTGCAACCAGAGAAATGCAAATTCGAACGGCCTTCCATCGAATACCTAGGCTTGGTAATCAGTGAAGGAGAAGTGCGAATGGACCCAGTCAAAATAGAGGCAGTTAGTAACTGGCAGGCCCCTACAACGCTACGCGATCTCTGAGGCTTCCTGGGATTTGCTAACTTCTATCGGAGATTTATTGAAGGTTTCACAAAGAAAGCTCGACCCCTAAACAACCTCACCCGCAAGGACACTAAATGGGCTTGGGGTTCAGAACAGCAGGAGGCCTTTGATTCCCTAAGGGACTCCTTCACATTGGCACCAATCCTCACGCTATGGGACCCATCGAAACCAACTCGGATTGAAGTAGATGCATCAGGCTTCACTACTGGAGGTACACTTTTGCAGCTACAGGAGGATGGACTTTGGCACCCCATTGCATATCGCTCCTCCTCCATGGATCCAGCTGAGCGAAACTACGAAATATATGACTGGGAAATGCTGGCCATCATCGAGGCATTGAAAGACTGGAGAAGCTTCTTAAAGGATCCCCGGAACCCTTTGAAATCATAACCGACCACCAGAACCTCAGATACTGGAAGACAGCCCAGGACCTCAGTCGTTGACAGGCACGATGGGCACTATGGCTCTCTCGGTTTGATTTCCACCTTAAACATCGCCCAGGCAAAGCTAACACTCAAGCTGATGCACTGTCCCATATGGCGCAGCACCAGGTCACAGATGCGGAGGACAACAGGGAACAGATCATGCTAAAACCGGAACACTTCCTTAATGCGGCAACCATGGTCCTCCTCCACAATCCCCTCCTTGACCGCATTCGGCAGATCAGCAACCGAGAGGCTGAAGTACTGGATGGTCTGAAAGGTATCAAAGGTCCCCAGAGTCTCACCAGTGGTCCAGCCGAGTGGAGAGAAGAAAATGGTTTGGTTTACTACCATAACAAAGTCTACATTCCACCAGACACTGCGCTAAGGAAAACAATCCTGGAACACTGTCATGACGCACCTACCGCAGGTCATCCAGGGATGCATGGTACCCTGGAACTAGTCAGCAGACTCTACTTGTGGCCTGGGATGCGCTCTTTCGTAGACAAGTACGTCGATGGATGTGATCACTGCCAATGCAAATGCCTAAACCCCTTCAACCTCTCCCCATACCGGAAGGACCCTGGCAGGACATTGGTGTAGATCTTATTGGGGAACTGCCCATGACACAGGATGGCCATAATGCGATCATCACCTTTGTTGACCATTACACAAAGATGGTTCACTGTTTCCCCTGTACAACTGAGATAACTGCAGAAGGAGTAGCAGATTTCTTTTATAAAGAAATCTTCCGCTTACATGGCCTACCTCATCGATTCATCTCTGATAGAGGACCCCAATTTGCGGCAGACGTCATGCGCCAGCTACTGAAGCGACTAGGAATTGACTCTGCCCTGACCACAGCGTATCACCCTGAGACAAATGGACAGACAGAACGCGCCAACCAGGAAATCGAACGTTACATTTGCATGTACATAAGTCGCTGACAGGATGACTGGGACCTCTTAATTCCTACTGCCGAGTTTGTCATGAATGCTCGCATCCACTCCGCACACAGCCACTCCCCCTTCGAAACACTTTACGGTTACACCCCGGAGTTCACCATTCCAAATGGCGTCGAGACAAAATACCCATCCATCGAGCGTCGGCTAGAACTGCTACAGCATGCACGCGAGGATGCAGAAGCAGCACTACGGATGAGCAAGGAGCGCATCCGAGAGGGAGTAAAGGGAAAAGTACAGGAATTCAAAGTAGGACAACTGGTTTGGTTATCCCTGAGCAAATTTAAAGTACGGCAAAAGAACCAGAAACTGGGGAGCAAACACCTAGGTCCATTTGAAGTCGCAGAGAAAACGGGCCCACTCACATATCAATTACACCTACCTACCTGGATGAAAATCCACAATAACATCCATACCAACCGCTTGTCTCCCTGGAAAGGGAATGAAGTCAATGGAATTGAGCCACCACCACCGGAGCCCAAAATTGTAGAGGGAGAAGAGTTCTACGATGTGGAGGAGGTCCTGGACAGTCGGATCTTTGGACGGTGGAAAAAGTTGCAATTCCTGGTAAAGTGGAAGGGTTACGACGAAGGCCACAACAGTTGGGAGCATGAAGAAAACTTAGTGGGCACAAGCGATGAGGCAATCGCAGATTTTTACGCAAAACACTCAAATGCACCACAAAAAATTTCAGCGGCCATCTTCAACTCTTTACCCTGGCAACCTTATGAAAACCTCATGGAAATAGTCACTGGGACATCGACTGTAGAAGGGGGGTAATGTCGTGACATGCCATACAGGATACGGTACTTACTTTGTTTTCTCCTACATTCCCTCTTTCCTTTACCTTTGTGACTACCTGAACCCTTCTCCATGTTTCCATATCCTTTTATTTCCATCTATCACTTGTCAGAACCTTCCATCACATTCCAGACACTTCTATTGGCTTCCCGCGCTGTCGCTTACTCATCTGAACCCTTGTATATATAGTACAGTAGCTGACACCTAGTTCCCCATCTTGACCTCTTGGTCTTTGGAACTAGGTTAGTACCTGTATCATCGTTTACCTTCAATATATTTACTTGGTCTTTGGAACTAGTTTTCCTTGTGCGACCCTAGTGATTGGCCCCTGCACTATCACTGCCGTCTTGATCATTTTATCTTTCAGCCTTCATGTGCGGTGCTAGCCCCACCCCTCACTTCGGTTTGTGCTTCGAGCCTGTGCCTTCTCTGTGCTTTCCCCCTTCATCACCACAGTAGCGGAATGGTTCGCAAAGCTTCATAAAGACTTAGCTTGCATAGATATAACACATTTGCATTTGCCCAGCCTATGCAGATGTGCTTTTGATTATTCACACACCGGCAGAAGTTTACCTGGGGTGGGGATCAACCCAACATGGACCACTGTAAAGGTGAGAACTGCAAAAGTTCATTTGATGTGGGATGCCTATGTACATACTGTGTTAGCAAGCAAGGCAGATATGTACATAGTACATGGGGATGTAGTTCTACTAAAATAATCTGGAAATTACCATACCATGACCTTGTCGCACCACATGAAAACCTTTATAGCACTCAAGAGAGAGTCGCCAAAAGCCTCATGTGACATGATCAACCACTCGCAAACATGCAATGGTTTACGACCAGTGTCGAAGCATCTCGGGGCCCATAACCTGTTGAAACAGTGGTGAGTAAGATGGAGCAGTTGTGACTACTCACTGAGTGGTGAGACGAGAAGTGGAGAGAAGAGTTTAGTAGCTTGAGTAGAGCTTGAGTATTCAGCAGTAGAACTGGATGAATTATCCTTAACACAAGAAGTACCACAGTACTTATACCTAAACTACTTAACCCTATAACAACATATTCATACCCTAAGATAAGTTACAATAGTAACGGTAGGATCATAAAGCAGCCTACAACGTTGTAAGTAAATATGATTGTTATTTTTACAACAGTAACGTGTACGATATTGGTGTAAGTACTAAGAATAGTTTTTACAATCAATAGTCCGTGATCCGCCGTGTTAATACACGTAAGCGTTATATTATTTCAACGGTTCCCACAGAAATGATTGTATGAATGATCTTCCAATTTTCCAAAAGTTCATCTTGTGTAGGCTCCTCTTTTTCAAATGCACTCTCTAGTATCCCAGCATACAGCTTATTCAGATCTTCTAGACTGTTACCTTAGCTCAGAAAAGTCCACCAATATGAGGCGCTTGTATACAGAAAAAGATTGCATACTAAGGCTCTCCCAGTAAGTAGTCCTTTGAATTGTCCCTCCGCTTTGTTCAATATAATGTCAGTCTTTCTCTCAAACTTCATATATCTTTATCTGAAAATAACGGTTGAGAGGTACCGATTGGCATGTCAAGGGAAAACCCACTGCTATTGAATCAATAATTTCGAAACAGTGGAATTTGATAGGACTAATACGGTTGCAGCTACAAAGGGACATTGTCAATGGTGGGTTTCCCGGCCTTTCAGACTAGATATCGAGGAGCCCCTATTGTCAAACTCAAGAGGTTAAAGTTTCCAGGTTGGGATATCTTCCTGTTACTGTACCTGAGGTGTATCCTCGAGACAACTGCAAGATACAGCGAACAGGATCAGATGATCTACATCTAGTGGCCTGTGAAAAATATAATCCCTGGTAGTATATCGGTTAGTACACGCGCCTGTCATTATAAATTGTGCGCGCGAAAGCTGGGTTCGACTCCCAGCCAGGGAGTTTTAACGGTCTTCGTAGGTTTCTTTTATTTTTCTTTCCATTTGAACTGTGCGACTTTCGAACCACAAGCTTGACAAACAAAGCAATTGATATGCGCAAAATAAGGAAGGAGTAAAACACAATTCAGAGCCTCAGAAAGAAATAGATTATGGTATAAACTAGAAGTAGCATAGGGTATTTATCATAGTGGGTGTATATCAATGAAGACTATACTCTGACGACACCGATCCTAACAACATTGGCCCTCTCAACCCTCTCCACCAACCCTCTCACCCGCTCATTGAGCTTCTCTCCTCGTAATCTCCTCTCCAAGAGCTGATGAGCAGGCATCCGTTTTCGGGGCATCCATACACCGCTGGGACGGGGTGCTATTTCTGGGAAATCGGATGATTTCTCCGTGTGGATTTTTGGGTTGGCATTCAATTTGGTACCTTGACCTTCCAGAACACCTATATTAGACGCTTCTGGCCTGTCGATCTTCTCTGTCTTGTCGTTGTTTTCTATCGCTCCTTCACCATCAAAGTTACCGCTCCTCCCTATACCTCGTCTTCGACTAACTTCCAACCGTCTCTCATTAACTTCGGAAAGGTCCACCACACGCGGGGACGAAGAATATCTCATCACTGAGCGATAGAGTAATTTCGTTTCTGTCAAAAGTGGGAGGGAGGATTTCTGGTTCTGGTATTTCGTGTTTGCAGAAATGTTGGTTGAAGTGGAAGTATCAACCTCGTCTGTATCTGTATCTTCGCTGCCTTCTTCCTCGGTATCTGTATCCGAAAGCCCTGAAGGCTCCAGCGCCGGCGTCGCAGACCGTTGTAATCGAGGTTCAGGAATAACAGGCAACGCCTGCATCTCCTTAATGAGGTCATGGCCACGAAGATAAGCGTTTTCCGTTCGTAGGAAACGAACAGTGTTTCTCAGAGCAGTATACTGCAAGTATGTCATGATTAGCAAGAGCAAAAAAAGAGCAATGAAAGTAATACGTACTTGATCCAACAACTGAGCTTGATCTAAATTCACTTCCGCCATAACCCCCGCACTCATAATCGCACTAGCACCTTCCTGTTCAGCCCCGATTTTCGGCTGTTCACTAGCTGCTACCGACACACCACCGACACTTACGCCCAGCCCCCTCAACCTCCCAACCTCCCTCTCCAACGTTTCCACTTCTCCTTGCATTTGCTCCATTGCCTCCTCATACCCCGCTTCAACTTTCCTTAACCTCCCCACCTCTCCTTCCATCTCCTTAACAACTCCTTCCATCCTCTTCACTTCTTCTTTATTTCCTTCTGCTCTCCTCTCAAGAAGTTGAATTTTGACGTTCAATTCGGCGAGAAGCTGGTCTTTCGTTTTTAGGGAACGGGAGAGTGATAGGATGTCGGATTTAAGAGATGAGATTTTGTGGGTAAACGCGGAGGAAAGAGAGGAGGAGAGGAGGGCTTGTACGGTTTGAATTCGGTGAATCCATGGTGGGGGAGTTGAGTTTACGGTGTTGGAGAAAACGTTCACCGGGTCCATTGTAAACGGTAATAACCGCGCTGAATCTTGTATCAAATGCTCTATAATATCCCCTACTACTTCCCACCATAAGATTCCCGGTTTGAAATTTATCGTCGACATTGTCTTCGACGACGAGCTCCCAGTCGTTGTCGTGGTGGTGGAACCTTGTTGAAGATTAATCTGTCCTGCCTGCTGTTTCGCGAACCCTAGAATGACCGTCAACTTGAATGAAGTCTTTCCACTTCGTACATCGTCAAGATAAGGTAACGTTTGTTGAGCTAGGCTTATTCCGAAATTAACAAGTTCTTGGACGGTATTGCTTAGTGCTTCCATTTGAGGGAGGAGCTGGGCTTTGAGGGCTGCTGAGGCACCTGACGATGACGAGGTGTTTGTGCTGGCGGTAGAAGTAGAAGTGGAGCCAGAAGCCAGCTCTTCCAACCTCTTCGCTATTCTCCGCGCAGACGTCTTCGCTGCTTTTGACCTCGAAAGCAACATCAACAACGGAGTGTAGAGTTCCGATTCGATGTCGAACCCGCCAAAGTCGGCGTCGGCGGCAAATTCTGGGGATAACAGAATAGATGTTGAGTTTTATGAGCAATATGGTCAGACGACAATTTCACGACGAGATGAAAATATTCTGGAAAGTATCAATTACTCACCTTCTTCCTTCAACAACCCCTCCACACTAGTCTTCATCATTCCAATGCTCGCTGCAAACATGTCCAGGTCCAGGTCGAACAAGGTGAGGGTACCGAGTTGGCGTTCGGCGATGTCGTAGCTGTCGAAGGAGAAGGCGATATATCAATCGTATTTACAGATTAATAGAATTCAAGATATGAATATGAGTCCAAAGTATAGGATAATCAGAGGAATCAGAGTACTAAGATTAGTGGGAGGAATAACAACAAGATTAGGAACAAGAAAAACGTACCCAGACAACTGTCCATTGAAATAATTCCCGAAATACATCTCTGCAAGGTGGCTGAACTGAGCGTTGATCCTGAAAAAATCGTTTCGTGTCAGATTTATTTGGACAAACAGACGAACAAACGCAGACAGTCCCGAAAACTATGGAAACGAGAACGATCAACTCACTTGATAACATCACTAACACACTCCCTCTCCCTAAACTCATCTCTCCTCAGTAGATCCACGTGGATATCCATCCTCTTCTCCAGAGGCTTCAACTCCCCATACAACCTCCCAATGGAGATCCACAGCTCTGGGGAGGAACGACGAAGGATGGCTGAGAGGCGTTTGCATGTAGTTGAGAGGCTGCGAGAAGAGACTGCATTTTAGAAGGAGAACGGGATGAAGAAGAGAGGAGAAAAGGACGCACACAGACAACCTCCCCCGCATCTCACAAACACCAACCAACTGTTCTGTGACAACCTTTCCTTCTTTCTTTACGCCCTCTTTTCCTAAATCATGTCCATCACCCGGATGATCGGTAACATCTCCTTCTCCGGGATCACCCAAGTCCAGCGCCCCAGGCAAATTATGCGTCTGCGCAACGATACTATTGATGATATCCGCTTTCGAAGCGATACGCTGGAAAAACATGTATACGCGGAGTGCATCACGGTCGTTGCCTGAGACTTGAGTGGACCCTGATACTGGTCCAGATGCTGCGCTTGTGCCTGCGAATTCAGGTTGGCTTTGACTGTGACTATGCCCATGTCCTTCAGTACTTCCAGCCCCCACGACCCGCTGTGCTCCTGTACTCGCGTTATCTGCTCCTACTTCTTCCACCACAACCCCTTCCCGGTACACGCCAGGCAAGAAGCCCTCTACAATTTCCAACTCCTCCTTCAACTCCCTCTCCCTCATCTTTCCCAACGCCACTTCGACCTCCCTCGCACGCGATTTCGCAGCATTCGATTGTAGTCGGATATTCGCAGAAAGGATGAGTGCTGTTTGGGAAAGGGCCTCTGAGTGGGCTGATTGGAAGGAGGCGGAGGAGAGACGGAGAGCGTTGAGCTCGCTGGAAGGGGAGAAAAGGAGGTTACATGTTAATAAGTTGATAAACGGCGGGGAGAGAGGGTGAAAGAAAAAGGGGAATGAAATGGACGACGCGAAGAAACAGATAAAGCGATGAATGAACGGAGAAGGAGGGCGGACGAGTGAAGTGAAACGAATGACGAACGAAAGATTCTTAGAGCAGGAAATTCTCCAACGAGTCTTCTGACTAGCAATGCAACCAAACACACGCTCACTCCACTCGAAGTAGTCCTCGTTAAGCCGCTCGAGAAAGCTCGAAACACTCGCAAAGCACAAGACAAAAGGGGAACGAATGGACGGAAGACAAACAACGAAGGCGAGAAAGTAAACGACAAGAGGAACCAATGAACGAACGAACGAACGAACGAACGAAAATTGGCTAGGCGACCCTTCAGAAGCTCGAAACGAAGAAGTATTTCCCGGCACCGAGAATCAGAAACCGCGAAGTACAGAAGAGAAAACAAAAGAAATAGGTCAAGAAGCTCTCAAAAGTTCTTTACGGCTCTCTCCAGCCCAGCATACTCGAAAAACTCGGAAGAAGTTCGACATTACAAAGAAGTCGCAAATAACTCGAAAAGGACCTGTACTCTTGCAGAAAATCTGAAATCAGGAAAACAAGAAACACGACGCACCCCTGCAATTGGACAACCAAATCTCTAAACTGCCCAATTGTACCCTCATAATCTGCGCAGGTATCAGAAAGAGTTAAGATCTTGAGCTGGGACGATGCGAGTTGGGTTTTGAAGTTTTCTATCGGGATTGAAAGTGGGAAGGAGGGTTAGCGATGGGCTAGAGTAAAGGAAAAGTAAAGGACCGGGGAAGAAAGGACAGATTACATACGAAGAACGAACGAAACAGGGAGAAAGCAAAGCAAAGGTAAAGAAAGAACCAAGAAGAAGAAAACTATACCTATGTCCACCTGCAACGCCTTTTCTGTCTCTAGATGATTCTCTTCCAGCTCATCAGAAAGTTCCTTGAGCGCTTCGAGGTCTTCGATGGTAATACGCATTTCTTCAATTTTCTGTAAACGAGGTGGAAGGGCTGGTGAGTTAAATATCGAAAGAGAAAAAAACACCGAAAGTCTGAAATAACGAGAACGAAGGAAACCTCACCTCCCCTAAAACCAAATTGCGCTCAGTCAACTGAACGAGCATATCTTCTGCTCCAAGGGCGTCGTCCAATTGAAGTTTGAGATCCTCGATTTGAGTTTCGGCATTAGACAGTTTTACGGTTGTTGTAGATAGTTGGGCTGTATAAGACGTAGATAGTTTTAATATGAGTTGATAGTATGAAAGAAGCGGTGGAGGAACTCACATTGCATTTCTTCGTAGTTCGTCAAATCCTTCTCCATTTCTGCAATTCTCCTCCTCTGATCTTGGTCAGTTTCTTGTGTCATGTCACGCAGACGAAGTAACGCTTCTTTCAGTCGTTCGTTCTGTTTATCCAGTTGAATGTACGCCAGTGAATCTTTCTGTTTCCCTCCCTCGTTTCTAGCAGACACCTCCCCGTCATTCTCCAGCTCCCATAATTCCTTCTCCTCTCTCAACACCTCCACCTCGACCTCCAATTCCCCCAGCCTTTCTTTCACCCCTTCCAACTCCCCTCTCGCTTCCGCTAAAGTCTCCTCGGCCATCTCCTTATCCAACAAACACATTTCCAATTCTCCTTCAACAACATCTTTCCTTTCTTCCCATACCTTTACCTGATTTCTTAACTCGTTAAGTTCTTGCTTAAGAGAAGTAATTTCACTTTGCTGTGATTGAAGCTTAGCTTGTAGCTTTGGACGTAAAGACAGGAAAGAGGAAGATTCGGCAAGTTTAGCTTCAAGGGATTGAATTTGAAAGGTGTCCAAGGATCGGTTGGTTTCGAGAACTCGGATTTTGGTTAGGAGAGCGTGGATTTGGGGATGGGTGTCCGGGAGAGTGGCAGGGAAAGCGGGAACAGCGGCAGGAACGGCAGATGGTAAGACGGAAGGTACGGGATCTGCTGCCGACGCGGACACAGACGATGAAGGTGCGGAAACAGGGACGGCAGATGACGGTGGCACCGGACTAGGCGATTTCGTCAATGGTGACGACACTCTCGGAGGATGCGAAGCCGACGACGGTGTAGGAGCTTGTTTCAACGAGATAGACCTTCTAGCTTGATGACCTGGTCTCATCGTCGCCTGTCCTGGGTTCGTCGTCGTCGTCTGTCCTAGCCTCGTCGTCGTTGAAGATGACAAAGCTAAATTCGACAAATTGGACGAAGACCTCTTAGAAGGTGAAACTTGTCCTCCTAATCCTAGTCGAGTCATGGTCTGCATCGACGACGACGACGACGGTTTAGCTGGACTAGCAGAGCGACTACTAGATCCCGACGCTGATGCCGAGGCCGAGGCCGGCGAAACGCGCAACGACGAGGTATTGAGACCGTTCCCAATACTCGAAGTCCGTTGATGACCGAGTGTTGGTCGTGGTACGCGTGCTGCACCTACTGCTGCTGTCCCTAACATCGTTGTCGCCGCCGTTGAACTAGGCCTCCTTTCTGTTTGAGTATCCCTCTCATTCCCCACAACCCTCTTTATCTGACTACCCCTAACGAACACTCCATAACCCATCCCTCCTTTACAAGTAAAGTACCTCAATCCACCGACACTCCCATCGTTCTTCCCATTCTGCTCAAACAGCTCAACTCCAACCCATTTTCCAGGTTTGAAGTCCGTATACCCGCTAAATCTGACGACGCCTGTGCCGATTCCAGATGAAAGTTCTACTATTGTGCCAAGAGGTGGGTCCGCTGTGGAAGAGACGGAGGAAAAGTTCATTACTGGGGCGGCCAATGAGCTGGAATTTGAGTGGCGTATTGATGTCTAATGAGAGTGCATTAAGTTCTATGAGTGAGAGAAAATGAGCGTCGGACTCGTGGTGGTTGGTTGTGGTTGTGGGTGCTCGCTTTGGCGCGGAACAGAAATGCCGTGGCGCTTATCCTCTCACACCCACAAATACAACAACGTACAAGCATTTGCTACACGAAAAATGAATTCTTTCGTACAATAACAGTCAAGGATTCTAAATAGAATAGGGTAAAAAAAAACTTCAAAAGGAAAACAGAAACGCTCCCTGGCTGGGAGTCGAACCCAGCTTTCGCGCGAACGCCACCACCTAATGACAGGCGTGTGTACTAACCGATATACTACCAGGGATATTGCACTGAAGACGATATTGTAAATCCAATCCTGATGTGACTACTGTTGCTAACCATTTTCATGTTATTCTGGCGGTTGTAACTAAGCCCCATTTCCGTCTCGCACATCAGATCAAGCGTAAGGTGTACTTAGTGTACACCAAGGTTTTTGGGTTAAAAAACCACTGCAGCATACAGAAAATTGCGAACATATTATGATGTTTCTAATTTCCTCATTCATATATGGTTCCAAGCTTAAACTTGTAGGCGCACAATACTGGCAGAGAAAAATGGTATATATTCTATGCATTGGGTATGATTCTTGAGCTTTCAGAAGTTGAGGTCATATCAGTATCATACTTACTTTTACCACATTTCTCTATATAATATGTGCTGTTATGAATCACACTTTGCTGCTTACTTGACTCAATTCTTCTTTTTGCGGCTCAATGACTCTTTCTGTTGGGTTCTGAATTACACATAAGTCAAAGTGGAGTGTTACCTCTTGAGAGAATGTGCACTTTACCAAAGGCCAGCCTGGGGGCAATACTTGGTACCAACATGTTCTTGCTGTTGAGTTTTGGAAATTATACCACATACCAATATTCATAATAATCTCCCTCAGTCAACACAGAAGTTATCTTCCCCAAGTCTATTGTCCATTCTCCTGTTAACAAGTTGCTTACCAAGGAATCTTGACACTGCTTGAATTTTCTTTTTTCTTCTCTAAACTTATCTTGTTCTGAACATTCTTATATTTAGATATATTGCTTATTCCAAGCACTTACTGAATAGGATGCACAAAAGTATCAGAATTTCTCCTTGTTTACTCTACTAAGGCAAAAAATAATGGTATCATTCAATGATTTTATCCCATCAATCTGATAAGATCTATTCAATACAACGAGTCCATTTTTCCCCAACAACACAGTCTTTGAATGTAAATCTGCTATATCCATTCTGGGAGATAATACACGTAGTCCTAGGAGTCCATAGAAGCTTGCGAAATTGGGGTGGAATCCAGACAATTGGTATATTCTGAACAAGTATCCAGCCATCTGATGCTAATTTCCAATCATTGTCTGTTGTGGATGTGTAGTAAAACATTAGAAGTTGATATTTATCCGAAATTTGATAAACTTACCTTTGGAATATTCTACTTGAACACTTGGATTGACATCACCCTCATGATGCTGAATAACATTACTAATATCCCAAACTCTGATTGTTTTGTCTGGAGAACCAGATACAATCCTAGTTCCATCAGGTGAAAAGGCTACTGCTTGAGCATCAAGATCATGACCTCCCAAAGGATCACCAATCTGAAAACCAGTATTCAAATCCCAGATCCCCAATGTCTTGTCCTTACAACCAACCACTATCATATTCCCATCAGGTGAAAAGGCCATTGCTGTAGGTGGCTGCATCATATCAAAATTCCCTGGAAGATTCTGAATTCGTACACCAGTACTAGCATCCCAGATTCTCAATGTAGCATCAAAAGTTGACTTGGACACAATTCTAGTGTCATCAGGTGTAAAAACTGCAACTGCAGCAGACCTATGACACTTTATAGGGTTGCCAATTTGAACACCAGTACTGGCATCCCAGATTCTTACTGTACCATTTGAATGGCCTGAAACAATTCTGGTCCCAGTAGATGAGAAAAATGCCCTTAGAATGGTATCATCAGATTTGCGCTGTGGCCATACAAGATTGCCAACCTGAGCTCCAGTACTGGCATCCCAAATCCTCACTGTATTATCTAAAGAACCTGTTACAATCCTAGTACCATCATTCGAAAACTCTATAGAGTTGATAAAGTTCTCATGGCCCTGTAGATGCTCACCAATTTGAGCACCAGTATTGACATCCCAGATGATGAGTGTGTTGCCATCATGGCCTGAGATGGCTTTGGGTTGATCATGTGAGAGAATAATTGATTTGATATTTCCCCACCCTTTCATAGGAACACCAACCTGAGCAATTTGAACACCTGTGTTGGCATCCCAAACTCTCACTGTATCATCCCAAGAGCTAGACATAATTCCAGATCCATCAGATGTGAAAGCTACTGCAGAAATATTGCTGTCATGACCTTGCAAGGAATCCTCATGCTGGAGATTAGCACTGGCATCCCAGATCATTATTGGACCAAAATAGGAGGCAGACACAATCTTTGTTCCATCAGGTGAAAAGCTTGTCGAATGAAAACTATTGTTATCAACTTTTAGAGAATCACCCAATTGATCACCAGTCTTTACATCCCATATTCTTATTGTTTCATCTTCAGAGCCTGAAACAATTCTTGCTCCATCAGGTGAGAAAGCTACTGAATGGACAATGTCATCATGGCCCTGTATTTCACCCTCTTGAACCCCACTCTGGGTGTCCCAAATTCTTATTGTTTTGTCATTAGAGCCAGAAACAATCTTTGTTCCATCTGGTGAGAAGGATACTGAGGTCACACCATCATTGTGGCTCAAACAACTCATCTGAGCACCAGTAATGGCATCCCAGATCATTATAGTCCTATCATCAGATCCAGACGCAACTATGGTTCCCTTAGGTGAAAAGATTACTGAATTAACACTCTTGCCATGGTGCCACAGATAGAGGGGATCAGTGTTCATGTCCCAGATGCAGACTATTCCCTCAATAGAACCAAACACAACTTTGGTTCCATCAGGTGAGAAGCTGGCTGAGTGAACCTTGAAATAGCTTTGCAATTGCAAGGGAGTTCCAACCTGAAAACCAGTACTGACATCCCAAATTATTATTGTCCTGTCATCAGAGACAGACAAAACTTTACTTGCATCAGCTGAGAACCCTACTGTGATGACAGTTGTTCTATGGCCTCCTAGGGAGTTACCCACCTGTATACCAGTAACAGCATCCCAAATTGTCACCATTTTATCATCGCCCCCAAAAATTAATCTAGTTCCATCAGGTGAAAACATCACACTTTTGACACCAGATGCAACTATCACTGTATCATAAGTGAACCAATTCAGTGCTTGTTTGTGTATTTTAATAGATCTGTTGATATGGGGCACACATTCAAGATCATTCTGCCAAAAGGGGATGATACTGAGGTACAAATGTGGGGTCATCCCTTGTACATTGCTATTTGCAAATTGTATCAGTATGTTGTGAAGATATTTAACCAGTGGCTTGAAATTGTTCATGAGTTTGGACTTGCTGATTTTCTAGTATCTTAGTTGAGTTTTGCAAGTGGAATGAAAAAGAATACAAACCTTTAATAGGGAATAGAATATTTCTCCACATCTTGGTAGCAATGACATGACACTCATAGCTTCAATCCAATATATTCCCTTCTGCTTCAAGAAATATTCCAAATTCTCTAGAATCTCAATAGTTTCAGGACATTTGGTGAGATGGAGGGTCCAGAATTGGCAACAATATCTCAAAGTTTCTCCAACATTTCTTTGTATCCTCATCTCCAAATCATGCACTTCTGAGTCTGCAAGAAATGAGGATGGGAGATCACATATGTTGAATTTGAGCTTCTCCATAATTGCAAAGCATGAAAAAGTTAAATCAAGATGCTGCAAGGATGCATCATATACAACTTGGTCATACTGAATGATGAAATCAGGAAAAGATGCATGGAAGGTGAAAATCAAATTATTTGACTGGGAAATATAAAACACAGCTTGTAGCCTCTGGACCAGATTCTCCACAGTGTCATCATCCTCCATACTTAATAGCTCAGATACAGCTTGACATGACAGTGGAGCTCCCACAGAAATGATTGTGTGAATGATCTTCCAATCTTCCAGAAGTTCAGAGTGTGTAGGTTCCTCTTTGGCAATTGCACTCTCCAGAATCCCAGCATATAGCTTATTCAGATCTTCTGGGCTGTTTCCCTGGGTCAAGAAAGTCTTCAATCTCTCTTTTTGTCTTGACTGGCTTCTCCTTCCATTGCCCTTTACAGCTTTGATCACTGTTGCTGCATATATAAAAAGCTTCCCAGAGATATTGGTCAAATTGTCAAGTTGTTCTTCTGTGAGAGACAGATCTTGCAATTCACTGACAATGTAGGTATGAATATCTCTTTTCACAAACTCATATTCAACTTGGTGAAGCACAAATTCATCCAACTGAAGACTTTGCTGAGAGCCTAAAATTCTAGTAACCATTCCTTCTTGAATAACCTGTTCTGGGCGGCTGGTGAAGAAAAACTTCAATCCATGCAACTTCTTGTTCTGAATCGCAGCTACCAGTGGTACAAGCACTGATTCAACAGTCTCACACTCATCTAGAGCATCAATAACTACAACAGGTACAATTTCCATTTGTTGGTTGACTGCATTCCAAGGCTCTACCAAGAGTCTTTTAATTTGTTCATCAGGTTTCTTGTGGATGACATGCAAATCTCCTTCCAGAACTTTATGAATCATTGCAGAAAAACTTGTAGAAATTCCAGAGAGGTTTGCCAACTGATAGGCCAGAGTAGGCACAATCAATCTGTAATTTTGACATTCTGGAATTTGGCGGGAGCAAAAAAAGGTGGCAGCAAGAACACCTTTTTCTTTCAAGTCCTTGCATAAAGACATTGTGATGGTAGTCTTTCCAGTTCCTGCCATACCAGACATCCAATAGCCCCAGCCTTGCTGAGGATGACTATTTACAGTGGTGGCCCAGGTTATGATGTGTTCAAGCACCTCTGTTCTTGTACCAGGGGTACAGGAACTTCGAGAAAATTCAGCCCCCATATCTGTATCAAAAAATGCTTGATATGATGGATGCAATTTTTCCAGATCTGTTCCATGCTGAAACATTTTCGATAAGCTGATCCTGTAGTTTAACATACTCAATGAAATGTACCGTGTGATATTGATATTGATTCCCTTGAACATTATTGAATTGACCACCAGTTATATTGAAATGATGGACTTCGGAGAACATTGAAGACATGATGGTAGTTGTGGGAAGAGAACAGTTGTCACCTTGTCACAATGTGACGAATGATTAGAAGCTTCTTGAGGGCAGGCCAAAATGAATTGACTAAATGATAAACAAGTAAGTTTCGAGAGTTGCCATATGAGGGAAGTTTGCATATGAATGTAGGCTAAGTATACCAGGAATCCCAATGACTGTACCCTCTTAGGCGCTCATTTTGAACAAAAAACAAAACAAAATAAGATGCTCTCAAATAGGGTTTTCCGACCTTCTCCGAACCTCACTGAGGTTAAGAGTGGGAAACTGTTCGTGTTTCCCGATATGAGCTCACCTATGTCGCCCAAGGATCTATAAAGATCGCTCCCCGATTCTATGAGGCAACTTGTAATTTGTTCCTTGATACATTTCCTCATCTCCTCCAACCGGTGAATCACAGTATCACACAGATTCACGCGAGTTCGGACTTCAACCAATAGATTCATATCTGAATGGAATGGAGCCTGATGTACAATTTCGAGGTAGTCGAGTTCCTGCATCTTCAACTCGACAGATTTTCACTGCAGTGAACCCGAGAGACGGCTTTTTGTCAGTAGCGACCGACAAGAGAGTGGAGAATCTGCAATGGCGCATTGTTCAACTTGTAGGACGTACCTAATTTGCGGACTGTCTTTCGACACACTATCAGAGTCTCACGCTACAAGAACAGAAATATCCTACCACCAACTTCTGAGAAATTCGAACCTGATTGAGTGAGCGAGCATTACCTTAAAGAAGTTGAATCCCGATATGACCTTGCTTATCAAAATCAAACAATGCACAGATTCATTCCAAGAACGAAAACACTATGTACTCGAAAAAATCCTTCCAGTACAGCGTTAGAAGCAACTACTCGTGATCTGATCCTTGAGGAGAACTGTTCGCAGAATGGACTGGACTTCCCTTCTTACTCGCTTTAATCTCCCCCTTGTCCGTCCATGTCTTTCCATCAGCCTTCATTTCGTAGGTCATGACCTGAGTGACCGCCGTATTCTGCTGCAACGCAGGCCACTCATCGTCAGCCCAAATATTATGTGTCTGGTCATATGTCGGTCCATACACCAAATGCGCCTTTTTGCCTGTAGGCTTAGCGTACTGTGCGAATGCTCCGCAGACTGCACGCCAGTCTGTCGCAGGCTTCCATTTAGCCGTTTCGGCGTCTGGAACTTGGGCGTCCTTGAGGGCATCAAACACCGTGAACCCGCCTGAGGACCCGACAATGGAGGTGTCTTTCTTAAGGATATCTGCGACCTGTTTGGCGCCTTTTCGACCATTCCTACCGGTCCAGAAGACTGGAGCCTTGGTAAGGGTGGCGGAATTGGTTTTGAGGTGGTTGATGAAAGCTAGGGCAGCGCTGGTGAGCGTTCATGTCAGCCTTTCCGTAAGGATAATGTAAAACAAGGTACGTACGTCGAGACAGCTTTCGGGGTTCGTCTTTCCAGAATCCCCTTGTAAAATTGAGCAAAATATCTCAGTCCTCGAGGTCAGGTAGCCTGAGACCAGCAATGAAACTCACTTCAAGGAACTCTCGTGCCTGCACAGTTGTTGCTGGTGCACAGTCGTCGAGGTCATCTGTTCCGGTTGGTGCACCTTGAACGCCCATGAGAGCGGCGAATAGCAGAGGAGCGAAGGAGAGGAGCATAAATGAACGCATTTTGCTTGGATAAGGTTGGAGTGAAAAAAGTTACTGAAGATATATTGTTACTAGTTGAAGGATTCACGTTGAGAAAGTAAACATACGAGTTTTTTCGAAAGATGAAAAGTTCTTGTCAAGATTTGCGATATATCAATCAATCGACCTGGATCGAAGAGATATTGTAAGTCTACTGTTGATAGACGAATGCTGCTGTGCTACTTACCAGCGATGTCTTGAGGAATGAGCGTATCAAACGTGAGGATTGGTACTTTAGCTGAGTTGGTATTTATACAAAGAAGAATCGGGCCCGGCTTCATGGTGTGCGTGAACGATTGAACAGAGAATCAATGCACCCGGGTGTGATTCATGGCGTTGTATAAGGTAGTACGCAGGGTCCGAGGTGAGGGAAGCAAATAGGCGTCGAAAGTCAGTAAACGCCGATACTAACACAAGACGACCCTGAGGATGCGCCAACATTGAACTTCTGTTTGCAGAAAACACAGAAGCATGAAAATTCACTACCGATAATTATCCTGTACCAGAAAATCACACCCAATTATTCCAGATGTCGCTTTCCAGTGCTCTGCAGCCATCCAACCGGAGCCTTGATTCAGTAGAGAGTTCGAAGTCTAATTCTCATTTGATTTTGATGTGCTATGTTGGGCGCCGACGAGCCAGTGCTGAAACAATTCATATACCTCAAAACTCTGAACTTGTTTATCACAATCGGAAGTTGCTTACTTTTCACTTTCTCAGCGATAGAGCCAAAGGATAGAGATCTGACTCCGGCTTTGGTCCGGTTCCGATTTATGTTGCACTGTCGATCCCGTCTTTCAATATGTAGAAGGACGTTTTTCTTGTGACTTGGACTCCTCGAGTCAAACGTCCGCGAGAATCTACGCCCTACAATATTGTGCTCCGCGCTGACAGGCTATCGGATTCGGAGACGATTGGGAACCTTGGGCAATCGGTAAAGTTCTCAAAAAAACTGAAACTGGATTTACCTATACCCAAAATTAGCTGCACACTGTGTATTCATCCCCTCTGGTACCACTGACCCAAATAGTCCTTCATAGAGTACCCACGGGTGAAGCATGGGCCTGTTAAAACGAACAAAGCCTCTATTATCGAGGACCGGTGAGCATGAGAAGACACAGTCAAGCGGATCCTTGCAGCACACTGCTCACGCGGGCTCATCTGCAAAGGGACAACACGAAGAATAGGAACCTTTGGTATCTTTGAATCTCTTGTCAATGATGAAATTTTCGCCAGAGTTGTCTTTGAAATTCGTCGTAGGTGATGAACTTTGGCGCCCGTACCTCACATCTCTTCTCAACGCCATTTCTCTCTGAACAGCTCTTTGTTGTTGGATGCTGTAGAGTCAACGTAGAAATTGAAGAAATCAGAATCATTCAGAAAACCATCAATCTTTAAAGTTTATTGAACGTGTAAATCAGAGCCGAAACTTCGTGCGGATGGGATGCTGAGTCTAGGGAATGAATAGCAAAGTGCCGCCTTGTGTGTTCAAATCTTCGCTTTCTGACATTCTTCAGTAGCACAAAAATGGTTCTATACACCTGCTTTATAGCCCGTCACGAGTAGATCTTGCCTTGAAGACCGAACACGCCCATTGACCGGAAATTACAACTTATACTTAAGGGTGTTGACAAAAGGCATGTTCGCTGCTATAATCAGAAGTTATCGCTCTGCTAATCTTCGCAACTCGAATCCTACGACGAACACTTGTGGATCGCAAATACGCCAGTTTGTTGTAGGACGGTTCAGGCTTGCTTTTGAGGCTTCATGCACAAGGCTCGGTCAACTTAATTCAAATTGGTTCAAAGCTTAGGCAGGTCGTATTGAGGTCCCGATGTATTTTCAACGATTCTCCTTAAACGCATCTCCGAAACTGTCTTCATAGGGTGCTGACTGTCCATTCCTGTACAGTATGCTACAAGCGTGCAATGTGAGAAGTAAGGCTTAGATACAATGTATATGTTTTCGTCCATTCTTTGCCGAAGAAGCCATTGCTCATTTCTTCTTATTAGCATTTGGGAACAGATGCCCAAATCCGAGGCCAATAAATATCTTATCAAGGCCCTTCAAAAATATCAACAAATGCTAGAACGACCAGATATTTGACGAGAAATGCCCTTACAGTTGCGCCTAGAATACCCGTCAACAACGAATTCAGCCCAAGCCCACTAAGGAGGTTGTTTACGAGATTCGAGACAGCCGCGAGGAGCATCCCAACTCCGGCGACTATCTGTGTCAGTGGTTTTACCATGGTCGACTTCATGAATAGCTGTAATCAAAGAGGGCATCCAGCAGTAGACCAAGATCTCTCTTCGCCTTGGGGAAACTATCAAGCTTGTCGCGAGCCCATTCGATGGTTCCTCCGACTTCTTCAATCATCTGTCGAGGTTAATCGGAAGTCAGTCAGTTTCCCTCCACGTCAGTCGACGGCAGGACAAGATAAGAAGATGGCGGCAAATATTTGAAACAATTTGCGCCAAAAACTCACGACTTTCAATGCTTCTGCAAGCCTCTGCTCTTCCGGCGTCGCTGTATGAGCCTGCTGGTGTCTCTTAGCCTTATTCGAGATTTTGTTGTCTGGGTCTGCGCCTTTCACCATTCCTTGGCATTCATTCATGATCTTCTCGGCCTGTTGCAAGAGTGGCCTGACTTGTTGAACAAGCTTATCCTCGTTCCGTTCGTTATCGGGGTGGGCCTCCATGTTCTCGATGTGCTGTTAGGGAAAAGAGAAGATAAAGGAACAGTAGAGGGTAAGTCTCGTTTGATTGAACTGTTATGGAGATGACCACCTACTTTTCGAATCATTTTGGTGAGAGGAACTACTCTCGAATTGGCATCCTCGATGAGTCGAGAGAGACGCTCTGCGATATTGCCCTCTTTCTTCCTCTCTTCGTCGGTGCGGTCGTCGTTGGTTGTGCTCGGTGGAGGGGCGTTTTCAAGTCCTTCACCGGCTCGAGAGGTGGCTGGATCTTGATGAAGGTGCGACATAATTGAACCTTTGGTGCAAGTGGAATGAGCGATGTAGTGTTTTCAGGGGTTGGTGTCAACTGTAAATACCTACGGTTTTAACCTACTGGAGAAGCTGTTGCTCCAGCGCAATGCGGGAAGTGATATCATATGAGGATATGTTGTTGCTGCGTGGTGCACCTGGTGATATTTTAAGACACCAAACTTTTTCTCCTCGAGTACGTTGGTTTTTTTGCACGAAAACCAAAGATTCAGAAAGAATGCTCTTGCTGCCTTCTGGTCCATTCTGTCAAGGTTCAGAACCAAAACGCTCTATGTCAGGCTATATCCATCCACTAAAAGTCAAATCAAAGATGAACTCATCGAATTGTTATAGCCGTGGAGTCGTTATAAAGGTTGTATATCTTGATGCGCGCGTATTTTTTTGTTTTCCTGCTCGCCTTAATCTATCAGTCTCTGGTGACGACTGCATCTAATAAATCTCATAACTATTTTTGGCAGGCGATAGCTCTCGCTCTCCTTCATTAGGTCCTCCGCCTGCTCAGCAGCGCTCACGTCGTCGCGCATCCCGGAGTTCTTCTGTAGCAAGCGACTCTGGCTCTCGGGCACCTCGTATCCATGGTCGTGGAGGAGGCGGAAATCAACAACGACAACAAGGTGGAGCTGGTGGACTTCCGGGTTTGAACGAAGTCGCGGATACTGCCACTGGTGCTGTAGGAACTGTCGGTGATACTGTTGGTGGATTGGCTGGCGGTGCAATTGGTGGCGATGGAGGAGGAGGAGGAGGAGGAGGAGGAGGAGGTAAGCCTTTGAAGTTGAGGCTTGATCTGAATTTGGATGTCACTGTGGAATTAAAAGCCCGAGTTCATGGTGATCTGACGCTTTCGTTGTTGTGTGTATCTTTCTTCTTTTTTTCCCTCTAACATTTCTGATTGTTTCTAGACGATAAATCTGACTGTCAGATATTGAGAGGACGAACTCTCAAACGTGCATATCTGACCTTTCAAGGTTCTCATCGCTTGTTAACTCACTCCTCGGGCAGAGCAACGACCTCATGATGCTTACTTATGCTCCTGAATGTTAAACCTCCATCGGACCTATGAAAGGCTACTACTATCTACAATCCCGTCGCTGGAACTTATGTTCTTGTAATTTGTACACCTCTTGACTCATCAACGCTTTAGCAATGAATCCAACATTACTTGCAGACCCTCATCCAAATTGTCCACGTTGATCCAATTATTCTATGACCTTTATAATTTGCTCAAAAGATACCTTGATAAGATGTACTTCAAGGGCGGGCAAATGGAAACACTCAATTGAAGGTCAGATGGGATCGGAGTCATCCGAAATTCCGGATCCGTGACTTTCGCAGTGACATTAACTTAAACCTATCACCATGTCCTCTTCCCCGTACGAAAGGTCATATCCGAAAAAATGCGCATAATTGAACAAATTGTTTTAAATGCGGAAATCATGTACGACGTCGCCACAGATCCCTCGTCGCTGAATTCAGACTTGGGATTTGATCAATTGGATCAACGTTGATACTACATGTCCTCGTCTTGACTTTCTCCTATATGAATGTGAAATATTAAATTTTTTGTCATTAAGCCCGCAGTCCTAATTACTAGAGAATAATACGCGTAAGACGTGGTATGGTATATTTATAACATGACATTCAACTTCCGGAAGTTCTAAAAGGCCGTTAAGGTAATGATACGAAGTGGTGAGTGTCATAGGTAGTCCATTCATAAGCGATTAGACTAGTGAAGATGAAATTGGAAAGAAACCGGCTAGCGGGTTTAGAAGACGTTCGTGGATATCATCTATCCGACCACGTACAAACCATCCATCCCATAGACTGGTTGTGTATCCCAATGCGACAAAGCGGGATTCTCCAAGCCCATCGGATAGCTGTCAACTCCTTCGTAAATGGAAGCAAGGAACATCTCCATCTGACCATCGCGTTCAATCTCTTTGAGATTCAATGTACCATGAAAATTTCCCTGCCCCGTGCTTGAGGTTGAACCTGTCATGAGTTCAGGCTCGGGTGTCGCATGATGCACTGTTGGATATAGTCTCATCATTTCTGGAGCAGGCGAAGGTGAAACAGAGGGAGACGGGATACTCGAGCGGCACGTAAGAGCGGGAGAGCCCAAAGAGGAATGAGATCTTGAAGAGGTGGAGGTAGCGTACGATTGTGGGACGGTCAGGTAGGTAAAATTGAACGTCTGGTCACGTATGCCTTCGAAATGATTCGCTTGTGGAGCAGGGGGTTGCGGAGAGTAATATCCTAGCTGACTTTGACGATCATTGCAATCGTAAACTGAGGATGGGGTCGACGAAGCAGAAGATGGTCCTGCACTTTCTGCGAAAGGAGAACTCATATTGTAGCCATAACATGTGTTTCCAGTCGAAAAATTCGAATCTGTAGTTGTATCATTGGTTATGAGTACACGGAGGAGCCGAATCGTTGCAAGCAGACGCACATGATTCAGGAATGTCCGGAATCGCAAGTGGGGCTGGGAGCTCAAGCATCGGGCTCCCAATAGGACCAGCGTAAGTAGGTGCTGAAGGAGACGATGACGCGGTCGATGTCGGAAATTTCGCGCCCGTAGATTTGCGACTACTTCGGGAACGTCTGTGGGGCTGATATACACCGTTCCTAATGTAAGGGTTGCATGCATCGATCTCCTCCGGGGTGAGGTGCACATTGTGCTTTTCATGAACGTGGTCGTAAAACATCTTGGCGCGTTTAATCCTGATAGGCAAAAAAATAGATATCAGCAGGCGGTTCGGATTTGCTAGGACGAAGAATATTCTGGAAAACTTACGTTGAATGGCATCCGGGAAAGGGACATTCGTGCGTGCCTTCATCCCCATGAACCTCCCTGCGGTGCCTCGAACGAGAGGAAGGATCACCGAATTTTGAATCGCAGTAACCACACTGGTGGGGTTGCTCTCCCGTGCTACGAAAAGGATCAAGGATCAGTACAAAGAGTAGAAGATGATCAAGATCGAGCTTACTGGGTATTCATATGCGTTTTGAGACCAGAGGATTGAGCAAAGGATTTTGAACATTCAGGCCAAGTGCATTTGTGAGGTCTGCGACAGAAATAGTCCGCATGAGCATCGACCATTGACGTTTGACATTTGGCGAAGGCGAACATAAAAAGCAAAAACAGATTCAAGCGACTTACTTTTCTCCTGTGTGCGTTCGTTCATGTCGTTTATAATCACTACTTCTATCGAAGGCCTTGTCACAGAACTGGCATGAAAACTAACATCAAGAACATCAGAGATATTTCGGCAAGATAGACCGTGTACTTACTCTAGTACCGTCGGTCTCACCGGACGAGTCAGAGGAGCGAGATTTAACGGAGACTTTGGGCATTGTGAAGGGGATGATGATTTCAAGGTATAAAGTTTTGGCGTGAGGAAGTAACGCTGAATTAGATTCTGCGTGCGCGACGAAATGGCTGCAGAAGAGAAGCTGCAGAAATTAGGTATGTGTATCGTTCGTCCGACGCTGCCCTGCAAGCGTCTATTAGGTGGTTAAGTAAGAAAAGATAAGGAAGGGAGAGGAAGGGGACTTCAATGAAGTTGAAGTCTAAATTAAGAGGCGAAATACGGGAAATCCTGATCTGGGTTCCGTTTAAATAGAACCGCCGAGTAAAGCGCCAGTGTTAATCAACTTGTTTATTTGTCGAAGAGCGCAAAGGAAGCAAAAGTTGAAAGAGGGAAAGGGTCTTTTTTAATTGTTCTTTCATGTTCAAACATCGGAGCTCATGCGCGTGCAAAGGGAGCCTAAGCGAACGTGACCCATCTCATGGCGGGGAGAACCAGAGCAAGAGATGCATCGCAAGGACAGTACTGATGAAAGATGCGAAATGTTGAAAGGTCTGGATATTTGCGTCAGCGTATATAACAGGAGAAATTCCGAGGGAACAAAGGCGGATGTCTCATTCGAACAAAAGGGTAGACCCGGAACAAAGCGACTGTCCCTCTTGTTCGCACGGCAATTGATGGTAAATTTCGGCCAACTCGTTGTCTCTCCTCGCGCTGAAGGGGAAACAGGAAGCAAAAGGCGGAAGCAAAGGGATGAAGAGAACAGCGAGTAGCATTACTGGAAACGCAAACATGACGAAAGAATAATAGAAAATACAAAGACAACGTCGATTCTTCAGATACCTAACCCAGGCCCATCGATCTTATTCGTAATTCTCTCCTCTATCCAAGGTGCTATGGCCCAAAGGTCACTCCATCCAAGTGAAGCGTATTGATGTCTTCCTGAGCCAACCACTAGGTCAAGATCTTGAAGAGGGAGCCAGTCACCTCCGAGTTCGTGAGTTTTCGGAGTAAGAATCTGAGCGATGATCCTATGAATTAGATAGAAACTTTTGTAAGTGGATAACGTATCGAAACGATTGAACAGGTGGAGAGTGCAGAGCTTACATTAATCCACCAACCCATTTAAGTCCCTCTTCTTCAACCTCTCCAGAGCCAAGCCAACGTTTGTCGCCTCCGCCAGGAGTGTACCACGGGTAATTGACATGAGAAAATGCAGGTAGAGGATGTGTCATACGTGAAAAATCAATAGAGGGTAGAGATACACCAGCTATCACGAGAATGAATATTCGAAATGAGATACAGGTGCACGAAAACGCGTACGATAATCTGCTGAATCCGGACCTAAAGGATATACACCATGGTCAGGGACGACGCGATTATTGCGAAGAGTTTGGAGATCATCAATGCCGGGCGGATGTAAGAACGTATGCGCGTTTGGGTTAACGGTGAGAGTGCTTCGTGGTCGGTTGAGGGTGCCCAGGGCAATGATTCTGACATCAGCTAACTCAACCACGAGCTGCAATGAGTTTGTGAGTTTCTGGCATTAAGAGTCCAACAACAGCGACAACAGGGGTAACTGACCCTGATACGAGTTTCTAAGTGCATGAGATTATTTTGAAGTCTACAAAAACACGTAGACGTGTAAATTAGAGACGATGTCGAAAGCGGACCACAAATACAAACTTCATCTCGTTGAAAATAGCTAAAGGGTTGAACCCTCTCGAGGACCCTTCTAATTCGTTCGCTGTCCCATTGCGGTTCAGAACGATATACCTGATGAAGACAAGTTGGTAAAGTATGTGAGAAACACATTCGCCTGTAAGACGCTGACTTGGTCCAAGATTCATCTGAGGTGCATGATGTACGGCTCCTAATGCGCAAATATGAACATCCGACATCCGGCGGTGAAATCACCTTAGACACTGACCTGTGATATAAACGATGCAGGACCCTAACAGAAGAGTCATTAGGAATCAGCGGGGTCGATGGATCTTACGCACTCTAGATATGTCGCTTTCCAGCTACGACCATCTTTATGCCACTTCCTCCAGCCAGGTGTAAATCTCCGGTTGAAGCATTCCTCCCACTCTTCCGACCTGAGGTTAGGCAAAGTCGCATCGAGTAAAATGAACGACGGTGAGGCCAAGCTCAAAATTTCAATCCAGTTATGCCTTGGTACTATCCGCCTGACACTAAGGTGTTTCAAAGGGCCCGAGCTTCCTTCGTCTTGGCTAGAACGCAACAAACGAAGTATTGGTTTTCTCCAAGGGTTTAGTGAAGGATCGGACACAATATCGTGCAAGCGGCGAGAAAGGTATGAGACAGTAATCAGGGATGTGAGGTCAAGTTCACTGAGGACGTCAGCAATAAGCTCTACTGGTAGTGTCAAGAAGGTGGCCATGGCGGCAAAGCAATGTGTGAATTTAAGCGCCCATCCCAGTCTGCGTCACACCTCGTCACGTCACCCGCCAGCGTTCGGCCGACAACATTTGGGTAATCACAATTCTCGGATTTAGGATCCAATCACATACTAGGATGAAGACGAAGACACAGAGAGGCAGCAACTGCCTGCTCTCACAATTAGTCAAGGCGCGACGTCCATGCTTGTGTTTATGGTCATCATTTGGTCCCATTATAGTGTTTCAATCAATCTTGGTGCACAAAATCCCATCTGCCTCTTCCTAGATCGTTCTCACTTGCATCCCAAAGATTTAGTAAAGGAGCTCTTCACTGTTGTCAAGTGATACATTCCATTCTCTTGTCTACATCGGGGCGTGTTTTCCTTGGTGCTCCGTCCATAGTGGAGACCTTTCTTTCAACAGTGATTGACAGTGGAGGAAACCTTCCTGCACTGACGTCTTTGACTCTAACTTCATCCTCTCAAATCGGTCCCGAGTTTCCCTGTTGTATAAATATCCGATATCTTTTCCTCGTTGAATTTGATCTGATCTCCAATTTCCACCATTCTCTCACTCTGGCCCCTCACATGTCCTGCAGGTCATTGCACACAGTCCAAATATCCAGAAGCTCAACCATGTGATGCAGTGAAGACGCCGATTCAAGTTTAACCCTCGGAAACGGAAGGAGGAGAAAAGACGAGTGCGCTTGGTTTCCAACCTTTCTGACGCAATTCCATAATGGCACTATAAATATAAAGCACAAAGAAAGTGTATAGGGTTTCATGAAGGAGAGGGAGCCAAGGAGAGAACGGAAAGTGGGGACGTAAATAGAAGTTGACGCCGAGTGAATTAGGTGCGCGGCTGGTCGGCCGTTCGTTTTACATCGTCTTGTTGATGTTCATGGTGTAGGAAGCTTGTGCCTGCTAATTCTTGCGGTTGAGTATTCCGGACTTCTATAAGGGGCAGAGATTCTACGATACCTAGATAATGACCTAGTCCGCTGAGATCTCAATCAGTCCATATTCATCAACTACAATAAATTGGAATTATAGAATTAATAAAGAGTGCTAGCTGGCAAGTAACGAAAACATCATAAGACCAACAGATCCAGTTTTTTTAACCTGATAGAACATTGATTGACCAATTTTTTTTGAGTTCTTCGACCTCTTGAGAGTGCGGCGAATGCTTCTCAGGTGATGAGTTAGTAGATGATATCCCAGTACCGACTTGGATAGGCTGATGGTGAGAGCGCTTCGCAGGAGCTTCGTAGTCGGTTGCTTGAGGGGATATCTGATTGAGCGTTGCGTCAGACCCGTGAGTTTCCAGTCGATCGAGCCAGAGCGTGTATACTGGACATGAGGAGAACGGTGTGTTATTATGCCTACTGCCTACGCCAAATTCTCAAGTTCCGATATCGATGTTCAATAGTGAAAGCTTTCCAGTGTTTTTGCTTATAATCTTGCTAAAATCTAGACAAATTTTCAAAGAGATCTATCGCTCAGTAAGAATGCGTCTCGATGTCCTTGTGTGGTAGATGACTTGTGTGCTACCTTGAAGAATCATCAACACCTCCTCAAAGCTTACATAAGATGGCACAACCTAGTCATCTCTATGCCTACTCTTTGGTCTTCATTTGGATTTCGGGATTTTTAAGATCCCACTACCCAATCTCTTATGGAGCTTTTCCTCGCCCGCTCTGATTCGTATCCCATAGATTCCAAGATCAGCATCATCATTACCTAGGCTTCTCACCCCCACAGAATATTATCTTTCGCGCCTTTGCTTCTAGAGAAAACTCTGATTGTTCGCGCCATGTTTCCATTGCTGCTCCACAAGTATTGGGCCCCCCTCTCCAGCCATTAATTGATAGCGGAGGAAGTCTTCCTGCAATATTGTCACATTGTCTTCACTATTCAAACTGATAATATTAGAGGAGTCGTTCCCTTTCCTTGTGATTTGGCAAATCTCCGATCTCCACATATTAGTTAGCTCACATTGAAGTTCTGATTTCCACGTCCAACCATTACATATTTCACTCTGGAGGGCATTTACCCCGGAGATGCTTTGTGGGTCAATTCATGGCGTCCGAACTTCCAGCAACTGGTCAGAATGGTACTTATTAATTTCTCTGAGCCTAATCCTCCACCACAGAGGTGTAATGCAACGCTACGTCGGAAACCCTGGATATGGACCCAGTTTCTCTCTCCGATTTCTTGTATATTATTGCCCTGCCAAAATTCGCTCACCTAGAATTTAACGATTTTTTCATACCCTCTGACACAGCACAAATTCATGTCGTGGAACCTATCTGTTTTATGCTTGACGGTAGCCACACCCAGCTATCCAATCATACGATCTCTGCTTGCTCCTCGTAATGAGCAGGAAAGGGAGAGAGGAAAAGGGAATGCTATTGGGAGGGAGCGGGTCAAGGGACATGGAAGATGAAGGGGCGGAAGATTTCGAAGAAAAATCAGGAAAGGAGGTTTTGCTTGACGATGAGTATATTGGCACGTGCAAAAGTCAACCTTGACAATCTCGAAAACTGCGAGGCTTTACCTCGCCTGCACTCTGGAAATCATCTGTCGATAGATAGATAGATTGTTAGTTGACTCCATCAAAGATGTAGTCCCAGTCAGGGACAGCCGGTCTCGGATACGCTCACGACAGCGAGCTCAACCCATAGGGAAGGTAGATTGCCACTGAGATTGCAGGGAAGAGTGGTACAAAAGTCAATAGTAAGAGAGTAGATTAATCGCTGATTGTGTCGTCATTTAGTTCCAGCTGTGTAAATATTTCCACAGAACCACAACGCCAGTAACAAAGTGAGCTAGGGACATGGATCATCACTAAAAAGAGCTTGATCCTTTAAAATTTTATTTGGTACCATGAAGGCCATTCTATTTCCCATCACATTTGGGTTGGATTTTTAGCTATGTTTGTTTGTAACAACATAGGCACGAATTATCCTGGTCTCCGCCATGCCTGTCCTGTAATCATCGATAACAAAGAAAGCATACCTGAAGAAGGTAAGATTTTTATACAACCTTCATAGATGGCTGATAACAGTAGCCTTAAAATGGATATTGGGTAGGAAGATGATAAGTAGTGCTCAAATACAAAGGGAGCAGAAAAAGAGGTTATTGGGTGTTTCAATTTGCCGAGGACAAATGAGGAAGCCTGGACTTGTATTTGCTTGAACGGGGAAGAAAAAGGGTTTGTGACAATTGTCCAATCACGTTTGTATTCATACACATTTTGTAAGTAAGTAGTCCAAATTCGATAGAAGTCAGATAGCTACAATTCTAAATTTACAATCATAAGATTTTATATGTCTGGGATAACTTGAAATTGCCCACTGGCTCACTCATGATCCTATGATCGAGTGATTTTAAACAGTTTGAGCTGGGTTAACATGGACTTTGTTAACATCAACTCTGCTCCAAGCGGTTTTTGCACCAGGTGAATCTAGTTGTTCTGGTTCACTGCTTGTTTTGATACTCGTAGTCTCAATATACTCATCTTCCTGCTCGATGTTTGTTTGTACCTGTCTATGAAATGCTAATTCATGGCTAGGAGCAAAATTATTCCGGCCTGAGGTGTATCCCAAGGTAGTGCTACCTTGAGTAAGAATTGAAGCTATGCTTTTTCTTCCATTGATGGATGCAAGAACCACATTTGAGTATAGGTTGCATAGGAGGAAAGCCCTTAAACAAGGAATTAGCGAATTAACTCAACATCAGGCTCTGGAAATTTTACTCACGCAGCAATATAAATATAATTTGTCTCGAATAACTCGAAGAGAACCAAGACAACTAACGCAGCAATTGCTGTAACACTCCCCGTCTCGATAGAGCGGACTATGAGTTTTTGAAGCACAATCTGAGTTCTCCTTGAATATGCATCAACTGTAGCAAAGCGCAGCTATATTTCAATGATTTAATCAAGGCCGGGGTTTATGTATCTTAGGAACTCACTACAGTAATCATGCTGGCCGCAACAATAATATCACCAGAGAATCCTCCGGAGAGCCAGACCTGTTAAAATATATTCTGCAATTTGAGACATTTTTAAAATATTGATTTACCCTGGCAATCTTGTTCAATCCTACTATGTCGGCAGTTGTTGCAGATTGAGCAGCCTTTGATGCAGGACCAACATGGGTAAATTAACGTATGTTTATTGGGGGAAATCATGAGGAAGAAACATACTCTTATCCCCCCATATATTGACGCAGTCCATTGCATCAATGAAATCTAATCGACTTTATGTTCATGACATGCATTGTAGAAACCTAAGACTACGCACCAGAACAACAACGGTTACTACACATCGAATCAGTAATTTTTTGCTATTGAAAGCCCAAAGCCTCCTGGCACATGGTGAGTTCCGTATTTAGGCTACTGAGATATGCATTAATTATGGCTTACCAGCAGAAGAATAGCTGCTCAAGCATTGTCACTAAGTGATCATGGTTTAATTACATGGTACAAACCCAATGAAATCCTGTCAAACTTACTTGTCCCACTGAGGATGGTATGCGCACTTGCCTGCCATGGTACTATCAAAAAAATGTCGAGGTTTCCCCATCCGCTGATAAGAAATCGCCATGTCCAAGTAAAGGCAATGATTGAATGTGTTATGGATAATGTGAACAGGGTGTAAACTGCTTGGTAAAGTTGACCAAATTTTGCCAAATTTAGCTGGAAAATATCACACGCACCAAGGATCCTGATTCCTAATTTTTCTTTGTCTGAGTTTGTGTAAAACGTATACACTTGAAGGCTGAGAATGCCCAAGAGGCCCCATTCCAGGGCAACGCCTACGAGCTTTGTAGCAGGTTCATTGCGAATCCACCTCATGAATTCAGTTAAAAATAATTACTTACCAATGGACCTGTTCTAATGACATGTTCAACAAGGGCAGACGATTATAAAACTCATGGTCAATACATACAGAGCTATGAGGCTTTCAGACATTGTTCTTTCAGATTGTGTTCGGAAAACAAATTATGAACGAGAACTTGACGACGGTCAAATACGGAAGGTAGAGAACGAAGGGCTTTCAACTCCGCTCAGTACGATTAAATACCATTCGGGGCGTTCTGAACATCCCGGATTCCACGCGATAATTATTTTCTGAGTGCATCGAAGTCGGTATTTATGATATTGGAACTTGCAAATGTCCGATGCAATATGTAGCTCTGTTAAGGTTCAGATGCACAAGGATAATGGAAGAGCGAAGAATGGAAGCTTGAAAGACAAGAGACTGGTCATGTTCTGGCCTTATGGTAAGCGGTCTCGGAGCGTATACGGCATAAAGATCATGATGAATATATGCACGGGTCTAAATACATCACTCGAAATCTTCGCCGTGGTTGGTGGATTATATAGATTATATGTATCAACCAGTATATGAAACTCAATGAGATGATCAATGTGAATAAGTTGAATGCAACAATTCATTAAATGACATATCCAGCGTTGGACTCGGACCACGACGAGGCATACAAACACTCTCACGAATGACATTTTTTCTTCCTTCACTTTCACTATTTTTTCGTCACAATGTTTCTTGCCTTGAGGCAAAGAGAAAATATCTATAACGGTAGGTTCCTGTTGGAATGTCACTGTCTCCTGTTTGATTGAAGTGTTCCTTAATCTTAGTCGCGAGGAAGTTCTTCACCATCGTCGGCGTCGCCTCGTTGCCAGGCTCATTCCTAGTGAATGCGCCATTTGGTCGTTTCGCTCCTCAAAGTAACTTTCTGGCTGTTGATGGTCCGTAGTATGTCCTGTGCTCAACTTAGCTCACCTTATCGTGGTACAGGAAGGCTGGGATGGGTACTCATGGAACTCTGGTCACCTCTGGGGTTCATCTATGGGATACTCAATTCCCCGCTCTCAGAAAAATCTTCAGAGTCCCAACTCTCGATGCCCCAGATGATCCTTGTCGGCTGCTACATGGTACATTATCTCAACCGCGGTTTCATCTCCCCGGCACGGGCCCCATCTCGTTCGCGGATGCATATCTTCATGCCATTAACCGGCCTATTCCTGAACACAACCAACGGAGGATTGTTAGGGTCATACATCTCTTCGCCCTCGGCCTATCAGTACCTTCAACCGGGAAATGCCTTCACCTCCCCGCATTTCTACGTCGGGGTATTCCTTTGGGCGATCGGGTTCCTTGGTAATTTCTGGGCAGATGAGATACTCTGTGACATTCGAAGGAAGGGGATTTTGAGGGGAAAAGAAGAAAAGGTTTCTCATGGAACAGAGTACTACGGCATTCCGAACGGATTTTTGTACAGGTGGATATCATTCCCGAACTATTTGTGCGAGTGGGTGGAAATGTTTGGATGGGCACTAGCTGCATCACCAGCTCCTCGGCTTACTGATTTGATCTGGCTCTTGACGCCAGGTGGTATATATAGTATGGCACTCACAACTCCACCATCAAAGTTTGCACCAACGTTAACACCTCCATGGATATTCCTACTAGTCGAAATTTGTTTGATGATTCCGAGGGCATACAAAGGGCACCAGTGGTACAAGAAGAAATTCGGAAAAGCATTCCCGAAAGACAGAAAGGCTGTTATACCATATATCTTCTAATCTTAATGTGGGCCACTCTTAATGGATAGAATTTGC
Organism: Lentinula aciculospora; assembly: GCA_028011355.1. Taxonomy (NCBI): domain Eukaryota; kingdom Fungi; phylum Basidiomycota; class Agaricomycetes; order Agaricales; family Omphalotaceae; genus Lentinula; species Lentinula aciculospora. The sequence goes on from JAOTPV010000008.1 coordinate 1,946,044, forward strand.
TTCGAGAATATTGAGTTGACTTAGACTTCTTCCATCATAATCTTGCTCATTGAATGTCCATTGTCAACGGGCTTTACAGCGAGGAAAGAAGGACAAATCGGCTTCACAGTCCGTTTGGAACTATAGATGGGTGAAGTTTATTCCGACGTCGATAGAAGAAGACAAACATGTGTTCAGATCGGGATTTGTGACTCTCAAAAAGATAAGTCATATAGTCGCAAGATTCCGAGAAGAGAGGAGGAACCTATATCATTAGTAGTATTCATGCAATTGGTATAATCATCGCCACACGATCACAGCTTCATATGACCAAGATATAGCGCTTGATATGATATTCCCTGCCAATGAAAAGTCGACTCAGTATGGAATTACCTCGAGGCTAATGGAGAGAATGCACCTCCCAGGATAGTTTGGTTATAGATGATAATTAAACGATCTCGGAGCATTCCATAAAGATAAAGAGATGAATAAGAAATCAGGTGTTGAGTGATACACCGGCGTGCCAGTATGCCGTTATCCATCATCATATCTACCTCCCTCATCGGCTCCGTAAGGAAGAAAGCGTGTTTCTTTGATACTAGCCTTGTCACTTAGCAAGTTTTTTAGTGTCCGATCTATATTTCGACAACTAGTGCTAACGATACCGCTGGCGATGCAGTAAAATACCATTCATGATAACATTAGGTCTCGCGTCAAGATCGCAACCATCGACTTGGATTTATGAGCTCCATTGACTTATTCTTTTCTTTCGGATAAAACTTTGGTATCTCGATCCCGGATTTAAGCTTGATCTCTTTTAGTGAGGACCTTACGTCCACAGCCAACATCTATCGCTGGCGTGAAAACGATAACCCATCGAAATCAACGGACAAATAGAGACGTACTACCGAAATGATAGACCAAAGGAAGGATCACCATACACGGACTCATATAGACTGTCATCCTAACTTCCTTGCGATGCGATCCGTTTCTCCATCCCTTATCAATTACCTCGATCTGCCAGTATTTCACAGGGCGCGGAGTAAGCGGTAGAAAACGCCTTGAAATTCGTAGAACATCGATCTGCTATCGTGCCGAGTTGAATAATGCTATAGTCGAGCGTTGAACTTGTAGTCGAAGATCTATCTTTGTGTGTCGATAGGAATATCTGCGCCACTATTCCTGGTACCCACGACGCCCGCTCACTTTCCTTTGATTTAGACAACCCAAGAACCTGCCGATCTGGCCAGACCAATAAGGGTTGGATGGACCACTTCTTCGAATTCTTATCATATATCGGTGCAGGGCATAACACAAGATTGTGTTCAAACTAGGATATCATGTGAAATAATGTATTGTTTCTGACCAGTTCTGGCCATTTCCGTCATTAGGTGTCTGAAAAGGCCTAGCAGTTGGACGGAAAAGGTGGATTGTAGCAATTAATATCATAAGATATAAAATGGGGATCGAATGTAAAGGCACGATTGGACTCAGGAATGTAGTGGGTTTTAGTAGTACGAGGGGCGAGGTCCGGGAGGGTTGGGTCTCGACGACGCCAGGTATATCCAAAGACAGTCATTTTCCTCAAAGACAACCACTCCAAGTCCTACGCCAATTGAAGGGAGTTTGGTTGAACATAGCTTCATGGTGAAAAAAGAGCACATACTAATCAGTCCTGAAGTCGTTCTGTGTCATACCCCTGTGTCTCAATGCTGAAGGCTACCTCATCAGACATGGCGAAAATCATCAAGAAGGGCCGAGATGGTGAAGAAACAAAATAAAGCGACCATGAGTATATCTCTCTATCTATGCTGTAGATTGAATGGAAGGAAAACTCACATGGCCTCCTGACTGTACTATATCGCTGACAAAAGAACAGACTATGGTGTTTCACTCTGAACATCTTGTTCTGAACAGATAAATTGTAGCTACTGGCTTGTGGGCACCAAAAGTCCTAGACATCAAAGATAAACGCATCGATGAATGTCAAGTTAGTGATAGCCATAGAGGGAATCAAGTGTGGGTACATACTTACTATGGACAAACAAGCAAACATCCAATATTATGTAAAGTAAATTTGACAGTAAAACTTGCAATATATATATGTCCAGAAAGGAAAACCAAGATCAATGTATGTGGGTGAATGATGTGTTATGTTGTGAATCTACTTTGATTGTACACTATGTACATCTTGTTAACAGCATCCAACTCTTGGAATCAGAAGAATGGTGTCCCAAATAGCAGATTTGACCCTTTACACTGATGTATACCTCACTGGCATGGGTTTTTGGCTATAATCTGATGGCATATTTCTAGGATATCAATGCATGGTTCCCAATGACCATGAGCATCAAATTTTCTTCATGAAGCTCTCATCACTGTCTCAGTGATTACTTACACCATCTAGTCATTTACTGCTAGGAGTAGAGTTAAAATGAAAATTTCTACTCCCTTGTTCAGACAATTAATATAAGAAGTCTGGACCCATACACATCTTGCCTATGAGCATGCCATTGCACTAGGTAGCCTAGAATCCTCCTCTTGTTCATCATACTCTTAATGTTATTCCCTGATGTTGGTCAGGCTAGAAGTCACCCATTACTCAAAGCAACAATCAAAAGATGCAAGAATTGCGGACCACTTCAGCTTCATGCAAATGCCGTCTTCTCCAATTGTAGTTGTCCGAGACATTTAGCAGATTATCCATCTTGTACAATTACAATGTCCTACTCTTCCTCACAATCCTTTTCAGAGGTTTTTTGCTCTCATACACCTCAGTGAACTTGTCTGGCCAGACAAGGAGGCTTTCCAGTGATTTGGTGAAGTTATACTGGCATTTCTTTCAAGCAATCTACTTCTCACATTGAGTTCACCCTTCTTGCCCACAAAACCTACTGCACATCCAAGGGTGATAATAGAATTATCATCAAATTGACTGAAAATATTGACAATCCTGTGAACATTATAGCTAAATACATCACAGCTTGTGACAAACATTTCCCTGCTCATCTTTGGGTGAAGTCCAATTGGCTCCATCCCCACTAGATCCTGGTTCATTAGAACCCTCTGCCAACTTCTACAAAAGCATTTTTTCTATTATTCTTTTACTTGAGCACCCTGTCATGACATGCTACACAGTATATGGTACCTACTTTATTTTCCCTACATCCCCTTGTTTCTTTATCCTTGTTATGGTTTGGATCTGTCCACATTCTTCCATATCTTTCTACATCATTCCATATCCTTCTATCAACTTCCCGCGCTGTCACTTACTCATTGAGACTCTTGTATATATAGTACTGTGGTTGACACCTAGTTCCCCATCTTGACCTCTTGGTCTTTGGAACTAGATTAGTACTTGTATCTTTGTTTACACTCAATATACTTACTTGGTCTTTGGAACTAGTTTTCCTTGTGTGACCCTAGTGATTGGCCCTTGCGCTATCACTGCTGTCTTGATCCCTATTTCTTTCAGCCTTCGTGTGCGGTGCTAACCCCACCCTCGCCTCGGCTTGTGCTTTGAGCCTGTGCCTCCTCTGTGCCTTCTCCCTTCGTCACCACACACCCCAGTGCTTACATTAGTGTTTATTATATCTTCCTTTGCCCCAAAATTACATCCAATAGCCTTATTGCTCTTGCAATATTGTCCTTCTTCAATGCAACTCTCTTGTGTCTGTTGAACTATTGACAGATCATTGTCATTTACCCTCTGCAACCATATTTCCTTCATGTTGTCTTATCATTCACTCATTGTATATAAACAGCTTTGTTTATGGTTACAAGTGACTCTTATTATATATCCTCATGAGAACAGTGCAAGTTAGTTCTCATGGACTCATTTAGCATATGTATATAAGATAGGATATTTTGTAGAAGTAGTTTTTAAATCTATTCTCCTTGGTAGCTAGACTTGTATCTGGGTTATTTTCCCTCTGCTCTATCAACATCTTCTTTACTCTTCTTGACTGTGGGACATCTGGTTATTGTTTTCGAGAGCTAGCAAGTTGCTAACATCAGCTTTTCAATGGCAATATTGCTAGACATTTATTACATTCTGGGCAGAGCTACATTCCTCACCAAAAATCTGGAGTGCCCAGTGAACTTATCCAAGACACCAGACATTAGGCATCAAAGGCTCTCAGAATTTGCATTTGCAACCATCCAGTGCTTTGTACAGCACTCCTGCTTAGCCAACAACACCCTTCTTGATCATCTCACCCCCTTGATTATTGTTGTGACAACTGGTACTTGCATCATTTTCTTCCTTCACATGCTTCTTGTTTCTGTCATCACATGGTCACATCCATGACTCACTAATTATCCATCATTCACTCCTATCATGCACTCCATTAAAATGCTTCTCCAGTTCCAGAACCTTCTATTTCTTTCATATGATAATTGTCACTTCTATTCACTCTTGTGCTGTTACTAGACTATTGTTCTTCTCTCCTTTGTCATTTGTTACCATACCATTTTACTCTCACACTATTATCTTTCATTGCCTCTATTGTTGATTCTCTTATTGTTCCCTTTTCTTATTGTTCTTTACACTTATTGTCTGAATCTGAATATATAGTGCAATAGATAGCCCCTATTTCCCTATATCAACCTCTTAGTCATTAGGGAACTAGGTTTGTGCTTGTATCCTTGCTTACACTCAATAATAACTTGTTCATTGTGATTGGCCCTTTGTGTTATCACAGCTGTTGAGATCACTTGATTTTTTCAACCTTTATGTGTCAAACTCTGCCACACTTAGGTTTATGCTTGTGCCTGTGCTTGATTATGTTGGTCCATTGCCCTTGTCTGTGTTGCAACAATCATCATACTCTCAATTCATCTTCCTATGCCCCATGCTGTCAGCAACTTGCTAGCTGTCTCAAAAGATAACCAGACATCACACAATAGTCAATGAGCAAGAGGATGAAAAAGTGATGAGGATGAATAAAACAACCCAATACTAGTCTGACTACCAAGTAGAATAGACAAGAATAGAGCTAAGGAATATAACTACAAAATAGCTTGTCTTATATATGTATGGGAAATAAAGCCATGGGAAAGATCTCACACCATAACTGTGAGGATGTACAATAGGAATCATGTGTATCCATAAGTAAAGCTGTAGGTATTCAGTGAGTAAACAATAAGGCAATATAAATGAAGCATGGAGGCAGGACAATAATGACAATGCCCTGTCAATGGACTGACAGGCACAAGAGAGTTGCTCATAGGTGAAACAATAATGTGAGAACAATAAGGTTGCCATATGTAGTCTAGACAGAAATGAAAGTATAATGAGCATTGGTGTAAGTGCTTCAGTGCTTAGGTATGAAATATTAAAAGAAAAGAAAAGGAAAAGAATAATAGAAAAGAATGTTTTCATAACATTATCCCCTCCCTAGAGCACAAGTTCCATGAAGTGCTTGTCAACAAACAATATTTTCAGAGGGTAAATGTGATGGTGTTAATTTGGTGTCTGGTGTAGGTCTGAGTTGGAAGAATTCAGTGGGGAATAGGGATATGGGAAATTTGAGTTGATTTAGAGTGGTGGGTTTGGGTTTAGTTGGGTTTTTGTCTTGGAATTCCTTCAACAAGTCAGAGGAATGCATAATGTTGGACCAGGGTTCCCAAGTGTCTTTGTGTGAGCTGTACCCCCTCCATTGGACTTTGTATTTAATCCCCTTTCCTACCTTTCAGGAATCTAGGATCTCTTTGACTTCAAATTCTTCTTCTTCTCCAATAACAATGGGAGGTGGTGGAGTGTTTCTGTCATGAAGTGAGCCACCCCTATCATTTTCCTTTCTTTACAATACACCATCTGAGCACCTTTACCTACAATAATTGATCTGGAACCTTCCATCCCATTCTATCAGTTCTGTTCTGCTCCTTGTGCCTGAGCTATACAGTATTACATCATAGTTCCCACACTCCACCTTGTATATATAAGACAGCCCCCACAACCTGGTCCCTTATCTTGACCTCTTTGTCATTGGGACCAGGTATGTCTTTACTTACTTCTTTGTACTTATTATCAATATAACTTTGTTGTTGGGACCAGTACCTGCCTGCTTCTGTCTATGTCTCTGCTTTGCCCTGTCACTGTTGTCACCTCTTTGTGACAGTTTTGTGGTTGAGCAGGGAATTGTGGTTCCTTATAGGTGGTGAGGAAGACTTCGTTGAAGACATTATGAATACACTTCCACATTGTCAGTGACTCACTAGCTCTCACAAGGCATCACACAAAGATTGATGAGCAAGAGGATGGAAAAGATGATGAGGATAAAAGAACCCAACTACAAGTCTAGCTACCAAGGAGAATAGATGAGAATAGAGCTAAGGAATATTACTCCAAAATACTAAGTCTTATACACATATGAGATATGAAGCCATGTGGATACACAATAAGAGTCACTCATATCCATAAGTAAAGCTGTAGGTATTCAGTGAGTAAACAATAAGGCAATATAAAAGAAATGTGATGGTGGGACAATAATGACAATGTTTTGTCAATGAACTGACAAGCATGAGAGAGTTGTGTATGGGTGAAACAACAATGTGAGAACAATAAGGTTGATGCATGTAATCTAAACAGAAATGAAAATATAACGAACACTGGTTTCAGCACTTTAGTGATTAGGTAAGTAAAGAAAAGAAAAGAAAAAGAATAATGAGAAGGATGTTTTCATAACACCATACTTGTTTGACTTTTATCTCTTTCAGATGGCTAGCCCTGTTTCTCTTGAATAGCAATTATTAACACAGCTGATGGGTACTTTGTACAGATGTTAGCTACAGATGAGCTGTGAGGGTTCCAATGTGGAGCAATTAGAGCAGAAGGAAGGACCAAGGTGAAATGCATCTGAAATGGAATGGTGTTATGATCATGCGTATTGGTCATATACATTGCACGCAGCGCTCTGCACTGATGCAGTCAATCATACATGATCAAGTCCATCATCGATGCGATGCCCCGATGATATGGATCAGGCAATCTACTTCCGTGATACCTATCCACCCATCCTCCTTATCCTGTCGCTGACCCTTCAGATGGGCTATACACCATACCGCCTTCCTCTCCCCATTAGTCCATTGTCTTCCTATCCACACTTGTTATCTCTACTTCCGATTTGCTGTAACTACGTTAGGATATTCTGTAGTGATACCGAAGATAACAAACTTAGCATATAAGACTTGTGGTCATAGGTAGAAGCCTTAGTTTTAATATCAAATTAGTACAACTATAATCCCATACTCAACTTCCACTCCCTTTTTCATCTACCTCATTCGACTCCGTCGATCTTGAGTTGATGCTGTGGTGACGAAGGGGAAAAGCACAGAGAAAGCACAGGCTCGAAGCACAAACCGAAGTGAGGGGTGGGGCTAACACCACACACGAAGGCTGAAAGATAGAATGATCAAGACAGCAGTGATAGCGCAAGGCCAATCACTAGGGTCGCACAAGGAAAACTAGTTCCAAAGACCAAGTAAGTATATTGAAGGTAAACAATGATACAGGTACTAACCTAGTTCCAAAGACCAAGAGGTCAAGATGGGGAACTAGGTGTCAGCTACTGTACTATATATACAAGAGTCTCGATGAGTAAGCGAAAGCACGGGAAGTTGATGGAAGTGTTTGGAATGTGATAGAAGGATGCGGAATGATGTAGATGGATCCAAACAGTAACAGCGATGAGGGAAGGGGGAGATGTAGGAGAAATAAAGTAAGTACTGTATCTTGTATAGCACGTCATGACATTACCCCCCTTCTACAGTCGATGTCCCAGCGACTATTTCCGTGAGGTTTTCATAAGGTTGCCAGGGTAAAGAGTTGAAGATGGCAGCTGAAGTTTTTCATGGTGCATTTGAGTGTTTTGCATAGAAATCTGCAATTGCCTCGTTGCTTGTGCCCACTAAGTTTTCTTCATGCTCCCAACTGTTGTGGCCTTCGTCGTATCCCTTCCACTTTACCAAGAATTGCAACTTCTTCCATCGTCCAAATATCCGACTGTCCAGGACCTCCTCCATGTCGTAGAACTCTTCTCCCTCTACAATTTTGGGTTCTGGTGGCGGTGGCTTGATTCCATTGACCTCATTCCCTTTCCAGGGAGACAAGCAGTTGGTATGGATGTTGTCGTGGATTTTCATCCAGGTAGGTAGGTGTAATCAATATGTGAGCGGGCCCATTTTCTCTGCGACTTCAAATGGACCTAGGCGTTTGCTCCCCAATTTCTGGTTCTTTTGTCGTACTTTTAATTTGCTCAGGGATAACCAAACCAGTTGTCCTACTTCGAATTCCTGTACTTTTCCCTTTACTCCCTCTCAGATGCGCTCCTTGCTCATCCGTAGTGCTGCTTCTGCATCCTCACATGCATGCTGGAGCAGTTCTAGCCGGCGCTCGATGGATGGGTATTTTGTCTCAATGCCATTTGGAATGGTGAACTCAGGGGTGTAACCATAAAGTGTTTCGAAGGGGGAGTGGCTGTGTGCGGAGTGGATGCGAGCATTCATGACAAACTCGGCAGTAGGGATTAGGAGGTCCCAGTCATCCTGTTGGCGGCTTACGTACATGCGAATGTAATGCGAATGTAACGTTCAATTTCCTGGTTGGCGCACTCTGTCTGTCCATTTGTCTCAGGGTGATAGGCTGTGGTCAGGGCAGAGTCGATTCCTAGTCGCTTCAGTAGTTGTCGCATAATGTCTGCCGCAAATTGGGGTCCTCTATCGGAGATGAATTGATGGGGTAGTCCATGTAAGCGGAAGATTTCTTTATAAAAGAAATCTGCTACTCCTTCTGCAGTTATCTCAGTTGTACAGGGGAAGCAGTGAACCATCTTTGTGTAATGGTCAACAAAGGTGATGATCGCGTTATGGCTGTCCTGTGTCATAGGCAGTTCCCCAATAAGATCCATACCAATGTCCTGCCAGGGTCCTTCCGGTACGGGGAGAGGTTGAAGGGGTGAAGAGTGGTGGGGGTTTAGGCATTTGCGTTGGCAGTGATCACATCCGTCGACGTACTTGTCCACAAAAGAGTGCATCCCAGGCCACCAGTCTGCTGGCTAGTTCCAGGGTACCGTGCATCCCTGGATGACCTGCGGTGGGTGCGTCATGACAGTGTTCCAGGATTGTTTTCCTTAGTGCGGTATCTGGGGGAACATAGACTTTGTTGCGGTAGTACACCAAACCATTTTCTTCTCTCCACTTGGCTGGACCACTAGTGAGACTCTGGGGACCTTTGATACCTTTCAGATCATCCAGTACTTCGGCCTCTCAGTTGCTGATCTGCCAAATGCGGTTGAGGAGGGGGTTATGGAGGAGGACCATGGTTGCCGCATTAAGGAAGTGTTCCGGTTTTAGCACAATCTGTTCCCTGTTGTCCTCTGCATCAGTGACCTGGTGCTGCGCCATACGTGACAGTGCATCAGCTTGAGTGTTAGCTTTGCCTGGGCGATGTTTAAGGCGGAAATCAAACTGAGAGAGCTATAGTGCCCATCATGCCTGTCAATGACTGAGGTCCTGGGCTGTCTTCCAGTATTCAAGGTTCTGGTGGTCGGTTATGATCTCAAAGGGTTCTGGGGATCCTTCTAAGAAGCTTCTCCAGTCTTTCAATGCCTCGATGATGGCCAGCATTTCCCGGTCGTAGATTTCGTAGTTTCGCTCGGCTGGATCCATGGAGGAGGAGTGGTATGCAACGGGGTGCCAAAGTCCATCCTCCTGTAGTTGCGAAAGTGTACCTCCAGTAGCGAAGCCTGATGCATCCACTTCAATCCGAGTTGGTTTCGATGGGTCCCATAGTGTGAGGATTGGTGCCAATGTAAAGGAGTCCCTTAGTGAATCAAAGGCTTCCTGCTGTTGTGATCCCCAAACCCATTTAGTGTCTTTGCGGGTAAGGTTGTTCAGGCGTCGAGCTTTCTTCGCAAAACCTTCGATAAATCTCCAATAGAAGTTAGCAAATCCTAGGAAACCTCGGAGATCACGTAGCATTGTAGGGGCCTGCCAGTTACTAACTGCCTCTATTTTGACTGGGTCCATTCGCACTTCTCCTTCACTGATTACCAAGCCTAGGTATTCGATGGAAGGCCGTTCGAATTCACACTTCTCTGGTTGCAGATATAGGTCATATTTGCTGAGGCGTGTAAGCACATCGTTGACTATACTTTGATGTTCTCCCAGAGTTTCAGTGAAAACTAGGATGTCATCCAGATAAACGGCCACCTTCCCAGCAGCAATGAGGTCAGCAAATATGGAGTTCATGAGGGCTTGGAACGTAGCGGGTGAGTTTGTTAGGCCGAAGAACATGACAAGGGGCTCAAAGAGTCCTCGATTTGTTGCAAATGCTCCCTTCCATTCGTCCCCCTCTTTAATCCGCACATTGTTATACCCCCAACGAACATCCATCTTGGAGAAAACTTTGGCTTTGCGTAGTTGGCTGACAATGTCAGTGATGAGGGGAAGTGGGTACCGGTTTTTTACTGTGTATTCATTGAGTTGCCGGTAATCCTGCACAAATCGAAGTTTACCATCCTTCTTTTTGACAAAGAAGACAGGCGACGCCAATGGGGATTTGGAGGGACGGATGTAGCCTTTGCGCCGATTCTCTTCCAAGAACCAGTCAAGCTCTTCCTGCTCATTCGGGGACATGGGGTAGATCTTGGTCCGCATGGTTTCAGGAGCGTCCGGTTTCAGATCTATGGCATGGTCCCAAGGTTTATGTTCCGGTAGTTGTTCTGATTCTTTCTCAGAGAAGACCTTTGCATGTTTCCGGTATGACAAGGGGACCATCTCTTCAAATGACTTCGACGGCTTCTCTTTGTAGGCAGCCTCTGTGAGTTGTTGAGAATACATGTACCCTGCAGAACACCAAAGTTCTTCCGATGTATGGCCAATGATCCCAGCTCGAAGTAACACTCTCCTCCGCTTCCTGTTGCCTACCAGTCGATACAGAGGGGTGCTTTCAGTGTATTCATGTATCTCTGGGTTGGGCGTGGGGAGAGGGAGAGTTTCTTCAGGCGATTGGGGTTGGTCCTCAGACTCCGGGATGGAGAAGTGAACTTGTGGAGCTGCAGTGGTGCCCCAGTCTGAGTTAGCTTCTACGATATGTGCAGTGGTTCCTCCCACGTTACTTTCCTTGGGCTCAGGGATTTCTTCGATGGTCATGGGGTGCGGAGTCTTTCTGGGAGAGGTGATGGACAATCGCCCTTCTTTCCAGTCGATGTCCGGGTTGACCTTTCGGAGCCATGGGAGTCCAAGAATGATATCTTCCGAACCAAGGTTGGTGACAAGGTATTCAAGGAGCTGGGGTGGGTTTTGGTCTATTGTGGATAGTAGACGTACAGAGTGTGTGATCTGTCCTGCAGTGTTAGGAGATCCGTCAATGTTATAAAGAGTGATTGGATGGCGGAGATGGTGAGGGAGAATTCGATGTTGTTTCATGAAACGTTCATGAATGAAGAGACCTGTGGCACCAGAGTCTATCATTGCTGCGCTGTCGGTATTCTTGAATCTACCTTGCAAGTTAATCGGTACGCGGAAGTGAGAAACATCACTAGATTGAGCGGAACCAATTGTACACAAGGGTATAGATGCATAAGTAGAGGTAGACGAGGAGTACAGACTAGGGAACCAGGCAGCAGCTGTGGCGGGTTCCCACTTTAAAAATTCGAGCGCAACTCTGCCATTTGCTCTGCCAGTTCCTTCTGCCCAGCAGTGAGCATCTGGAGGATTTTTGTGAAATCGGTAGTGGGGGCGGGCATGGTAGCAGCAATGGAGGTAGAGGGCTCGGCAACGATAGATGTGGCGGCGGCAGAATGAGGGATGGGCCTTGAGAGTCCCAAGAACTTCCTGCGGCAGATGGCTGCTAGATGGCCTGTTAGTCTGCAATGATTGCAGACATCGTGCTTGTGGTGCCCATCTGCCTTTCGATGTTCTCTGGACCCGCACTCATAGCATCTTCCCATCATGGATCTGCGATAGTCTTCTGCAGATCAGCCGGTAGTGGTGGCATCCACGTCCATTGCATTTGGATTGCGGGCCGGAACAAAGGGAGTAGGGGTGTAGGAGCTGAAGTTGGGAGTGCTTCGGGTGTATTGTTTCTCTTCCTCATTGGCGCATTCATTCTGCCTGTTGTCAATGCGAATTGCTTCATTGATCAGCGCATTCATCTGATCTGTGTTAGCCTGGGAGTTGACTAGTCCGTCCTTGATTCTCTTCGAGAGGTGATCATAGAACCGATCTCGGAGGTCAGCATCCGAGTATCTGTCAGCGACTCGCTAGCTCTCACAAGAGACAACCAGGCGTCACACGATAGACGATGAGCAAGAGGATGAAAAAGCAAAAAGCGGATGGATAAAACAACCCAACTACAAGTCTAGCTACCGAGGAGAATAGACGAGAATAGAGCTAAGGAATATAACTACAAAATACTAAGTCTTATATACTTATTGGGATATGAAGCCGTGAGATACTTCTCGCACCGTAACCGTGAGGATCTACAATAAGAGTCGCTCGTATCCATAAGTAAAGCTGTAGGTATTAGGTGAGTAAACAATAAGGCAATATAAAAAGAAGCATGGAAGCGGGACGATAATGACGTCGTCCTGTCAATGAACTGACAGGCACGAGAGAGTCGCGCCTAAGTGAAACGACAACGCGAGAACAATAAGGTTGACGCGTGTAACCTAAATGATAATGAAAATATAATAAGCGCTATTGTAAGCGCTTTGGTGATTAGGTAAGTAAATAAAAGAAAAGGAAAAGAATAATAAAAGAAAAGAATAATGAAAAAAGATTGTTTCATGACATTACCCCCTCCCTAGAGCGCGAGTTCCACGAAGCGCTTGTCGTCTAACGAAATTTTCGGAGGGTAATTGTGAGGGCGTGTTTTCGGTATCTGGCGGAGGCATAGGGCGGAATAATTCGGTAGGGAATAAGGAAATAGGGATTTCGAGTCGACTCAGGGTGGCGGGTTTGGGTTTGGTCGGGTTCTTATCATGGAATTCCTTCAACAAATCGGAGGAATGTGTGATGTTGGACCGAGGTTCCCAAGTGTCTTCATGTGGTCCGTAACCTCGCCACCTGACCTTGTACTTGATTCCTTTTCCTACCTTTCGTGAGTCGAGAATCTCCTCGACTTCGAATTCCTCTTCTTCTCCTACGACAACAGGAGGTGGGCGAGTGTTTCGTGGTTGAGAGGGGAATTGCGGTTCTCTGTAAGGGGTAAGGAGGACTTCGTTGAAGACATTGTGAATACGTTTCCACGTAGAGGGAATGTCTAGTTTATAGGAACTAGCGCCTATTTTCTTCTGAACTGTAAACGGTCCAAACCATTTATCTCCTAACTTTTTCATCGGCTGGTCTGTCGATAAGTTAGTTCCCTCAAGCCAGACCTTATCGCCTGGTTTGTACTCTACTCCAACTCTTCGCTTACGGTCATAAAACTTCTTCATGTCCTCGTTGGCCTTTCCTAAGGCCGCTCCTACTTCATCTCGAACCTTCCTCATTCCATCTGCAAACGCCTGTGCTGTGGGATTGTCCGAAGTCATTTGAGGTGCCGTGCCTTTATAAGGATGTCTACCGTTGTCAGCATAGAAGGGGGACACTTTTGTCGCAGAGTGTACTCGATCGTTATAGGCGAATTCTGCAAGCGGTAACCACTCATGCCAGTCATTTTGATGATAGCTAATGAACAAACGGAGATAATGTTCTATCTCCTGATTTGTCCGTTCCGTCTGGCCATTGGTCTGTGGGTGATACGCCGTGGTGTAGTTTGCTTCTATTCCTAAAAGACGATAAAGTTCCTTCATGAAACGAGAATGATATTGCGGTCCTCGATCATGTATTATTTTTCGTGGAATGCCGTGGATAGAAAAAATACGATCCCGATAGATTTTTGCCATTCCCTCTGACGTGACTGTAGTGTGGGACGGAACAAGTCGCAATCTTTTGGAAAAATGATCGATAAACACCGATATGGCGTTATATCCTCCCGACTCCAGTAGTTCCCCTATCATATCAGTGCCGATTATTTGCCACGGTTCAGTTGGTACTGCATGTGGGTGAAGTTGTCCTACTGGTTTGGTACGATGTGACTTTGTCACCTGGCATTTCTCACAACCTTCGACGTATTTTCCTGCATCTCGTGTCACCCCTGGCCACCAGTAGTCCCGAGTAATCAACTCCGTGGTTTTGTACTGTCCTGGATGTCCCGCTAGCGGTGTATCGTGGTACTGAGTGATTATTTTGGACCGGAGTAGGCGGTTTTTCGGTACATAAATACGCCCTTTCCAGGTAATGACTTTGTCGGTCTCAGTCCACTCTGGATTTTTCGCAGCGAGGGCATCCTGTACAGTTCGGTCTACTTGGTTTCTACTCTTTCGGATTTCTGATAACAGGAGATCTTCGGGAGCCGATAGGTCGAGAGCTTGAATAAAAAGTTCCGGTTTCAGGAGAACGATGTTCTCGTTGTCCTTGTCCCCCGTCTCAAGACCTGTCATCCTCGACAGGGCGTCAGCTTTCGTCATCGATTTACCAGGTTTGTGAACGAGATCGAAATTATACTCCGCTAATTCCAGTACCCAGCGCGCTTGTCGGCGGTTGAGTTTCTGCGGCTTTTTGAAGTACTGGAGGTTTGCGTGATCCGTATAAATCTCAATCTGTTCCTCCGCACCTAGTAAATATTGCCTCCAATCGTCAAGAGAATCCATTATTGCCATTAACTCTTTGTCGTAGATTTTGTAATTCCGTTCGACCTCATTAAGGGAACGAGAACGAAAGGCAATAGGATACCATCTACCATCAACGAATTGGGACAAAACGGCGCCATTAGCATAATCAGACGAGTCAGCTTCCACCCTGAATTTCCCGTGGTTACGAGGAATCAATAAAACGACTTCCTCACAAATACGGTGTTTCAACTCTTCGAACGCTTCCTCCTGATCTTTCTCCCACTTCCAAGTCCCATTTCCCGTGAGCTGTGTTAATGGCTTTGCTACCAGACTGAAACCACGAATGAATCGCCGGAAGAAGTTGCAAAATCCTAGAAACTGTTGGACGTCGCGCTTCTTTCGTGGAGTAATCCATTCTCGAACGGCTTGTACTTTCTTGGGATCCATGCGAATAGTTCCGTTACCAATGATAATACCGAGGTAGTCGATAACCGGTTTTTCGAAAGAACACTTTTCGGGTTTAAGGAACAACTTGTGTTCCCGTAGAATGTCGAGTACTTGTTCTACGATTTGTCGATGTTCTTCTATACCGTCGGT
Source organism: Lentinula aciculospora (assembly GCA_028011355.1). Classification (NCBI taxonomy): domain Eukaryota; kingdom Fungi; phylum Basidiomycota; class Agaricomycetes; order Agaricales; family Omphalotaceae; genus Lentinula; species Lentinula aciculospora. The sequence goes on from JAOTPV010000008.1 coordinate 1,961,280, forward strand.
AAAAATCAGTATGTCATCCATGTAAACGATAACATGACCTTTATTGATGAGGTCTCGCAGGATGTGGTTCATGAAACCTTGGAACGTCGCAGGAGAGTTGGTGAGTCCGAAGAACATGACAGTCAGTTCGAATAACCCCTGGTTAGTTCGAAAAGCCGCTTTCCATTCGTCACCTTCCTTTATGCGGATGTTGTTGAATCCCCATCTGATATCCATCTTCGTGAAGATCTTAGCGCCTTTTAAACGATCGATTAGCTCCTGAATGAGAGGAAGTGGATACCGGTTTTTAACCGTCATCTCGTTCAGTTTACGATAATCTTGTACTGGTCGTAAGGTGCCATCTTTCTTTTTAACGAAGAAGAAGGGAGATGCCATCTGCGAAGTCGAAGGTCGGATTCGTCCAGTTCGAAGGTTTTCTTCAAGAAACTTGTCGAGTGCCTCTTGTTCCTTTGGGTTTAATGGGTACACCTTGCAATCTAAAGGCTTAGAACCTGGCGTTAGGTCGATAGCGTGGTCCCAAGGACGTCGTTGTGGCAGCTGGTCAAATTCCTTCTGGCTGAAAACATCGGGGTACTCTTCGATGTAGGGCTTGGAAGTGTCGAACTCTTGGGCTGTTTCCTCTCTGGCTTGTTTTTCCGTCCACTTCCTCGACTGTACCTGCTCGTGAACATACCTGTCCCAGTCAAACAGGAAAAGCTGTTCGCCTTCCTGTAATGCCGCTCTAGAATGGGTATCCTCTGGTGTCCAAAAGTGTGGGTTGTAACCGCATCTTGTTGGACACCTGTCGAAGGTTAGTTCAGATGTCTTCCAGTCAATACTCGGGTTGTGCAGCCAATCTAGTCCTAGAAAGATATTATTCTTTCCTAGACTTACTACTCCGAATTGGACGATCTCTGAATGATCACCGATGGTCATCCGGATCTCGACGTACTTGTCTATTGATCCGGAGTCGTTGAGTGTACCGTCGGCATTGTAGACAGGTGTTTTGATCAGTAAGTTTTCCGTGACAAGGTTATGCCGTTTGACGAATTCTGAGTCAATGCAGGAACCAGTAGCTCCACTGTCGAGGAGTCCTTCTGTGACGATTTGTCGAGCATCCTCCAGTGTCTCGAGTATTGCTGGGAGTTTCAGACTTTTGCCGCATGTCCCGCGAACATAACTCCTTTTGTTTTTGAGACTCCGGATGGTGGTGACTGCCGTTTTCCAGTTCCGTTTTCGTATGTCCATGACGGTTTCTTCAGAGGCTTCTTTTTCCCGGGAAAAGGGCATCCAAGTTCGTAACAATCCTACTGCTCTCGGGATCTGGTCTTCTCTAACTCTCTGAGTTAGCCATTCAGCAGTGTCGGGTTCGTACCGTATAGGTTTTTCGGTTTTTTCGGTTTTGTGGATGAAGGTGGACGCGTTTTTCTGTTTAGTACCTGTACTGATTACATAATCAACGCCATTATCAACAAACTCCGAAATATCCATGTGCGAAGGCTCCTGCAGACCTATATCTACTGCGGAGCCTTTGGAAAACCCAAATCGTTAATAAAGTCCGTATGTTCCTGCTCACTCATGTTCAACATAATACCTCTGACTACCGCCTTTCTCTTGTGCGGGCAGTTCCTGCTCATGTGGCCTGGTTCGCCACAATTGAAGCACAACCGCTTCTCTCTCGCTTGGTCGATGTCCATCGGCCTGCCCGTTCCTCCGAACGTGGTGCTGGTAGCATCTCTTCTCGGTGCCGCCGAATATTCTGCTTTCGGAGCTACTTTCGGCTCCTGTCGGTTCTGCTGAGTGGACGACTGTCCGCGACCCTGTCCCTGTGGGTTAGTATTCCACCACCCCGCATACCCGTATCCTCTCTTCTGTTCGGCCCACTGCCGTCTTACGTTGTCAGCCCCTGTGACTACCTTCTTCAACTCCTTGTAGTCTTCAAAGGGCTCCGTCCATCCCTTAATGATGTCGTATAAAAGAGTGTGATCAACCGCTCTCTCCGCTAGGGTAAGGACGTGCGACTCGTCTTTCTTGTACCCGGCATCTTTCAACAACAATTCGAACTCTTTGAAAAAGTCGCTGGCCGAGGACTTCCCCTGTCGGATATAAGTCAGTTTATCACGGGCCTCCTTCTCCTTTGCGACATTCGTGAACTCCCTGTCCATGTCGTCAATGAGTTGCTTCCCCGTAATATCCCACATCCCTCTGTCGATATCGAAATGGTCATCCGAGTAGACCTGAGCCCATTCGTCGGCTTTTCCTCCGACCAGGAAGGACATAATGATGGTGGTGACTCGGTGGGAATTGTCGACCTGCTTTGTCTCCGTCAACTCGGAAACGTAAGCCATCATTCGTCATCGCCATGGCCGGTAGGTGGCGGGGTCGCCATCGTAGTTTCCTGGTGTATTAACAAACACCCGGCGTGGACTAGAAGTGACAACAGCGACTTCTGCTGGGTCGGGCGCATGTATCGACCGATCAGTCATGTTGGTTTATAGGGAGGAGGATGAGCGTGTTTGGTAAAAATGAAAATGTGTAATGTATCGAGAAAACTAGTTTCCAACGGTGTGTTGAATCCTAGGCAAGTTTGTAAAAGTTTTGTTGTGACGGGTGGTATGTGGTAGAAGCTCTATTCTTCTGTCAGCGACTCGCTAGCTCTCACAAGAGACAACCAGGCATCACACGATAGACGATGAGCAAGAGGATGAAAAAGCAAAAAGCGGATGGATAAAACAACCCAACTACAAGTCTAGCTACCGAGGAGAATAGACGAGAATAGAGCTAAGGAATATAACTACAAAATACTAAGTCTTATATACTTATTGGGATATGAAGCTGTGAGATACTTCTCGCACCGTAACCGTGAGGATCTACAATAAGAGTCGCTCGTATCCATAAGTAAAGCTGTAGGTATTAGGTGAGTAAACAATAAGGCAATATAAAAAGAAGCATGGAAGCGGGACGATAATGACGTCGTCCTGTCAATGAACTGACAGGCACGAGAGAGTCGCGCCTAAGTGAAACGACAACGCGAGAACAATAAGGTTGATGCGTGTAACCTAAATGATAATGAAAATATAATAAGCGCTATTGTAAGCGCTTTGGTGATTAGGTAAGTAAATAAAAGAAAAGGAAAAGAATAATAAAAGAAAAGAATAATGAAAAAAGATCGTTTCATGACAGTATCCTGTCCTACTAGCATACTGTTTGAAGGTTGCTGCATATGTTGCTACCCGGTCCTTTCCCTGCCAAAGGCTTTTCAGAACTCGTTTGGCCTCTACCACTGGATCTGCTGTTTCAAACCGTTGCCTAAAGGCGCCAGCGAAATCAGCCCAGGTGGGGTAGAGGAGGGCAGGAGCTGGTACTCCTGCAGCATCCGCTCGAGCGACTTGGCTAATGTTCTCTGAGGTGGGAGTAGCCCAAATAGCTGCGTCACCATCAAGGTATGAGATGGCCAATTTGATTTTTTCCTGTTCATTACTGAGGGACCGGATACCCTGGGCCCATAGTTCGAAGGCAGCAATGAAGTGTCGTGCATCATCACTACACTTCCCATCATACGTCTGGGGTTTGCTAACACCTTTGTTGGTGCTTATGTTGTTGGCAATGCTGGCTACTGCCGATTGTAGCGCCATTTGTTGTGTGGCAAGTTGTTGAATCAACACCGCAAGGTCTTGGGTGGTAGGAGGGTGCGACATGATGGAGGTGTTTTCAGTGGGGATAGGCTCAGGAGATGGGGATAATGGTTCTGGTGTAACCGAGATATCGATGACGATAGGCTCTGGGGATGGGGTTGATGCGACAGGGTCGGCTTCAGTTTCTAGCTCAGGTTCTAAGATAACAGTAGAGATAAGCGCAGGAGAGGATCTAGCAGATGGTACAGCACTGGTAGGGTTTGAAAGTCTACCAACCCGGCTCGGAACTCGGCTTGGAATTCTTGGGATGTCTATGAATTGTCTGTTTCCTGAATCCCTTGGAGTGATGGGAGCGGGGTTATGGTATCAGTTGGGGCAAGGATTTTCGTCGCAGTCAAACCAAGCGTTGTGTTCTTCGTCTGGATTGTATTTGGAATGAACGTCGCACTGATCTTGAATATCAAATGTGTGCTGAAATCCTGAACAATCAATGTCTGGTGTAAATGAAGGCATAGCGGCAATGGAAGGTGGAGAACCGGGTAAGTCCGATTTCCACTCCTCGTAGGATCAGTTGGAAAGGCTGATGGTACGAGTAGAGATCTTGACCTAATGTGGTGACGAAGGGGAAAAGCACAGAGAAAGCACAGGCTCGAAGCACAAACCGAAGTGAGGGGTGGGGCTAACACCACACACGAAGGCTGAAAGATAGAATGATCAAGACAGCAGTGATAGCGCAAGGCCAATCACTAGGGTCGCACAAGGAAAACTAGTTCCAAAGACCAAGTAAGTATATTGAAGGTAAACAATGATACAGGTACTAACCTAGTTCCAAAGACCAAGAGGTCAAGATGGGGAACTAGGTGTCAGCTACTGTACTATATATACAAGAGTCTCGATGAGTAAGCGAAAGCACGGGAAGTTGATGGAAGTGTTTGGAATGTGATAGAAGGATGCGGAATGATGTAGATGGATCCAAACAGTAACAGCGATGAGGGAAGGGGGAGATGTAGGAGAAATAAAGTAAGTACTGTATCTTGTATAGCACGTCATGACAGATGCTACTTCAATATCGAACAAACTTAACATGGACCGCACAGTGTAGTGAGGATATTGTCAATAGCAGTATCAAAGGTCCACTCGACTTGCACGCTCCTAGCAAATGGAGCAAACTAGGGATTCAAAGTAAGGAGATCAAAGTAGTAAAGGGACAGAGGAAATTTCTGAAAGATGTATAATCTATATCATTGAACAACTACTAATTGTTACAGCCCATAGAATCTAAAAGTCCTATATGTGCAAATCTGAATCCAACCCACTCAAGTGTGAAATCCTCAAACCCTCAAATCCTGAAACAAAAAAATTATAAATAATGATTGATTATGAAAGTGATGATTAACTGTGAAGATGGATGAGGATGATAAACTGCAAAGATGATGATTACCTATGAAGATGCATAGTGTCTTCCTAATTTCATAGTGCAAAGCAAAGTAAAAAGTAGTTTCATGATCCATGGTGTAAGTAAAGCCAAATAGAAGCCAAGTCAAAAACCAAGTCACTTTTGTGATGAACAATATGGGGGTTTGTTATGATCATGCACTAATGGATCATCGGAAAGGGGTCGCAGGGTTAATTGCAGGAAAAGGCAAAGGGAGATACTTTGCGAGGTTAAATGATCCCAAGAAGTTTAGTCAGACCTTGACTCCACTATTAGTAGAGTCCTTGACACTTTGCATGTCCTATAGAGAAGAAAGTTAAACATGTTCCATTCATGATGACCTTTGCAGAACAGACTGACAAGAGGGTTGTTAAAACAATGATATGGATAAATGATTGATTGGTATCAAGTGCTATCAAGGTTATTATTTAAACTGAAGAACTACCTATTCGATACTGTAGCCTTATACTGTAGGATATGTCAGGATTGCAAAGTGATACTAGACCTGAATGGTTTAGCTCAACACGAGAACAAAGGAAGGGATAAAAAAGGGATAGTACAGATCTGATAAGGATGGAAAGATAATGAAGGAATGCTTCACATTGGAAATCCTTTGCAAAGTAAATATGTAGTGATAAAAGAATGTAAGTGATATAATTAAGTAGCAGAAAGGATTGCAAAGCTTTGTAAAAACTTGGCTTTGTGTCACGAAACACACTTTCTATTATTCTTTGCTTTTATTATTCTTTTCCTTTTCTTTTATTTACTTACCTAATTATTAAAGTGCTTACACTAGCACTTGTTATATTTTCACTTCCATCTAGATCACACGTGTCAACCTTATTGTTCTTGCATTGTCATTTCACTTGGGCACAACTCTCTCATGCCTGTCATCTCATTGACAGGATGACATCATTGTTGTTCCACCTCCATGCTTCCTTTTATATTGCCTTATTGTTTACTCACCTAATACATACAGCTTTACTTATGGATACGAGTGACTCTTATTGTAGATCCTCACAGTTACATTATATTCCTTAGCTCTATTCTCATCTATACTCCTCGGTAGCTAGACCTGTAGTTGGGTTGTTTTATCCATCCTCATTGCTTTCCCATCCTCTTGCTCATTGATTCTCGTGTGATGCCTGGTTGTCTCTTGTGAGAGCTAGCAAGTTGCTGACACTTTGCATAGATATAACAGAGTTCCCGAAAGCCCTGTATTTTATACTTTGTATAAAGGTTTCCATAAATGAATAGGATGGATAGGATGGATATGGTGTATATAGAGTATATAGTGTTGTATAGAGTGTACATGGCATGGGGATTAATCATTAACAGGTTTGAGGCAATGTAGGAAGGTTAAAAAGTTGATGAATGTTCAAATAATATGGGGAAGGGGTGGGAATGATATTGATTGAATGATGTGGGGAAGGTGGGAAGTGAAATGGGTCCTCACATGATGTTATGATTGAATATCTGTGCTATCTGTGTATTGGTGGGTCCACCTTAACCCTAGTGCACCTCAACCGTAGTCCTAACCTGGGTATTACCTAAAATCAAGAGCGAGACTGAGAACTGACCAAGAATAAGAACAACACTGACACTGACACCAAGAATGAGACTGTGAATGTGAGAATGACACCAAGAAAAAATCAAAAATCGAGGTTATATATATTTCTGTTTGGACAATTGATGTAGCTGTGACTTTGAGGTGAGAAGTCAACATGTTGAACTCCACTCCCCTCCCCTGCTACCCCGCCACCCTGTCACCGCACCACTAATACGATAACCCTCCCCACTTTCAACTTATTGAAAAAACAAAATTCAAATTCTCCACTATAACGACAATGGGAAATCCAAGATCTTTAGTAACGAATGCCATGTTCAACACTGGGTGCTAAGAATCTGGGTATTACGGCGTGAAGTTCAATGGCACACTTCACAAGAGGGAGTGAACAGGTGGATGATAACAACGACAACGACAAAAGAACAACAACTAACAACAACAATGAAATGATATGAACTGAGTCATGTTTTTCGCTCACGTGGTTCACACACTTTTCGCTTACTTTCCTGTGGTTTTTCAGAGTATATATATTCTGTATAGGAGGTTTACGAGGACAACGACTACGACTACGACTACGACTACATCGACGAGAGAGTTGACTGTCATGAATACCAACAACCCACTCACCGAACAAAAAACAGAAATCTACTACGCAGACGACGATAGACGAGATGCAGGGCCTTCTGTAGAGGAACTGGCTAGGTTTGGTGTCAAGGTCAGGGATTTTGGGTTTGAGCGGTGGAAAGGGAAAGGGGTGGGGTGGAAAGGCAAAGAGATAGTGTTGATAGAAAGACAATTCTGGGGCAATAGAAATGGGAGTGGCGTTGGGGGAAATGGAGAAAGATCCCAAGGTTTACATCGACGACAGAAGGTGTTTCGGGATTTGGAAGAATTGGAACAGAGTGTTACACAACCACTCTCATCCGAAAGTGAATTGGAAGGATATATCGAAACACCAACGGTTACGCCCAATGGGTCTTTACACTGGAAAGATGCCACTTTTATTCCAACTACAATTCCAGCTCGTGGTGATTCCATGTCTACTAACAATTCTCATCAGACGAGAGGGGGAGGACCTTTCTCTGAACTTGTTGCCAATGAAGACGACTCAAGAAAACCGAAGAAACGACAGAGATTGGGATCGCAAATACTACCTCCTTCCCCTCCTCATCGTCCACCACCACCGTATAATCTCCGTAGTCGACGTTCAGTTTCTGTTCAGTCGAGACAGAGTCAGCGGAGTCAGCCCAGAACGAGGGAGAGAGCTACAAGAGCAGGTTAAAATCGGAATAGCGTTGGAATGGCGTTAATCTCCACAATCTCCACAACCACCGTCCCCGGTTCTCAATCATCTTAACGGGAAATCGTTATTATTATCATTATGTGTATCTCAGCTGGTGTGTACTCTTTCACTATGTATTCCCGTGTTCTCCTTTGTTCTCCTTTTCCGCTCTTTTCCTACCGTTCGTCCTTTTCCTCTTGTTCCTCCTTATACTCCTGATCGTAGGTTCTGCTTTCTTCTTCCTCCTTTTCCTCATTATACTTCCCCCTCTCTAGTATGTCTCCTCTTTTTCTTTTTTTTTTGTTCTTTTTTCTTTTCTTTTTTTCGATTCATCACTTTTCATTTCTCAAATACAAATACAATCACAATCACTCATCGACGTACATATCATCACTTATCATCACTTATCATTATCATCGATTATTATTATTATTCTCATTCTCCCAGGATTCACTTACTGCTAGGGTTCTCTTCTAGGACTTCCTCCCTCCCTCTCTTTCCTCTCTCCCCTCTTTTCTTTCATGATCATCATCTCTGTTCATGAACGATGTCTTTGTTCTCTTTCTCTCCTTTCCCTTTTTCTTCGTTTCTTTGTGATCAACATTGTGTTTCTTTTCTTTTCATTGCTTTTATTCATTGTTATTTTATTCATTTATTTCTTTTTCCCATTCATTCTCTCATTCATTCTCTTATCCTTTTGTCTTCTTGCTCCAATTTCATCTTTCCAAACAAACTCTACATACTACATATAAAACTCAAATGTATGTAAGTTTTACTTCCGTTCTATTCCTCCTGTTCTCTTCCTTCTCTTCTATTCTCTTACTACCTTCCACTTTCTATCTGTTTATCTCCTTGTTTTCTTTTTCTCTAACCCTGCCTTCCAATTGGTACAAGTAGTATTTGTTGTTGTTGGGTATTGTAGTAGTAGTAGCAGTAGGATTAGTAGTTGGGTGTAGTAGTCGTTGTTGTCGTTGTTGTATTCATTCATAAATCCAATTCAATCAATTCAATTCAATCAAACCAAATCAATTAAATCAACTAAAGTTCAACCCAATCAAAGTAAATCAACGGAAATCAAACCCAACCCAACCAAATCAACTCAACCAAATCAAATCAAACTCAAACTCAAATCAAATCCAGACTCAAATTTAGCAATGCTACATCACTATCCTTGCTATTTTACTATATGTATCACTACAACCATGACAACTAAATCAACCAATACAACTAAATCAACCACTATCCTTCCCCCTCCTTCCTCTCCTTCCTATACATCCCCCTCTTTTTTTCTTTTTCTCCTCCTCCCCCTCTTTTCTTCTTTTTCTCCTCCTCCCCACTCCTTCCCCCTCTTTCCTTTCTCCTTCCTGCTTCCTATATACTCCATCCACCTCCATTAACCTCTTTCCTCCTCTTTCCTCAATTTCTCCTATTATCATTATTAATTCCATATGGAAATCAGTCTAGTGATGGTTGGCAGTAGTTGGTGTTAAGGTACAGTAAGTATAGATACTACGTAGGCATGTCAGATAGCTGTAGCGACAGTAGTCTATAATAAAGACGTACCCTCAGGATCACACTTAGAAGTGTGAACGACTGAGGGAAAATTATCTACAAATGCCCATGATAAATAGGGTGTCTGGTCGGGATAAGATCCGTCGAGACGCTGTGCATCTCGACGGATGTAGGACACAAAACAAGGCTTGAAACAAAGGGTATTTGCAAAGTGCAGTTCTATACCTGTGCCCAACGGGTTTTACCGATTGTGTCTCGCCTACCTTCACTCCTCAACAGTTGGCAGTTAGTGATAGGTGGTTAGTAAACCCATACACTTGACTATTTCTCAACATTCAACATGTGAAATGTGACACTCAACACTCAAGATTCTACTTCAAAATGCTCAATTTTTAAATACTCAACTTTCACAATTTCTCCAACAACATCTTTTTTTCACTTTTTCCTTTTTCAAACTGGTTTTAAATGGTTCAAAAGATTCAAAAGGTTCAAAAGGTCTAAGAAGTTTAAAAGGTTTTAATGCTGTTCAAATGCTGTTCAAAAGGTCCAAAAAGTCTAAAGCATTCAAAATTCTGATAACGCATGGGCTTCTGTACAGGTGCAGTGTACTGGCAGGAGAGAACTTGATTGCGAGTTTGGTTGTTTTATCCGAAAATGATGATACTACTCTAAGAAATCCTCTCAAGTACAACCTTGGAGGTTACTCTTGATCTCATCCTCGTGGGGAACTGTTTGGAGGTATTTCAACCACGAGGAATAAGTATATATCCTCGTCACCTCCAACTGGTGAATCACAGTATCGCACAAATCAACACCAGTTCGGACTTTGACCAATGAATGGAACAGAACCTGATGTACAATGTCGAGGTAGTAGAGTTCCTGTACCTTCGACTTGGAACCATTTTTGCTGTAGTGAATCGAGAGACGGTCTTTTTTGTCAGGAGCGACCCGCAAGAGAATGGAGCATTTGCGATGGCGCATTGTTCAACTTGTACAACGTAGCTAATTGTGGACTGTCTTTCCACATGTTCAAGCAGTCACACTCTAAAATAATAACATTATCCTACACACAAGCCGCCGACTTCCGGAAACTGGGAGCCTATTCTTACTGAGCCAGCATTACCTTGCCTAAGTTGAATCCCGATATGACCTTGCTTATCAAAATCAAACAATGCACAAATTCATTCCAAGAACGAAAACACTATGTACTCGAAAAACCCTTCCAGTACAGCGTTAGAAGCAACTACTCGTGATCTGATCCTTGAGGAGAACTGTTCGCAGAATGGACTGGACTTCCCTTCTTACTCGCTTTAATCTCCCCCTTGTCCGTCCATGTCTTCCCATCAGCCTTCATTTCGTAGGTCATGACCTGAGTGACCGCCGTATTCTGCTGCAACGCAGGCCACTCATCGTCAGCCCAAATATTATGTGTCTGGTCATATGTCGGTCCATACACCAAATGCGCCTTTTTGCCTGTAGGCTTAGCGTACTGTGCGAATGCTCCGCAGACTGCACGCCAGTCTGTCGCAGGCTTCCATTTAGCCGTTTCGGCGTCTGGAACTTGAGCGTCCTTGAGGGCATCAAACACCGTGAACCCGCCTGAGGTCCCGACAATGGTTGTGTCTTTCTTAAGGATATCTGCGACCTGTTTAGCGCCTTTTCGGCCATTCCTACCTGTCCAGAAAACTGGAGCCTTGGTAAGAGTGGCGGAATTAGTTTTGAGGTGGTTGATGAAAGATAGGGCAGCGCTGGTGGTGAGCGTTCATGTCAGCTTTTCCGGAAGGATAAAGTCAAATGGAGTACGTACGCTGAGACAGCTTTTGGGGTTCGTCTTTCCAAAATCCCCTTGTAAAGTTGAGCAAAAATTTCAGCCCTCGAAGTCAGGTAGCCTGAGACCAACAATGAAACTCACTTCGAGGAACTCTCGTGCCTGCACAGTTGTTGCTGGTGCACAGTCGTCGAGGTCATCTGTTCCGGTTGGTGCACCTTGAACGCCCATGAGAGCGGCGAATAGCAGAGGAGCGAACGAGAGGAGCACAAAAGAACGCATTTTTGCTTGAATAAGGCTGCAGTGAAAAAGGCTATGCAAAATCTTGTTAGTCGAAGGTTGCACGTTGAGAAAGTAAGGCATGCATACGAGTTGTTTCAAAAGATGAAAAGTTCTTGTTAAGATTGTGCGATGTATCAATAAATCGACCTAGATCAAAAATAGTATTGTGAGTCTACTGTTGATAAGACGAAAGCTGCTTTTCTGCTTACCAGCGATGTCTTGAGGAGTGAGCGTATCAAACGTGAGGATTGGTACTTTTGCTGAGGTGGTATTTATACAAAAGAGAGTCGGGCCTGTTTGAGATTGTACGTGGTTGATTTTTGAGAGAATCAATGCATCCGGTTGTACTTTGCTGCGTTGTATGCCGGTACGAGGTAAGTTAAGAAGGCTATGGGCGTTGAAAGGGATGAATATGTAAAACAACTTGACACCGGTGTTAACGAAGATAATGAATGGAAATTTCCAGCCTGGAAAATGTGCCAATGTTGCCAAACTTGTGCGGCAGTAGCGGTGTTCGCAGGAGAGCTTCACCGGAGAAGTAATCAGGCGTATCAATCCTTGTACCGTGATTACAGCGCCTGTCCTTGAATTTACCTTTCTTGAAGAATTCAGAGCCATGCGCTAGTTGGTTTCCTTGCGAGTCCGGTTCCGGTTTAGGTTGCGCTCTGTCGAGTCCCGTCTTTACATGGATCATTCTGCGCCCGTCATGCGTCCTCTACCATATAATACTTGAACTCTTGCTTGGATCGTAATCGGACTCGGAATTGGGAGGCGATGAATTCGACGTTCAAAGCTCCAATTTGATTTTGACCAACAATTGACATGCATCTTTTCTGATTCGTTTAGATGTTGGAGAGAAACGCTGACTTACAGGGGGGCTGAGCCATGCTTGTCTATTAGAGTACTGCCTAGTCCAAAGAAAGACCAGTTCTTTGAAAGTACAGCGGCTGGCGCGTACCGGCAGGCATCTGTTCTTTTGCGACCACCACAATGTCCTTACCACAATCTCTGCGAAGCTCAGTAACACCGCCAGAGCTTGAACTTGTTGCCTCACAACAGCTGATCGAGATTATTCCTCTCATTGCTATGGAAAAGACTGCCTTCATATCTGTCCGTACTTCTTTTGCGCTTCAATCGCAAATCAATCAACCTTACCTTGGATTACCCCTTACGCATGGATTGTGGATTGGAACTTGACCTTGGGAACCAATCAGGGTGCTTTTGGCCCTCTTCAACCACCGAGGAAAACCAAAATACCTTTATGGATGGCGATCAATCTGAAGCTGAAGAAGAAATGTCATATCGTTGCTCCAGAGTGGCTTGCTGTCGGTACGCGTCTTTCTAAGTAAAATATTACACTCTAACGCGACGCTGTTAACTTTCCTCAGAATTTTTGCAATCTTGTCTCGACGAAGAGCTGAATCAGCCAGGATTCAGTATGCTTCCGTTCCGCTACGCAGAAGTGTCGAAAGTGTTGTTAGACATGTCAGTTGACTTCAGTGACCGTGTATGCTAACTGATTCTGTCCTTTCCTCAGTGCGCCAGACGATATCCAGAGTACGGATAAGATACGTTCTCTATTAAAGGACCTCAGGGAAGCGCGCCAGGCGAAAAGTCGTGAGGGTTTGGACCAATTAAATCGTGGTGAACTTAGTGTGCGTCTTCTGCTGATACTGTTCTGGTGACCAGAGCTCTTCTACTTACCTTTTGATAAACAGTTGTCGAATCTTTGCTCACTGGAAATCAACGAGATTCGGCCATTCTTTGTACATGCCATGGGAATCCTTACACATCTACACCGTGATGCGTCTACTGAAGACCAACTGTGATGTTCTATCTGTTATCACTTCTCTGATGTATGTCCTCTCGATATTCACAATCCGTGTGGTTAGAATGTTAGTGAAACGGACTGAAAGTGAGCGTAACGTTTGTGTACACCTGTCTCTGTTTATGCGGTCCCCTCATGTTCTTTTCCCAGTCCGTTTTCTTGTATTCGCTCTTTCTCCGCGTTCAACAATCAACTGTAGTGGTGTATGGGTACTTGTAATTTGGATTTCGTAGTTAGGATTATCAATTCCTGACGAATTATGTAATCATTGTACTTTCTGAGTCGCCATGCATGATGCGTCCAGACAGCAGGGTAGATTTCTTATTTCCCAGTTGAATACATTCTCATTGATTGATAGTATCTATGGACCTATCTTGAACACGGAAACAACTAAACGTTGGTCTGTAGCTGTCTTTAGAGGTTCAGGCTACCAGTTTAGCAAGAATGTCCTATTAAGGCTGGTTGTTAGAAAGATTGACCTTCCGGAACTGGTGAAGCGTGATATCGACACTGGTGCTAAGAAGGAGACGGCCATAACAAAGTTTCCAATGAAGTTGCCCTAAGCTTCGTCTTTTGCATTTACGTGGGTTGTTTCTGCGCCTCCAGTACGACCGACCGACCATCACACACCTTGTCGTGCACGATATCTCCCCCATATCCGTACTTGACATCCTGGAACATTGCCCAAACATCCAGGATGTTACGGTGAAGCAATTGTGCGTCTTCGACGTTGCAGATACCCAGGTAAAACCTGAATTGGCCAGAATTTGCAATGTGAAAAGGCTTTCTATTGATTTCGGGACTCGTCCCTTTGATTCCCAAGAGGGAGACCATGACACCGCTGCACTTGATTGCTTCCTCAAATCTATCACTATGCCTTGTCTATCTCAGCTCACCATGGTCGATTCTTTCCTCAACAATTCAAAGTTTGCAGAGCCTCTTTCCGATATGCTCGAGAGAAGTATGTGCTCTATAACTCATGTGCGTATTCGAGGTATGAAATTTAGCAAATACGGGATACATCGTCTGTTCGACTCGTGTTTATCAACGGTGACAAGTATGGAACTCGAAGAGATTGGTGACACCTCGTATGAGTGTCTCCTGGAGGGCTTGGCCGCCGTTGGAGAGAAGAATGGGGATAAAATCTTGTAAACCTTGTTCACCGCATTCCCTTCCAATCTGAATTCGAAGCAGAACAGAGGAGAAAGTGGAGTCGCAGTCCAACAACAAACACTAAGCGAGGAGGGTCCTTCCAGTAGTGTTGACACTGTGCTGAAGCTACCATTGATACTCCTCTGGATGATCTCCAGACTCAACCGTCCTTCCTACCAAAGCTAACAGATCTCTCTCTAGAAATTGTACCTCGGACAGAATTGATACTCAAGCTCATTCGGGCGAGGTGGAAAGCTCCGAATCATCAGGAAACAGCAGACAGAAGCTCCCCAGACTGCTTGTCGCCGACGCACAACCAAGGTCCGTGTATCAATTTCCAGAGAAAAAAATTTGAATCACGGAAATCATACAGGGAATGGATCTACCGAAGGAGACGACGGAAGCAGAGGCGATATGGACTGCAGAGAAGACGGAAGGGACCTCTATGATAAGGTAGATGGTAGACCTGTGGGAATTGACGGAAGGCAAGGGAAAAGTGTGGTTGATAAGGAACTGGAAGCGAGTAAATGGCGCGGCGTATACTTGTCCTTGACTACTCAAACACAGAATGTTGCGAGGGTTATTAGTTCGAGAGATGTGCAAGGCGCAAAGGATGAAGGCAACGCTGGAGGGGTTGCAATTGAATTGAGGGACGTAGATGAGGCGCCTCCATCTATTGCCAAAGTTCAAGCTCAAACTGCGGAAGCCAACACTACCGAAGACAACCCTGCCATCCTCGATCTTACCCTTTCCGACACAAGCTCAAAACCAAGCCCAAACTCGAATGTGACAGATATTACGTTGTTGGAAAGATTACGGATAAGGTGTATTAATACTACGAATCCGAGTGACAGAATGGAGGCGGAAAAATTGTGGAAGAGTTGTGAATGGTACAGGGCACAGGGGATGGTTGTGTTTGTTGACTATCTTGGTATGAAGGGTGCAGCTTTATAGTCGATTTGTGATAGACATAGATAGGTCGCAATATCAACTTGATGCGCTAACTGTGAAATGTGTGAGACGTGGAACGGTCAGCGGCCATGAGTGCTAAACTATCTTGAGTCAATCCCAGCTTCTTCTGCTCATTAGATTGGCATGACCCAGATAAATAAATACATTGCTTCTTTCGTTTTCTCTTCTATACCACTGAAACACTAGGGTTCTTCATCTGAAAACGTAGTTTCAGTTCCATGAACGAAAGAGCTTCTGCTGATAGTCTCTGATCTAGACGAATGAGCTGGGTGATTGATGTTAAACAATTCAGTGTCATCAGCGTATGGTGTAAGAAGAGGAAGAGGAGTTTCGGAAATGGTACCATGACTCAGAGGATAAGTATCATTATCTATAGTAAAATGGTGTGCATTCCGGAAGAAGGATCCCGTAAGGGGGGGATTCCGCAGGAGGAGAATAACAGAAAGAGACTAACGGGGATCGAAAAAAAAAGGTGAAGTCAAAAGACTTGAAACATGCGAAGGTGAAAGAAAATGGAAATGTGAAGTGGAATGGGTAGCTTTCATCAGAAGCTTCATGCATGGCGAATTCGTTCTGTGGTTGTGAATTACATTCATGAAGCTCTCCTGAGCGGATGGGCTCAAAGGATTATGCATGTACAAGAATCAAAAAGCTAGTCATTCAAGAACAAATTCTCCTACAGTTACATCAATATTTACTTTTCTCATTTTTCTTCAAGGCAACCGTCCCGAACCTCATACTCAAGGCCTGATCGAGGCTAAATGGGTGTGGTAACCCACCGGTACCACAGTCGTAGCCGTGACCGGTTGTGGATAACCCAACCCTTTATTGTAGTCGTGGGCGACTGCACCTTTGAAGGGGCGCTCAAGATATGAGTTGAAAGATTGTGCCTTTGAATTTTGCGGGATGTTGGCGTTCTTATGTTCAGCGACAATCTCACTGCAGATAGAAACAAGAGCGTTTCCGAGAATTTCGAAGTCGCTGAGCTGTGAGTTCAGGGGGTTGGGTTGGATTTGTGATTAATAGGTGGATTTACAAAGTCAAATGAAAGCCGCTTACGTCGTTCCATATCTGTGCACTAACCCTTGTCCACCAGAGCTCCCGATGGTAAAAGGTCACAGCAAACAAGTTTTGAGCCAACAGTTTGTTAGTGAGTGCAGTGGCGATGGAAGCATCGTAGACCGCGCTTAAATCTTTCGCGATCGGAAGTACAACGTTCACCTGTAATCAACACTTGTCAAATAAGTTTACACTCAAACAATTAACACTGTCTCACCATAGCCAGCGTGAACTCGCCATCTGGGTCCATGACATTCGTATCCATGACCCTCGCAAGAACCTTACCTCCTTCTCGAGCAAGCCTGTTGCAATATTTGTGTATGGCAGCTTCACCGCCGACCCATTCACGCCATTTGAAAGCATAGTCAACAGATAGATAGGGCGTGTAGTCGATTGTACCGTTGTCTACGTGAATGAAGAATTAGAGACTAAGGGAAGGATGTACATCAATCACAAATGGGAAGGGCAACTTACATTGGAACTGCGAGACGATATTAGTCTCGGGCCTATCGGGACCCGGACTCACATAGGATGCGGAGGTAGGGATAGTCGTCAACATGATATCTCGCGATCTAGAAGCGTTGATTGGATGTCAAAAGAAGCGTACTGAATGGTGCTCCCAGAACTAACTTTTTCGGGATCCAAAGGAAAGCACACCCTCGTTTTGCGTTTAACCACTTGTGAGCGCTCTGCAATGACAATGAATAGCATGCCCTTTTGAAAAAAATGATTGTCGAGACTCACACTGACGAAAAAATCAGCACCAGAAGTCTTCAAATCAAGAGGCTCCTGGCCCACAGAGTGAGCACCTAGCAAGAGTCGTCGGTACCACTGGGAAAAGCTGGAATTGATAATCCATACCATCAACGATAGCCCATATCCCCGCGTCCTTGCAGATTTTGACCATCTCTTTCCAGGGCATTGATGCGCCAGGGTTTGCCACAATCGAATCTACAATGGCCACAATTTTACTCCCTTTCGGAGCGTTCAACTTGACATTGTCAATATGCTTCTGCCACCCCTTGAGGACGGCCTTACGCGTAGTCGGGAAGAGCAGTTGGAATTCGGAAATTTGAACTCCTGGAGTGGTATCGTGGATATACTGGATAGTTTTGTAGACCGTGGCATAAGTGGTATTGCCTACAGTGAAAATCATTCTCTCAACACTTACACTTAGCAGCTCGAAAAATACTTACAGCGGATGATAATATCGCCGGATTTCCAGAGGAAGTTCCTGAGGACAACTCCCATTCCAGTGGAAGTGTTGGCGACCATCACGATCTCATCAACGTCTGAGGCGCCTACAAACTTTGCAAGTTGCTCCCGAACACCAATGAGAGGCGGAATGAACCCAATACGAAAAAAATAGTCGGTATTCTCTTCCTGCCACGCCGTCAGCTCAGTGCAAGCTTCAGTAACGACTTTAGGGAGAGCGCCAAATGATCCTAGGATTTGAATCGTTCAGCAATGAAGTTGAAAGAAGGAAAAATATTTCACCGTTATTGAGATTGAGGAACCCTGCTTTGAAGCTGTAGTACTTGAGGAAGTCATGCCCAAACTTGGGAGCGCTTTGCTGGAAGAGTGAATTAGGTTTCAGGACCTGGTCAAGGGTCAGCGTTTCAAGAGAGTTTGGAGAGGTCATTGTGAGACTGGGTGTGAAGGCAGGAATGGGGATTGGTCACTAACTGGCAGCACAGTACATCGCTCCAGGTCCTTTTATAAGGAGAATCTCAGTTCGATAGTCCAATGAACTGTTCCTACTAAAGAAAATCGGCGTACTTGACACTTAAACACCGAATAGATTGCTTCATGTTCGCCAATAGCTTTTCAAAGTTTCCATCCCTTCCATTGTAATCGGACTTGTGACAGTCGTCTGGATCTCCTGTCTATGGGATGACGGGTTGCATGTTATAGTCAAATTTCATAAGTACGAAGATTCTAGAAAGCACAAAACAAGGATAGGCCTGGGAGAGAGGATGGAGTCTTGTGGAGATAGAGGTTTGTAGAGACTTATGCGAGGCCAGATGCCCAACCTTTCGTCATTTTTTTCTGAACCTGCAGTATTCCAGAAGCTCCAGAAGGTGGATTCAGAAAAGCCTCAGCCTTAGAACATATCACAAGTTATTCCAAGATGTTAGTGACTCCAAGATTCCTCTCCAAGATTGCTGGCTATCGCCACCAGGTTAGCTGAGAAAAGACAAAATAGTGGCAGGAAGCATCTCTGAAGTGGATTGACATGATGCATGATAATCACGGACAGGATTCGGTAAAGCGAATAGAGCTCGTTAGCTAAATACGAGTATGATATTCAAACACTACTAATTTTTCCAATGGTCAGTTTGAAAAACGTTAAATGACACGTCCGCAATATCTATGGTAACTTGTATCCGGCGTATCGCTGAGCATGAAATTGATATTTGAAGCAGACAGGAATGCAGTTTGACTGCCTAGTAGATAATTTAGAACAGAATCAATATTTCAATCGAACGGTATGTAGACTCATTCATGAAGGAACGAGGACATATGCCTGAGAAGATGATGAACATAAAGACGGGATGAGACTAGGTCATACTCATCGGCCCTGTCCATCGGGGAAAATCCCAACGCTCAGACCAGCTGTAGGTCAGGATTAAGCCATGAATGATATGGATGATATATTGAAAGTGACTGTATTTAGCTTCACAAAGCGCTCGATGATGTTGACCCATAAATCGGAGCACCAAACCTCCACGCTTTCCCTACTCGTTCATGCAAGTGCTGCCGCGTTCTTTGACTACAAAATGTATCAGTCCTGAGCGGAACCGATTAAACTTCACCTGTCGACAAACATAGTTTACGGAGCACGAAGATCTAGAAGAGGAGGATGGAAGGAAGTTGTTCGAATAACCCTGCCTTTTTTTTCGCTCTCGCTTTGCGCTGACAGTCTCACAGCGAGTCCAATTTGGCATAGCGTTACAGTTGCAAAAAAATTTCGAGTTCTCACCGTGCCAGGTTCATCAGCGAGCTGAAAGACCAATTCGTGAATTAACGCGGTGTAACAACTCCTTCATTCCGTTGAGATCAATTTCGAGAAGCAGATTATCGATGCATAGCGCGAGCCGTGAACCTGAATTCACGAGTCGCTTCTTCACCTCCGAGTATCCTGCTTCCTGGGACGAGCATTCTTGATTGAAGAAAGGTGCGTCAGAATTCTATCAATGACCGTTATACCTCCCTCTTTTCGTTGTAATATCATCTTCTAATCTTTCATCGTCTTTTGTTCGTTTCACTTCCGAAAACGACTTCCCTTTGGAGCTTCAGATGACATTGAAATGCATGGCAGACCGGGAGTTCAGCGATAGGAATACATCAATAGATTTGTGTATAGGAAAGAGCCAAGAGTAATAGACGTAGACGACTTAGGGAGACACGAAGAGGGTTGTTTCTTTTGAGGCAGAGTATTTGAAATTTAGCAGCATTGTTCGTGCTCGGGCGGAAAAAGTCGTTGTATCAAGAGGGAACAGACATTTACTTGTAGAGCAAAGTTCTCGGAAACTTTGCTTCGTTTTGCTAGCCTCCTGGTAGGTATGGAATGTAACCTATTAGAACGCTAAACGTAAGTTAGGATGATTCGAATCATTTGGAGATGTTCTTGTAACTCGTCTTGTCTCCAAGGAAAGTGAGTGACCGGTTTAAATTTTCCAGTCTGAGCATCAGTGCGTCCACCTATACCGCATTCAATTGCGCTGCTGCGTATGCTACATGGAAAAATTTAGAAATGTACGGCATTCTAATCGCTGAGGATATGCAGGGATTTCGCTCTCGTTCCTTCTTTCATACCAGCACACGGTACTTGGTAGGACGGCTCCTAGGTATGCGGAGGTCATTTATGGAGGTCGACGAAAGGTGAGCGAGAGTGGTGGACTGTGAGTTTCGCTGACCTCAATCATTGGCAATGCACTGCGAAGGAGAAGAGCTGTTCGAGATACTTGATTCCTCGATGATAGTCCCGTCCTGGACGTCATTGCTTCTTCAGATAGAGCCTACCGGAAGCATACTGAATCCTGGCTGATTCAGCTCTTCGTCGAGACAAGATTGCAAAAATTCTGAGGAAAGTTAACAGCGTCGCGTTAGAGTGTAATATTTTACTTAGAAAGACGCGTACCGACAGCAAGCCACTCTGGAGCAACGATATGACATTTCTTCTTCAGCTTCAGATTGATCGCCATCCATAAAGGTATTTTGGTTTTCCTCGGTGGTTGAAGAGGGCCAAAAGCACCCTGATTGGTTCCCAAGGTCAAGTTCCAATCCACAATCCATGCGTAAGGGGTAATCCAAGGTAAGGTTGATTGATTTGCGATTGAAGCGCAAAAGAAGTACGGACAGATATGAAGGCAGTCTTTTCCATAGCAATGAGAGGAATAATCTCGATCAGCTGTTGTGAGGCAACAAGTTCAAGCTCTGGCGGTGTTACTGAGCTTCGCAGAGATTGTGGTAAGGACATTGTGGTGGTCGCAAAAGAACAGATGCCTGCCGGTACGCGCCAGCCGCTGTACTTTCAAAGAACTGGTCTTTCTTTGGACTAGGCAGTACTCTAATAGACAAACATGGCTCAGCCCCCCTGTAAGTCAGCGTTTCTCTCCAACATCTAAACGAATCAGAAAAGATGCATGTCAATTGTTGGTCAAAATCAAATTGGAGCTTTGAACGTCGAATTCATCGCCTCCCAATTCCGAGTCCGATTACGATCCAAGCAAGAGTTCAAGTATTATATGGTAGAGGACGCATGACGGGCGCAGAATGATCCATGTAAAGACGGGACTCGACAGAGCGCAACCTAAACCGGAACCGGACTCGCAAGGAAACCAACTAGCGCATGGCTCTGAATTCTTCAAGAAAGGTAAATTCAAGGACAGGCGCTGTAATCACGGTACAAGGATTGATACGCCTGATTACTTCTCCGGTGAAGCTCTCCTGCGAACACCGCTACTGCCGCACAAGTTTGGCAACATTGGCACATTTTCCAGGCTGGAAATTTCCATTCATTATCTTCGTTAACACCGGTGTCAAGTTGTTTTACATATTCATCCCTTTCAACGCCCATAGCCTTCTTAACTTACCTCGTACCGGCATACAACGCAGCAAAGTACAACCGGATGCATTGATTCTCTCAAAAATCAACCACGTACAATCTCAAACAGGCCCGACTCTCTTTTGTATAAATACCACCTCAGCAAAAGTACCAATCCTCACGTTTGATACGCTCACTCCTCAAGACATCGCTGGTAAGCAGAAAAGCAGCTTTCGTCTTATCAACAGTAGACTCACAATACTATTTTTGATCTAGGTCGATTTATTGATACATCGCACAATCTTAACAAGAACTTTTCATCTTTTGAAACAACTCGTATGCATGCCTTACTTTCTCAACGTGCAACCTTCGACTAACAAGATTTTGCATAGCCTTTTTCACTGCAGCCTTATTCAAGCAAAAATGCGTTCTTTTGTGCTCCTCTCGTTCGCTCCTCTGCTATTCGCCGCTCTCATGGGCGTTCAAGGTGCACCAACCGGAACAGATGACCTCGACGACTGTGCACCAGCAACAACTGTGCAGGCACGAGAGTTCCTCGAAGTGAGTTTCATTGTTGGCCTCAGGCTATCTGACTTCGAGTACTGAAATTTTTGCTCACCTTTACAAGGGGATTTTGGAAAGACGAACCCCAAAAGCTGTCTCGGCGTACGTACTCCATTTGACTTTATCCTTCTGGAAAAGCTGACATGAACGCTCTCCAGTGCTGCCCTAGCTTTCATCAACCACCTCAAAACTAATTCTGCCACTCTTACCAAGGCACCAGTTTTCTGGACAGGTAGGAATGGCCGAAAAGGCGCTAAACAGGTCGCAGATATCCTTAAGAAAGACACAACCATTGTCGGGACCTCAGGCGGGTTCACGGTGTTTGATGCCCTCAAGGACGCTCAAGTTCCAGACGCCGAAACGGCTAAATGGAAGCCTGCGACAGACTGGCGTGCAGTCTGCGGAGCATTCGCACAGTACGCTAAGCCTACAGGCAAAAAGGCGCATTTGGTATATGGACCGACATACGACCAGACACATAATATTTGGGCTGATGATGAGTGGCCCGCGTTGCAGCAGAATACGGCGGTCACTCAGGTCATGACCTACGAAATGAAGGCTGATGGGAAGACATGGACGGACAAGGGGGAGATTAAGGCGAGTAAGAAGGGAAGTCCAGTGCATTCTGCGAATAGTTCTCCTCAAGGATCGGATCACGAGTAGTTGTTTCGAAGGTCGTATTTGAAGGAATTTTTAGAGTACATAGTATTCTCGTTCCTGGAAAGGATTTGTGCTTTGTTTGTTTCTGATAAGCAAGGTTATTTCGAGATCCAACTTCGTCAAGGTAATGCTGGCTCAGTAAGATAGGCTCGAATTTCTCACAAGTTGGTGGTAGGATATTCCTGTTCTTGTAGCGTGAGACTCTGATAGTGTGTCGAAAAATAGTCCGCAAATTAGGTACGTCCTACAAGTTGAACAATGCGCCATTGCAAATGCTCCATTCTCTTGCCGGTCGCTCCTGACAAAAAAACGGTCTCTCGATTCACTGCAGCAAAAATGGTTCCAAGTTGAAGGTACAGGAACTCTACTACCTCGAAATTGTACATCAGGTTCTGTTCCATTCTGATATGAATCTATTGGTCGAAGTCCGAACTGGTGTTGATTTGTGCGATACTGTGATTCACCGGTTGGAGGTGACGAGGATATGCATTAAGGTACAAACCACAAGTTGCCTCATCGAATCGGAGCGCAATCTTTATAGATCCCTGGCCGGCATAGGTAAGCTCATATCGGAAAACATGAACAATTTCCCACTCTTAACCTCAGTGAAGTTTGCGGAACGCTGTAGCCTGTAAATCAATCCATGCCAATACCTTGGACTTTGGATGTCATGTTCCCTACAGGACCAGTATCAAAGCGAGTGAAATGAAAATGAGCCTGAAAGACAGAGAATATTTGTAAGAGCTCAGTCGCACAACGATGGGAGTGAAACGACTCTATTGGAGTCTCAAGTAACTACCTGAAAGACAGAGAATATTTGTAAGAGCTACTAGAGACTGTAAGTAAGAGAGAAACAGTAAGTAGTAATGGACACGAACCTCAGTCGCACGACGATGGGAGTGAAACGACTGAGGTACATTCTGTTGGCACGAAGACATATAAAGGAGGAACAGTATAGGGGTTCGATGATGATAAGGGTTCGATAATAAGTAATAGATAAAGAAAGCCGTCGGTCTTAGGTATCATGCGCACCGGGCGCACGGGTCAACTCCAACAGAGCCGCCCTTTGTTTTTCGAGACTGTAATGTTCAAACCTTAATTCGGAACGTTAGAATGGATGCCGATTCGGGGAGATTGCAGATGATATATACCCATCCTCGTGTTGAAGTGCCTCATATAAATGGACTTGAGGGCGAACTACAAAATTGAGAATTGAAACCCCGATTAAGAGCATCTCATTTTGTTTTCTTTTTTAAGTTCAGGATGGACGCCTAAGAGGGTACAGTCATCGGGATACTTACTATACTTAGCCTACATTCATATGTAAGCTTCCCTCATGTGACGACTCTCGAAACTTACTTGTTTATCACTTAGTCAATTCACTCTGACCTGCCCTCAACAATCTTCTAATCATTCATCACATTGTGACAAGGTGACAACCATTCTCTTTCTGCAACTACCATCATGTCTTCAATGTTCTCCGGAGCTCAGCATCTCAATATAACTGGTGGTCAATTCAATAATGTTCAAGGAAATCAATACCAATATCACATGGTATATCTTATTCAAGTATATCAAATTATGGGATTGGCTGATCCAAAATCTTTCAGCAGGGAACAGGTTTGGACAAACTGCATCCCTCATATCAAGCATTTTTTGATACAGATATGGGTGTTGAATTTTCTCGAAGTTTCTGTACCACTGGTACAAGAACAGAAGTGCTTGAACACATTATGACCTGGGCCACTAGTGCAAATGGTAATCCTCAGCAACGCTGGGGCTATTGGATGTCTGGTATGGCAGGAACTGGAAAGACTACCATCACAATGTCCCTATGCAAGGACTTGAAAGAAAAAGGTGTCCTTGCTGCCACCTTTTTCTGCTCCCACCAAATTCCAGAATGTCAAAATTACAGATTGATTGTGCCTACTCTGGCTTATCAATTGGCAAACTTTTCTGGAATTTCTACAACCTTTTCTACAATGATTCACAAAGTTTTGGATGGAGATCTGCATGTCATCTACAAGAAACCTGATGAACAAATCAGAAGACTCTTGATAGAGCCTTGGAATGCAGTCAACCAACAGATGGAAAATATACCTGTTGTGGTTATTGATGCTCTGGATGAGTGTGAGACTATTGAATCAGTGCTTGTACCATTGGTAGCTGCGATTCAGAACAAGCAGCTGCAGGGATTGAAGTTCTTTTTTACTAGCCGCCCAGAACAGGTTATCCAAGAAGGAATGCTTACTAGAATCTTAGGCTCCCAGCAAATTCTTCAGTTAGATGAATTTGTCCTTCACCAGGTTGAATATGAGTTTGTGAAAAGGGATATTCATACCTACATTGTCAGTGAATTGCAAGACTTATCTCTCACAGAAGAACAACTTGACAATTTGACCAGTATCTCTGGAAAGCTTTTTATATATGCAGCAACAGTGATCAAAACTGTAAAGGGTAATGGAAGGAGAAGCCGGTCAAGACAAAAAGAGAGATTGAGGACTTTCTTGACCCAGGGAAACAGCCCAGAAGATCTGAATAAGCTATATGCTGGGATACTGGAGAGTGCAATTGCCAAAGAGGAACCTACACACTCTGAACTTCTGGAAAATTGGAAGATCATTCACACAATCATTTCTGTGGGAGCTCCACTGTCATGTCAAGCTGTATCTGAGCTATTAAGTATGGAGGATGATGACACTGTGGAGAATCTGGTCCAGAGGCTACAAGCTGTGTTTTATATTTCCCAGTCAAATAATTTGATTTTCACCTTCCATGCATCTTTTCCTGATTTCATCATTCAGTATGACCAAGTTGTATATGATGCATCCTTGCAGCATCTTGATTTAACTTTTTCATGCTTTGCAATTATGGAGAAGCTCAAATTCAACATATGTGATCTCCCATCCTCATTTCTTGCAGACTCAGAAGTGCATGATTTGGAGATGAGGATACAAAGAAATGTTGGAGAAACTTTGAGATATTGTTGCCAATTCTGGACCCTCCATCTCACCAAATGTCCTGAAACTATTGAGATTCTAGAGAATTTGGAATATTTCTTGAAGCAGAAGGGAATATATTGGATTGAAGCTATGAGTGTCATGTCATTGCTACCAAGATGTGGAGAAATATTCTATTCCCTGTTAAAGGTTTGTATTCTTTTTCATTCCACTTGCAAAACTGAACCAAGATACTAGAAAATCAGCAAGTCCAAACTCATGAATAATTTCAAGCCACTGGTTAAATATCTTCACAACATACTGATACAATTTGCAAATAGCAATGTACAAGGGATGACCCCACACTTGTACCTCAGTATCATCCCCTTTTGGCAGAATGATCTTGAATGTGTGCCCCATATCAACAGATCTATCAAAATACACAAACAAGCACTGAATTGGTTCACTTATGATACAGTGATAGTTGCATCTGGTGTCAAAAGTGTGATGTTTTCACCTGATGGAACTAGATTAATTTTCGGGGGCGATGATAAAATGGTGACAATTTGGGATGTTGTTACTGGTATACAGGTGGGTAACTCCCTAGGAGGCCATAGAACAACTGTCATCACAGTAGGGTTCTCAGCTGATGCAAGTAAAGTTTTGTCTGTCTCTGATGACAGGACAATAATAATTTGGGATGTCAGTACTGGTTTTCAGGTTGGAACTCCCTTGCAATTGCAAAGCTATTTCAAGGTTCACTCAGCCAGCTTCTCACCTGATGGAACCAAAGTTGTGTTTGGTTCTATTGAGGGAATAGTCTGCATCTGGGACATGAACACTGATCCCCTCTATCTGTGGCACCATGGCAAGAGTGTTAATTCAGTAATCTTTTCACCTAAGGGAACCATAGTTGCGTCTGGATCTGATGATAGGACTATAATGATCTGGGATGCTATTACTGGTGCTCAGATGAGTTGTTTGAGCCACAATGATGGTGTGACCTCAGTATCCTTCTCACCAGATGGAACAAAGATTGTTTCTGGCTCTAATGACAAAACAATAAGAATTTGGGACACCCAGAGTGGGGTTCAAGAGGGTGAAATACAGGGCCATGATGACATTGTCCATTCAGTAGCTTTCTCACCTGATGGAGCAAGAATTGTTTCAGGCTCTGAAGATGAAACAATAAGAATATGGGATGTCAAGACTGGTGATCAATTGGGTGATTCTCTACATGTCGATGACAACAGTTTTCATTCAACAAGCTTTTCACCTGATGGAACAAAAATTGTGTCTGCCTCTTATTTTGGTCCAATAATGATCTGGGATGCCAGTGCTGATATGGAGCATCAGGACTCCTTGGAAGGTCATGATAGTAATATTTCTAGAGTAACTTTCACACCGGATGGATCTAAAATTATGTCCAGCTCTTGGGATGATACAGTGAGACTTTGGGATGCCAATACAGGTGTTCAAATTTCTCAGGTTGATGTTCCAATGAAAGACTGTAGGGATATCATGAAGTTAACTGTTCTCTCACCTGATCAAACTAAAGCTGTCTCTAGTTATGATGACAATAGAGTCATCATCTGGGATATCAGTACTGGTGCTCATATTGGTGATCCTCTTCAGGGTCATGAGAGCTTTATCAACTCAATCGAATTTTCAAATGATGGTACTAGGATTGTAACTGGTTCTGCTGATAGTACAGTGAGGATCTGGGATGCCAGTACTGGTGTTCAGATTGGGAATCTTGTATGGCCACAGGGCAACTCGGATGATACCTTTCTGACAGCATTTTTCTCATCTACTGGGACCAAGATTGTTTCAGGCCATTCAAATGGTTCAGTAAGAATTTGGGATGCCGGTACTGGTGTTCAGATTGGTGATCCTATACAATGTCATAGATCTGCTGCAGTTGCAGTTTTTACACCTGATGACACTAGAATTGTGTCCAGGTCAACTTTTGGTGCTGCATTGGGAATTTGGGATGCTAGTACTGGTGTCCAGATTAAAAATCTTCCAGGGAACTTTGATATGATGCAGCCACCTACAACTATGGCCTTCTCACCTGATGGTAATATGATAGTGGTTGGTTGTAAGGACAAAACATTGAGGATCTGGGATTTGAATACTGGTTTTCAGATTGGTGATCCTTTGGAAGGTCATGATAGTTATGCTCAGGCAACAGCCTTTTCACCTGATGGAACCAGAATTGTATCTGGTTCTTCAGACAAAACAATCAGGGTTTGGGATGTCAATAGTATTACTCAGCACCACGAGCATAATGTCAATCCAATTGTCGAATTACAACATTCCAATGGTAAGTTACCAAATTTTAAAGAAATATATATTAACTGCTAATGGTTTACCCATCAATAACAGACAATAATTGGAAGATAGCACCAAATGGCTGGATACATGTTCAAAATATTCCAACTGTCTGGATTCCACCCCAATTTCGCAAGCTTTTATGGACTCCTAGGACTACATGCATTATCTCGCAGAATGGATATACTCAATTTTCATTTGAAGACTGTGTTGTTGGGGAAGAATGGATCCATTGTGTTAAATAGATTTCATCAGATTGATAGGATAAAATCTAACAAATGATACCATTATGTTTTGCCTTTGTAAACTAAGCAAAATACAATTTTAGTGTTTCTGTGCATCATGCTGGTTGAATGCTTTGAATGAGTAATTATATTCAAGTATAAGGAAATTTAAAACAGAATAAATCAAAGAAGAAAAAAGAAATTTTGATGTGTTAGGTTTCTTGGTCAGTAACTTGTCAACTGGAAAATGGGCAAAAGACATGTACATCAGCGGAATCTCTGTATGTGGTCAGAGGAAATGTAGCAGTTCAGCAAGCATCCTATTTTCAAAAGTTACGCCATAGGTGCGGGGGGGTCTATAATTCAATAGTGATTGCGACCTCTTTTTCTTCCAAACCTTATTAGCTTTGAAGCGAAGATAAAACAACCCTTACAATCAAGCTCTCTCCTGCCAGTACACACACCTGTACAGAAACCCGTGAAATCTTTTAGCATTATTTCCTTTTTTTTCATTTTATTTCTTTGCTTGCAAACCACCGCGATATTCGACAATTTCCTTAATGACTATCGTTCAGTCTGTTGGTAGTGAATTATTGTATATATTATTTCAACCACATCGAGATAGAGCGCCCGCGCCCAAGCGAAATTAAAGCAGATCTGATCATTCACTTAATCCTCCTGCTTCGCTTCCCCACCCCCATTCTTTCCATTCTTCTCATTCTTCTCAATCTTCCTCATCACCGCATCCAACTGCTTCCTCAATCCTCTAATCTCCTCCAACATTAATGCCTCACTGGACTGTGCCGTATTCGGAAACACCTTGATCAGCTCCGTAAAAGGTACCTTGCTTATCCGCAATCCAGCAGCCGCATCACTTCCATCCACTTCAGGATCTCTAACCTCCGGGTACGAAGTATCCCCTTCATTTTCCCCGTGCAACCAACTGGTCATCCAGTCGTTTTGTTGCCGTTTGAAGATGGTTTCGAAGAAGGCGATAATGGTGAGAGGAACGAAGAACAGGACGGACATGACTACGCGGTTTAACTATGTAGACAAGGTTGGTGTTAGGATTATTCGTGAACGGTAACAGGTACTTAAAGTAAAGCTGACCTTTGCGTATCGCTTCTCGCTAAACCAATATCTATATCACAGATAAATTCATGAGCATTGTCCCCCATGGGACGATGCAGAGAAAAACGCACTCAAACGGCGACACAAGCAACGTTTCAATCAAGTTAAATGGTGCTGGGTAGACATATGAGTCCGGCGCGCGGATCATGCCTACAGTCTTCCCAGCGAAGAAAGCAAGATATTGTGCTTCCGCGTCATCCACGACCTCCACAAAAGGTCGTCAGATTTTCGGTTCAGCCAGTGGTCGAGGAAGAAACTTACATCTTGGTACGCAGAAGCGAACAGGGAAATGAGCACGTTGAGGAGGACGATTACCGTTACAACGTTCCAGCTGTATTTGGAAGGAATCATCTATTAAAAAGTGTGATAACCCCGTACGAATAGGACGTACAGGTAA
Organism: Lentinula aciculospora; assembly: GCA_028011355.1. Lineage (NCBI taxonomy): Eukaryota > Fungi > Basidiomycota > Agaricomycetes > Agaricales > Omphalotaceae > Lentinula > Lentinula aciculospora. The sequence continues at coordinate 1,991,050 of JAOTPV010000008.1, forward strand.
TACATGGTCAAGCCCGAAGGGCTGGCAACAAAAACATTGTCAGTCACAATTAAAAAAGCTATTTGTAAGCATGTCATTCACCTCGATGCATAACGCGAAAAATCGGGTGACCTAAAACGGGAGTCAGTGGAAATATTCAGCCGCGAGGGTTAATCGACCTACTGAAGTAACGCCTGCACCAACGCATTAACGACCTGCGAAACGTATTGCTCCAGCGTTGTTCATTCAAAAGAACAACATAAACTCACCCCTGACGGAGCTTCAGTAGTACCATCTGCTGCATCCAAGGCATACATTGCTTGCCCAAACCCAAGAGCCAAGATTGAAAGCAGCTACATTATTGACAGTATCAGTGAATGGAAAGAAATGTCCAAGCTCTTGGACTCACAGCAAAAAAAATTCCAGATTCCTGCAACATACGAGCGACGCAGATCTGCATCATTCCAACGTACTTGTACCCGTCGAACACTGTGATGAGCCCTAGAAAACGGGTTGTTCACTTGATGACCAGAAAGAAATGCCAAATAATACGCACTCATCCTGCCAAACCGAATTAATACGAGCAAAAAGACGGGCTAAAAAAACACCCACCAGATGAACGGTGCAACAAAACTAAGCACTTGGAAACTGTTCAAGCGCAACGTAGAGGAATAGTCGGTATTGTCATGAAGGCCAATCATACGAAGGATGAAAGCAGCCAGCAGTAACGAGTTCGTCACGAACGCGACAATGTTCCAGAACGAGAACGCACGCCAGGTGACGAATCGAAGGAGCTTGAATAACTAATGAATAGATTGCGTCAAAGGAGATACACAAACTATCAAAGATGTAATTCCCTACTCGGTTCATATCTGAGAAGGATCATCAGCTACAGGAAGTAGAATATAGGAATGCTTTACCTTCAATGAGCGTCGACAGGGCGATGACATATAGAATAATTTCCCAAGCGTCCATGGTATTCGTATATGACGGGTCCGCTAGTCGTTCGACAGGTAGTCGCACTGCAGAAGAAAGGTACAGTAAGCCCAAATCCACGAATGTGGACAAGGAACAGACCAGCTTGTGAGTAAACAACAAGGAAGAATAACCAGACGACGATTCGGAAAAAGTTCTGATACCGTGGCACGCAAAGACGGGAAGGATTAACGTGGCTCCAGAAACTTCCAGTTTGAGATTCCGAGTAGGAAACATCTGTAGCAGAAGTCAAGTCAGTGGGTCAAAGGTCAGTGGGAGTATGTTACAGCTCACAGTCGACGTCAAACTTCTCGTTCGTTTTTTGGATCAAGTCACCCTTCCATAATGAATTTACAACTATGCGAAGAATTCCATATTAAGAACGTAGTCTTCAGTAAACGAAAGGTAGACTGACCATCCTGAGATTCACTCGAAGACAGAAATATCGTGCTAACGAGATGAAAAACTGCGTTATTGAAGCAACCCACCAAGCATAAGACTCCAACACACCAATGTGAATCAATAGCCATCTCTAGCGCACTAGCAGGATCACTCTCATCTCCGTCAATCTGTATGTGCGTATACCTAGTAGCCATAACCGCAGCCAAACATTCCGGAACAGATAGATGAATGATTCGACGAGCAATAACCTCGCATGCGATTGCTGAAGAGGGAGCAGGGAGAAGGCGGCAGCCCAATTATATTATATGGACGGGGTTGAGGTGGATGAGAAGCCTACCTCGACCAAAGTTTTCGTCATAATCGGCAGCATTGTGATCAGAATCCCACATGAATTCAGCGCGAGCGCGTAGGAGGCAGTACGGCAACTAGAGGAAATTCTTGAGCTGTGAAACTATATTCCGAACGTATGAGTGGAACTCACAGCTTCGTCGAAATCTCCAGCAGCGGCTCTGTACGCTGAGATAACTTGTGGTGTTATAATTCGACTTGTGGGTTCATTGATTGCTTTCGGGTCAACTTCCACTGGAAGGAGCCTGAGAGTAAGAGCACGAAGTCGTTTAACGAGCTCTGTTCGAATATTAGTATTGTTTACGTTCACAGCTGTAGCTGTGGAGAGGCTTACTGGACAACGTCTCTGGAGACGGTTTGGCTGTTTTCGCAGGAGGCAGAATAGGCTGACTGCTTTCAAATTCTGCTGAGAACCCGTCCGACATGGTGGACGAACAAGTTCAAAGTCTGTCATGAATGTTCGGTAACACTGTCGCGTTGTGTGGCTGTCCCATCAAAAAGCATCTTGTCTGGATTCATTGAACTGCAATTATGCCAGTAAGTTTCTTCAGTTCATTCTCTGTCTCCTCAAAAGCTGAATACCTTTCCAGGCATATCATTCATCTTTTAACGAAGAAGCTGATGTCCGCCAAGTCGGCAACATGTCAATTCTTCCTATAAAGACGAAATTTCGAGGAGTTGCGCCTTTTGGTGTGTGTTCGACTACTCTCATTGTTCAGCTTACATCTAACATAATTGACAGCGGATCCCTCTCAACCTGATATAATCGATGAAACCCTCGACTTGTTCCGTGCCAACTCCCTCTTTCGCAACTTTGAAATCAAAGGCCCGGCAGACCGTACTCTCATCGTCCTAATCCTTTTCATATCCGATTGTCTAGCTAAGATCGGCAGTATTCGCTCTACACCAAACAAAATCGAGGCGACCAAGTCTTTGAATACTTTGTCTGTGGACAGTTTCCCGATACCAGGAGATGCCAACTTCAATCTGAACGCGCATTATGCTCCGGCTGCGAGTCGCGCGGATGCTGGTGCGTCGAGGATCAGATACAATGCACACGGGATGCTCATCGTTTTTCTTTTTATAGAGTTTCTTCGTTCGTATCTTACTCACGTGCGGCAGGAGCTATCGCTGCGCTTGGTGAATATCCTCTACGCTGACGGCGATATTCCCAACAAATGGTGGATGTCCTTCCAAAAGAGACGATTCATGAACAGAAGCTTAGGTGCATGAGAGTTGGTAAGATGAACGTAGATCTCGACCTGTATAACAAACCCGGAAATCAAAACATTATAATTTACTTTTTGTTCCTCCTTCTCTCGTTGGGATTTTTACGACCAAACCCAATGACAGGCATGTCACCATTGGACCGAGTCGTCCGTCCTTTACCGCCTGCACTGGCAGATATAATTTCCGGCACCCAATCTGGGTCCATCCAACTCCCCACAGCAACGCCTCCTTCGCCTTTCGCATTTATTTCCAGTAAGCCCTTCATCATCCGAGCCTCTTCTCTCTCCTGCTTCCCTTCCATCCGTTTTCTAGCTCTCATATACTCCAACTGGTCCTCTCTCAAGATGAGACCTTCTCCTGAACCATGCTTTGCAGAACCAGGTTTCGGTGCAGGTATCGAGTACTTTGTTCCACGTAATCTATACTGGAAATTGGGTTTGAGATGGACCTGCATTGCAGGCATGTCGGAGGAAGCATCTGGTGATGCAATTGTTACTGAAGCGCGAATGAGAGAGGGATTCCCACATGAAGGACAGAACTGTTTTGAAGCGTCCTTGCAGATTCTGAAATGAATTTGATCAACCACTGTCCGGTGATCTAAACGATTGAAAAGCACATACTTGAAGCAAGCATGACATCTAAGGACCCAAGTTTTCACTCTCTGAATTCGCTTCCCTTCCGTGCCAACCAGATTAAGCCTCATCTGCAGCAGCACGTTTTGCATAGCAAAATCAGCAGTCATACATCCTACGTCAACAAATTCCTCCTTTCGCTTTCCTTTGCCTTCCCGGCCTCCTGATGGGAGAAGGTCGAGAGCCCGGGACTTATGTAAGGCAACGTTGGCTGGGGTGATCCATTCGCCTTCGCCATCGTCGGAATCTGAAGGATCGTCGTATAGTGGTACGTCAGGTATGGGTGTAGATTTTGTAACAGGAGGTGCAGGACGAGAGTTTTCCTCTATTGGATGGAGCTCGACGTTCAAAGGTTCTCTTTCTGCAGTATTGTTGACTTCTGCCTCTGAACCTTCGGCAGATCCATGTAAACCCTCAGTTGCGGGCTCATTTACTGAAAAATCTATCATGTCTTCTATTGTCAGAGACTCGACAGCTGCTTTGATATCGACAGAGGTACTTTGGTCCTGAGACGATGTGGCAATAGCAGTAGTGTGTGCCTCATGTTCAGAGTTGTTATCAGTCTACTGTCCGTCGCAGTTAGTTGAACACTTTGATCAAACAAATCATGTACTCGCTTTAGTTTCCTTGGCCTTTTTGGCTTGCTCTTGTAACGTATGTGTCAGAGCCAGAACAGATAAATCCGGATGCGAAAGGACAGAATAATCTCCGGTTTTCTTCGCCCACTGTATGACTACCCAGCACCATTTTTTCAGATGTTTTTGCAGTTATCAATGCATAAACCACACACCAGAAGCCATACTTGCTGGATCAGGATTCTTCACTTCGATCTTGATACCGAAATTCAAACCGAGGCGCTCCAGGTGCTCCTTCGCATTTTTGTCCTTCAGTTCTGCTAAGACTTGAGGAACTGTGTAGTAGGATTCGGCGATACCTCTGAGAGGAGATAGAGAAAGTAGTGGTCCTGCATCGAGGACAAGGCTTTTGCAATAGGGTTTTCGTTCGGCCATTGAAAGAGAAAGTAGAAAATCAACGGCGCTAAAATCAAATTTCCATTTCGGCCGAGTTACCTTCTCCGAACTCCGAACCTTGATATCCTAGAAAAAATATCGAGTCAACTTAGCTTGATTTACGATCCTTCTTTTTCCAGTCATGTCCCCCAGAGTGTGAGCTCTAACAATACCTTGACGCTATCCAAGTTTTAACACATTGACCAGATTCCGAATTGTTGTCCTTCCCGGCGATGGAATCGGTACGAGCTTGCATTTGGATCTGCCTTGATTTTGGTTCTTGACAATGTATTGAACAGGTCCTGAGGTCGTCGCCGAAGCGACCAAAGTTCTTCACGTAATCAACTCTACATCAACAAATTTCGAACTCAAATTAGAAGAGCATCAATTCGGAGGTGGTGCCATCGATGCTGTCGGTGAACCTCTACCGGCTTCGACATTAAAGGCGTGTCAAGAGGCTGATGCTATTCTCATGGGTACACAACAATGTTCTTTTTCTTTGCTCCTTTGTTGAACGCGTCACAGGCTCAATCGGAGGACCCAAATGGGGCGTGGACGCCAAAATCAGACCAGAACCTGGTCTCCTCACACTACGCAAAACTCTTGGCCTTTACGCCAACATACGACCTGCGAATTTCGCTTCAGAAGGTCTTCTCGAATATACTCCTCTTCGACCAGAAATCGCTCGAGGCTTTGATGCGATCGTTGTCCGTGAGCTCATTGGAGGGTTGTACTTTGGCAGGAGAAAGGAAGCCAGTGCGGAGCCAGAAGTTGGAACAGCTTGGGATGAAATGATCTACACTGAACCTGAGGTTCAGCGTATTACTCGCGTTGCTGCTCAGCTCGCCTTATCGACGAATCCACCGTTGGAGATTCACTCGATCGACAAAGCGAATGTATTGGCTTGTTCTCGATTATGGAGGAAAACTGTGACAGAGACTCTGACGAAAGAGTATCCCCAAATCAAGTTTGACCATCAGCTGGTCGATTCGACGGCAATGGTAATGGTTGCCAATCCACGCAAGTTGAACGGTGTTATCCTCACTGAAAATCTCTTTGGTGATATGTATGTTGAAATCATTTTACAATTCGCCTTTGTACTTATATTGTGCCTAAAGCCTGTCTGACCAATCGAGTGTCATCCCTGGTTCCTTGGGACTGTTGCCTTCTGCATCTCTTGCAGGTGCTCCTGTTCAAGCATCTTCCGCCGATTTCAAGCCTACGCCTGGTCTATATGAACCCGTTCATGGTTCTGCCCCGGATATCGCTGGTAAAGGTATTGCTAATCCCATCGGAACCATCCTCAGTGCCGCGATGCTCTTGCGTTACTCGCTTGGCCTCGAGAAGCCCGCGTCAGCCATTGAAGCTGCTGTACGCAAAGTCCTTGACTTGTCTTCAGCAGGCGGTTATGGCCTTAGAACTGCTGATCTTGGTGGGAAAGTTGGTACAGCCGAGCTTGGGGATAAAGTTGTAGAAGCTTTGAAAGAAATTCTATAGAGAGATCCACAGAAAAGACATCATATCTTGTAATATCTGTTAATCTACTTTCATTCGCCTGGATATCCTTAAAACTGCGTAGGAGTAGTGGCAACTTCTGGCGAGAAGAGCAACTCAAGGAATAGGGGCATGTTTAAAAACTCCTCAGCTTTCATTATGACTTCGAATACCCTAGAATTCAATATCAAGGTCTATTTTACCTTCAGTACTGATCGACACCGGCCGAAACTCTGCTCTTCGGATCTAGAACTCATGGTATCGTGAGATAAATTGGTTTACCATCCCTTGCCGGCCCTGCCTCCAATGTTCTTAATACCGTCTACGAGCGAGGTCGGATATGGAATTACTGCAAGTTGCGGAGGGTGCAACCTGCAGGAACCGTATTGTCGTTCCCCAAATACGAAGGAGCGGGGGCGAGTCCAATACTGCTCCATGTACCTCCCTTCCATCACACCGGAAGACAGAAAATCGCCAGCTGTTTCTCCTTTGATGGCTTCTAACGACGACATTAGAACCGGCACATCCGTAATCACCGTGCTTGCAACCATGATCTTTCTCTCGGAGTCTACGTCAATTGACCTCTTCTCTGACAAAATAAAAAGCTCGTATCGTAATCTCGGCGAGAAGATAGTGACTCTTGGTCGTTTCCTTAATTATCATTTTCTATGAGCTTGTTCATGCAAACCATAACCAAGCCACACTGTAATATGCCTTCCAGTCAATTGTTGAATTCAACTTAGCGCGACGACGGACCACCAGAAGCGGACTAGCGGGACGAAATCATTGACGATGACGAGGAAACCACCCCGAACTCATAAACCAGCACAAACCATTTTTAAATTATGCTCATTGGTTATGATTACATGTACCCTATCGCCCTCTCTTTCTTCTCTCACAAAGATCTCATGGATCGAAGAACTCCTCACTTCCATTAATCACATAAACAGACCCCAACATCTTGACCAGTAGATACAAGTACAACCGCGGATGGTATACACTATACACATCACACGCATGCTGGAGTGACTTGCTATATCACTCCCTGTGCCTTAGTACTCGCTTTACTTACACATGCGGAATAGAAGAGTTCAAGAAAAATTTAAAGTCTAACTCACTGCGACATCATGAGCGCTTATTCATTAAGCATAAGCACTCAGTGTTAACGTATCATAGCTTTTGCATCCCATGTAGGCTTGACATACAATTGAGCATGTATAATCCGATCATTATTTTCGAACTTCTGACATGACACCAAAGCTGTAAAGATTGATACACATAAGAGATCCATTATTTGATTGACAGATTGGCAGTAGGAATGCATTCTTCATCAACAAAAACACGAGGTCGGTGTGTGATCAAGTATATATTAACTATCTGAATGAGCTTGGCCTGACCACACTTTTGATCCCCATCTGAACAATATCTACAATATTGTATGCATCAGCAACTAACACAAACTCAATTGAACAAGGGCAGCAAGTAGACACTGGAGAAGAACAGTCTCCATTGTGAGAAACAAAGGCCAAAAAAGATGCCACTCAACCTCTGTTAGGCATGAATCTTTATCACTCTCCATACTCTGGTAAGATATTTGCTCACTTATTGGCAAATCCTTGATGGGGGCATGTTTGAAGAAATTCAATCTGACATCTATGAAGAGAAATATACACCTGATGTGTTAGGTGAAGAATTGAAGGAAAATGCCCGTGTTTGGAAGACATATCTGGATGAGGCAAAAAGCATTGATGATGAAATGCTTACAGGCTTTAAGGAAACAATTGAATCATTGCTACTCTTTGTAAGTAGTGTAATCACTTTTTAGAGAAATAGGTATGAACTCTTAACAGGCAGCACTTTTTCCCGCTGTAGTGACAGCCTTTATCATCACAACCATAACCTCTGTTCAACCAAATTTTACAGAAATCACTGCAATTTTGTTGGTTGAGCAGGTCAAACTTCTCAGGGCTGCTGGAAATTCCACCAAAATCAATGATATCCCTGAATCACCAGTAGACCTGCAGAATGCCTCCATAGATACTAATGATCTTTGGATCAATGACTTATTTCCTGCAAGCTTGTCACTCTTACTAGCAGCTTCACTTTTATCAGTGCTTGTCAAGCAATGGCTTTAAGCTTACAGCAATAAATCAGGTGGAAATGCAAGACAGAGAGCTATGGTCCATCAATTTAGATATGCTGGGCTGGTGAAGTGGAGATTGACAGAAATTGTTGGTGTTTTGCCACTGATCCTGCATGCATATCTTGCCCTCTTTTTGATTGGACTGTCACTGTATATTTCAACCCTTTGCCGCTCCCTTTGCTGGGTTGTTGTCACTGTGACAGGCTTTGCATTTACTGTCTATTTTGGCTCCATCCTTCTACCTCCATTATGGCTGCATTGTCCTTACAAGATACCATTACTCTTTGGGCCTGTAAGATATGTGATATATCTTTGCAAGATCATCTCATGGGGATTGCAATTTATATTGGAAAAACTACCCTATCTTGGGGGTCATCCTAAATTGGAAAATTCTCCAACATTTTCAAATAGCTTACTGAAAGAGGCTGAGCTGGATTATTTGAATGCTGTTGGAGAAAATCATGTAAAAGATAGGGAACATTCAATTCTAGCAGATATCCTTGTCATGCTTTGTAAATTACAACCAAATTGATTGATCCAGAATATTGTTACTCAGGCTTTCCATGGAATTCTGGAGGAAGGGAGAGTTGACAGGTGGTTAGAACCCTTGTACATCAAGAAGATGGAAATGCATTTAGGCTCACTGGTGTCATGAAACGATCTTTTTCATTATTCTTTTCTTTTATTATTCTTTTCCTTTTCTTTTATTTACTTACTTAATCACCAAAGCGCTTACACTAGCGCTTATTATATTTTCATTATCATTTAGGTTACATGCGTCAACCTTATTGTTCTCGCGTTGTCGTTTCACTTAGGCGCAACTCTCTCGTGCCTGTCAGCTCATTGACAGGACGACGTCATTATTGTTCCGCTTCCATGCTTCTTTTTATATTGCCTTATTGTTTACTCACCTAATACCTACAGCTTTACTTATGGATACGAGTGTCAGCGACTCGCTAGCTCTCACAAGAGACAACCAGGCGTCACACGATAGACGATGAGCAAGAGGATGAAAAAGCAAAAAGCGGATGGATAAAACAACCCAACTACAAGTCTAGCTACCGAGGAGAATAGACGAGAATAGAGCTAAGGAATATAACTACAAAATACTAAGTCTTATATACTTATTGGGATATGAAGCCGTGAGATACTTCTCGCACCGTAACCATGAGGATCTACAATAAGAGTCGCTCATATCCATAAGTAAAGCTGTAGGTATTAGGTGAGTAAACAATAAGGCAATATAAAAAGAAGCATGGAAGCGGGACGATAATGACGTTGTCCTGTCAATGAACTGACAGGCACGAGAGAGTCGCGCCTAAGTGAAACGACAACGCGAGAACAATAAGGTTGACGCATGTAACCTAAATGATAATGAAAATATAATAAGCGCTAGTGTAAGCGCTTTGGTGATTAGGTAAGTAAATAAAAGAAAAGGAAAAGAATAATAAAAGAAAAGAATAATGAAAAAAGATCGTTTCATGACATTACCCCCTCCCTAGAGCGCGAGTTCCACGAAGCGCTTGTCGTCTAACGAAATTTTCGGAGGGTAATTGTGAGGGCGTGTTTTTGGTATCTGGCGGAGGCATAGGGCGGAATAATTCGGTAGGGAATAAGGAAATAGGGATTTCGAGTCGACTCAGGGTGGCGGGTTTGGGTTTGGTCGGGTTCTTATCATGGAATTCCTTCAACAAATCAGAGGAATGTGTGATGTTGGACCGAGGTTCCCAAGTGTCTTCATGTGGTCCGTAACCTCGCCACCTGACCTTGTACTTGATTCCTTTTCCTACCTTTCGTGAGTCGAGAATCTCCTCGACTTCGAATTCCTCTTCTTCTCCTACGACAACAGGAGGTGGGCGAGTGTTTCGTGGTTGAGAGGGGAATTGCGGTTCTCTGTAAGGGGTAAGGAGGACTTCGTTGAAGACATTGTGAATACGTTTCCACATAGAGGGAATGTCTAGTTTATAGGAACTAGCGCCTATTTTCTTCTGAACTGTAAACGGTCCAAACCGTTTATCTCCTAACTTTTTTATCGGCTGGTCTGTCGATAAGTTGGTTCCCTCAAGCCAGACCTTATCGCCTGGCTTGTACTCTACTCCAACTCTTCGCTTACGGTCATAAAACTTCTTCATGTCCTCGTTGGCCTTTCCTAAGGCCGCTCCTACTTCATCTCGAACCTTCCTCATTCCATCTGCAAACGCCTGTGCTGTGGGATTGTCCGAAGTCATTTGAGGTGCCGTGCCTTTATAAGGATGTCTACCGTTGTCAGCATAGAAGGGGGACACTTTTGTCGCAGAGTGTACTCGATCGTTATAGGCAAATTCTGCAAGCGGTAACCACTCATGCCAGTCATTTTGATGATAGCTAATGAACAAACGGAGATAATGTTCTATCTCCTGATTTGTCCGTTCCGTCTGGCCATTGGTCTGTGGGTGATACGCCGTGGTGTAGTTTGCTTCTATTCCTAAAAGACGATAAAGTTCCTTCATGAAACGAGAATGATATTGCGGTCCTCGATCATGTATTATTTTTCGTGGAATGCCGTGGATAGAAAAAATACGATCCCGATAGATTTTTGCCATTCCCTCTGACATGACTGTAGTGTGGGACGGAACAAGTCGCAATCTTTTGGAAAAATGATCGATAAACACCGATATGGCGTTATATCCTCCCGATTCCGGTAGTTCCCCTATCATATCAGTGCCAATTATTTGCCACGGTTCAGTTGGTACTGCATGTGGGTGAAGTTGTCCTACTGGTTTGGTACGATGTGACTTTGTCGCCTGGCATTTCTCACAACCTTCGACGTATTTTCCTGCATCTTGTGTCACCCCTGGCCACCAGTAGTCCCGAGTAATCAACTCCGTGGTTTTGTACTGTCCTGGATGTCCCGCTAGCGGTGTATCGTGGTACTGAGTGATTATTTTGGACCGGAGTAGGCGGTTTTTCGGTACATAAATACGCCCTTTCCAGGTAATGACTTTGTCGGTCTCAGTCCACTCTGGATTTTTCGCAGCGAGGGCGTCCTGTACAGTTCGGTCTACTTGGTTTCTACTCTTTCGGATTTCTGATAACAGGAGATCTTCGGGAGCCGATAGGTCGAGAGCTTGAATAAAAAGTTCCGGTTTCAGGAGAACGATGTTCTCGTTGTCCTTGTCCCCCGTCTCAAGACCTGTCATCCTCGACAGGGCGTCAGCTTTCGTCATCGATTTACCAGGTTTGTGAACGAGATCGAAATTATACTCCGCTAATTCCAGTACCCAGCGCGCTTGTCGGCGGTTGAGTTTCTGCGGCTTTTTGAAGTACTGGAGGTTTGCGTGATCCATATAAATCTCAATCTGTTCCTCCGCACCTAGTAAATATTGCCTCCAATCATCAAGAGAATCCATTATTGCCATTAACTCTTTGTCGTAGATTTCGTAATTCCGTTCGACCTCATTAAGGGAACGAGAACGAAAGGCAATAGGATACCATCTACCATCAACGAATTGGGACAAAACGGCGCCATTAGCATAATCAGACGAGTCAGCTTCCACCCTGAATTTCCCGTGGTTACGAGGAATCAATAAAATGACTTCCTCACAAATACGGTGTTTCAACTCTTCGAACGCTTCCTCCTGATCTTTCTCCCACTTCCAAGTCCCATTTCCCGTGAGCTGTGTTAATGGCTTTGCTACCAGACTGAAACCACGAATGAATCGCCGGAAGAAGTTGCAAAATCCTAGAAACTGTTGGACGTCGCGCTTCTTTTGTGGAGTAATCCATTCTCGAACGGCTTGTACTTTCTTGGGATCCATGCGAATAGTTCCGTTACCAATGATAATACCGAGGTAGTCGATAACCGGTTTTTCAAAAGAACACTTTTCGGGTTTAAGGAACAACTTGTGTTCCCGTAGAATGTCGAGTACTTGTTCTACGATTTGTCAATGTTCTTCTATACCGTTGGTAAAAATCAGTATGTCGTCCATGTAAACGATAACATGACCTTTATTGATGAGGTCTCGCAGGATGTGGTTCATGAAACCTTGGAACGTCGCAGGAGAGTTGGTGAGTCCGAAGAACATGACGGTCGGTTCGAATAACCCCTGGTTAGTTCGAAAAGCCGCTTTCCATTCGTCACCTTCCTTTATGCGGATGTTGTTGAATCCCCATCTGATATCCATCTTCGTGAAGATCTTAGCGCCTTTTAAACGATCGATTAGCTCCTGAATGAGAGGAAGTGGATACCGGTTTTTAACCGTCATCTCGTTCAGTTTACGATAATCTTGTACTGGTCGTAAGGTGCCATCTTTCTTTTTAACGAAGAAGAAGGGAGACGCCATCTGCGAAGTCGAAGGTCGGATTCGTCCAGTTCGAAGGTTTTCTTCAAGAAACTTGTCGAGTGCCTCTTGTTCCTTTGGGTTTAATGGGTACACCTTGCAATCTAAAGGCTTAGAACCTGGCGTTAGGTTGATAGCGTGGTCCCAAGGACGTCGTTGTGGCAGCTGGTCGAATTCCTTCTGGCTGAAAACATCGGGGTACTCTTCGATGTAGGGCTTGGAAGTGTCGAACTCTTGGGCTGTTTCCTCTCTGGCTTGTTTTTCCGTCCACTTCCTCGACTGTACCTGCTCGTGAACATACCTGTCCCAGTCAAACAGGAAAAGCTGTTCGCCTTCCTGTAATGCCGCTCTAGAATGGGTATCCTCTGGTGTCCAAAAGTGTGGGTTGTAACCGCATCTTGTTGGACACCTGTCGAAGGTTAGTTCAGATGTCTTCCAGTCAATACTCGGGTTGTGGTGTCGCAGCCAATCTAGTCCTAGAAAGATATTATTCTTTCCTAGACTTACTACTCCAAATTGGACAATCTCTGAATGATCACCGATGGTCATCCGGATCTCGACGTACTTGTCTATTGATCCGGAGTCATTGAGTGTACCGTCGGCATTGTAGACAGGTGTTCTGATCGGTAAGTTTTCCGTGACAAGGTTATGCCGTTTGACGAATTCTGAGTCGATGCAGGAACCAGTAGCTCCACTGTCGAGGAGTCCTTCTGTGACGATTTGTCGAGCATCCTCCAGTGTCTTGAGTATTGCTGGGAGTTTCAGACTTTTGCCGCGTGTCCCACAAACATAACTCCTTTTGTTTTTGAGACTCCGGATGGCGGTGACTGCCGTTTTCCAGTTCCGTTTTCGTATGTCCATGACGGTTTCTTCAGAGGCTTCTTTTTCCCGGGAAAAGGGCATCCAAGTTCGTAACAATCCTACTGCTCTCGGGATCTGGTCTTCTCTAACTCTCTGAGTTAGCCATTCAGCAGTGTCGGGTTCGTACCGTATAGGTTTTTCGGTTTTTTCGGTTTTGTGTATGAAGGTGGACGCGTTTTTCTGTTTAGTACCTGTACTGATTACATAATCAACGCCATTATCAACAAACTCCGAAATATCCGTGTGCGAAGGCTCCTGCAGACCTATATCTACTGCGGAGCCTTTGGAAAACCCAAATCGTTAATAAAGTCCGTATGTTCCTGCTCACTCATGTTCAACATAATACCTCTGACTACCGCCTTTCTCTTGTGCGGGCAGTTCCTGCTCATGTGGCCTGGTTCGCCACAATTGAAGCACAACCGCTTCTCTCTCGCTTGGTCGATGTCCATCGGCCTGCCCGTTCCTCCGAACGTGGTGCCGGTAGCATCTCTTCTCGGTGCCGCTGAATATTCTGCTTTCGGAGCTACTTTCGGCTCCTGTCGGTTCTGCTGAGTGGACGACTGTCCACGACTCTGTCCCTGTGGGTTAGTATTCCACCACCCCGCATACCCGTATCCTCTCTTCTGTTCGGCCCACTGCCGTCTTACGTTGTCAGCCCCTGTGACTACCTTCTTCAACTCCTTGTAGTCTTCAAAGGGCTCCGTCCGTCCCTTAATGATGTCGTATAAAAGAGTGTGATCAACCGCTCTCTCCGCTAGGGTAAGGACGTGCGACTCGTCTTTCTTGTACCCGGCATCTTTCAACAACAATTCGAACTCTTTGAAAAAGTCGCTGGCCGAGGACTTCCCCTGTCGGATATAAGTCAGTTTATCACGGGCCTCCTTCTCCTTTGCAACATTTGTGAACTCCCTGTCCATGTCGTCAATGAGTTGCTTCCCCGTAATATCCCACATCCCTCTGTCGATATCGAAATGGTCATCCGAGTAGACCTGAGCCCATTCATCGGCTTTTCCTCCGACCAGGAAGGACATAATGATGGTGGTGACTCGGTGGGAATTGTCGACCTGCTTTGTCTCCGTCAACTCGGAGACGTAAGCCATCATTCGTCGTCGCCATGGCCGGTAGGTGGCGGGGTCGCCATCGTAGTTTCCTGGTGTATTAACAAACACCCGGCGTGGACTAGAAGTGACAACAGCGACTTCTGCTGGGTCGGGCGCATGTATCGACCGATCAGTCATGTTGGTTTATAGGGAGGAGGATGAGCGTGTTTTGGTAAAAATGAGAATGTGTAACGTATCGAGAAAACTAGTTTCCAACGGTGTGTTGAATCCTAGGCAAGTTTGTAAAAGTTTTGTTGTGACGGGTGGTATGTGGTAGAAGCTCTATTCTTCTGTCAGCGACTCGCTAGCTCTCACAAGAGACAACCAGGCGTCACACGATAGACGATGAGCAAGAGGATGAAAAAGTAAAAAGCGGATGGATAAAACAACCCAACTACAAGTCTAGCTACCGAGGAGAATAGACGAGAATAGAGCTAAGGAATATAACTACAAAATACTAAGTCTTATATACTTATTGGGATATGAAGCCGTGAGATACTTCTCGCACCGTAACCGTGAGGATCTACAATAAGAGTCGCTCGTATCCATAAGTAAAGCTGTAGGTATTAGGTGAGTACACAATAAGGCAATATAAAAAGAAGCATGGAAGCGGGACGATAATGACGTCGTCCTGTCAATGAACTGACAGGCACGAGAGAGTCGCGCCTAAGTGAAACGACAACGCGAGAACAATAAGGTTGACGTGTGTAACCTAAATGATAATGAAAATATAATAAGCGCTAGTGTAAGCGCTTTGGTGATTAGGTAAGTAAATAAAAGAAAAGGAAAAGAATAATAAAAGAAAAGAATAATGAAAAAAGATCATTTCATGACAACATGCTTGAAACTACTATTTTCCCAACATCTTGAAGCACACAGGCTACCAAAATATTGTTGAGGCTGCTTATAAAGAATTTTTACAGGCAGCAGAGCCTCTGTTGAAGCCAGAGCACATAAATGGTTGTTGTGAGTGGTAGAATAAACATGTTGCATAGAAATCATCTGAAATTTTGAACCAGTATATAATTGTCTTTTCAGATTAAAAAAATTCAAGCTGGAGTATTCAAATTGGAGACATTATTGTCAAACACAGAGAGGTGAGGGGAAGTTGGTCAAGCATCATGTACAGGAAAAATCAGCACATGGTGTTGGAAAGGGAGTGCTCATTTGAGCCTGTATCAGTCTCTGGGGTACAGGTTTAATTGTATGGCTGTCTGGGCTTGTCAATTCTGACCAGTACATTGAAGTCCTTGAGGCCAATCTCCTTCTATTCCTTGGCTTTTTCCTCATCATTCAGACTTCTTCTTCCAAAAGGACAATGACAGCAAATATAAGTCTAAGAAGAGTATGGGTTGCCTTACCAGAAGCTATATATCCCCACTTATCTGATCAGAAAACTTTCAAGACCTCTTCCCCATTGAACATGCATGGGCTGAAGTTCAAAGTTGTGTCCACCTTTGGCATCCCAATCTCCTTGATTCAGACCAGTATTTTACTGCCATTCTCCAAGTTTTCAGCAATATGTTCAGCATGTTTACCAGTGATTTCCATGGTGCTTGGTCTCTCTGTGCAAAAACAAATTTCATTGGATTGATGATTGAATGCTCATTGTTTTTTTTGTAAGTGTCTGAAGGCCTCTCGAATTTGTTTTTGTAGATATAGTCATATTCAAATGAATATCAAGTAGTTGTTATGATCATGCAGGTGGGGATTGTTGAATTTGGAGTCACAAATATAATTGTGGAAGGTTGAATATGCAAAGGACAATTCTTTGCAAAAGGAAACAATCCAAAGATTAGTTGGACCTTGACTCTGTGTTATGATCATGCACCAAGGGATTGTCGGAAAGGGTCACGGGATGATCACAGGAAATAGCAAAGAGAATTACTTCGCAAGGTAAAACGATCCTAGACTAAGTAGTCAGACCTTGACTCCACTATTAGTAGAGTCCTTGACACTTCATGTGTGTCATGAAATGATCTTTTTTCATTATTCTTTTCTTTTATTATTCTTTTCCTTTTCTTTTATTTACTTACCTAATCACCAAAGCGCTTACACTAGCGCTTATTATATTTTCATTATCATTTAGGTTACACACGTCAACCTTATTGTTCTCGCGTTGTCGTTTCACTTAGGCGCAACTCTCTCGTGCC
Organism: Lentinula aciculospora; assembly: GCA_028011355.1. Lineage (NCBI taxonomy): Eukaryota > Fungi > Basidiomycota > Agaricomycetes > Agaricales > Omphalotaceae > Lentinula > Lentinula aciculospora. The sequence goes on from JAOTPV010000008.1 coordinate 2,007,696, forward strand.
TGTCAGTTCATTGACAGGACGACGTCATTATCGTCCCGCTTCCATGCTTCTTTTTATATTGCCTTATTGTGTACTCACCTAATACCTACAGCTTTACTTATGGATACGAGCGACTCTTATTGTAGATCCTCACGGTTACGGTGCGAGAAGTATCTCACGGCTTCATATCCCAATAAGTATATAAGACTTAGTATTTTGTAGTTATATTCCTTAGCTCTATTCTCGTCTATTCTCCTCGGTAGCTAGACTTGTAGTTGGGTTGTTTTATCCATCCTCTTTTGCTTTTTCGTCCTCTTGCTCATCGTCTACCGTGTGACGCCTGGTTGTCTCTTGTGAGAGCTAGCGAGTCGCTGACACATGTGCACCATTGTGCAGAGCTCCTTCATCAAACTTGGCAGTGATTTTATCCCATGCATCCCTGTTAATTTTTTGGGGGCAGCAAGGCTTGTTCTGTGAGCCTGACCAGTAGCAGTCATCTCCATGTGCTTTCAGCATTCTGTACTCCCTCTGCAATGTTCTTTTGTGAAGGCTGGTTTGTGCAGACAGAGGATGAGCCAGAATGACATTCCAAGACTTTTCTGCTCATCTCAGAGGAGAAGAAGAGTACAATATTTAGTTGCTTTGCATTAAGTGTAATTTTGACGTCCTTTTTAAGCAGTTGTGAACACTCCAAGCATTCTGGGTTGGGTTAACGAGTTGTGGTTAAGCAAATGTCACTTGAACTTTTTTCACCAGAAATTTGCATAGTTTTTACTCTGATTCCTTCTCTATTATGTATTCAATCATATGAATTATGTACAAAAGCTTTGAGACAAAGTAACCAATATTTGAGTTCACTGTGCTTGCCAACAGTGATGAAAACAACAAAGCAAAAGGGCAATATGACCTGTGGGAACAATATTCTTGTTTTGGTGATTGGCATCACTTTTTGCCGCCAGTATAACCAAGAAAGACCCTGGGATTAGTTTGGGTACACATCAGCAATTGGCATTTGACACTATCCAAGAGTCATTTGTCTCTTCTGCACCCATACTGGCACTCTGAGACCTAAACAGGCCTATACCCATTGAGGTGGATGGATCAGGCTATGCAACAAGAGTAGTTCTCAGATCAGCCTCCATGCAGCCAGCCCAAGAGAAAGCCCATGTGTAGAGACCTATGATAGAAACTAGTAATACACACTTAACGATTATATCTTGGACAGCGGACACTGCGATCCTGATGCTGGGGGAGCTTTGCAAGACAGTGTATATCGTAGAAGATGTGACATGCAGTACAATCGTATCTCAACACTGTACATCGATAACTTACAGTAAACCCGGAGGATTGCTTGCTCAACCTTCACTTGAACAGCCGGGAATTTTGCTTTTCGTCGGAGATGAGCTACCCTCCGAAGAATGTGTACAAGGGCTGGAGAATAGTATAGGGCTCAGAGGATGATCCACATCATGACGAGAAGGAATTTCTTCCGAATGTCCTGAGTTGCAGACGGGCTCATAGAAGTGTGGAATTGAAGTCGTGTCTAGGGATTTTGGAGGCTTTGTCGCAAAGGGTTCGTTAGTGACAGTTTACTACGACCTTGCAGATAGCCCACCTCGGATATCGACGCTACGGCCGTTGCCATATGTGTATGGCCATCTCTCGTGCGGTCCCATTGCCAGTCACTAAGCGTAGCCCGTCCCAGATTTTGAGAGTTCAGGCGTAAACGAAACCCATCTCGAGAGTTCAGCGTCCGCAAAAGACCATACGAATAGAGTTTTCCAGACAGAAGTACGAAAAATAGTACTAGATTTCCTTCTTTTTTCTGATTTAGACAGGTCAGTGAGTGCCAGCTAGAAGTTGTAAGAATTTTACCGAATGGTAAAGGGAAACAGCAGCTATCATACTGATACATGGCAAAGAAGCGGATTCACAGGTCAGAGTGATCACAGACCAGACTACTCTGTCGGAATCTTTCAAGCCTGTTTTCGCTCGCCAAAGGGTCGTGATCACTATTGAGCAGCTGGGTATTTAATAATGCGTCGGATCGATCAAAGGGTAAGTACAGAAAGCTTACGAATGAAAGCGACAATGGAGTCCAATACTATGAAAACGGCGAATCACTGTAGCAAGTACCTGAAGATACAAGGAAACATACCCAGAGACCCGAAGATCCAATAAGAAAAAACAAACTGCAGCTGTGCTGGGAATCAGTCCTGGCGGGGTGTTCACAAGTCCTTGATTGCCCTACCAAGTTCATGAGAGGGCCACTACCTAGATAGATCTGCGACTTTGTTCAGTAAAGCTTACAGATGTCAAGAACACCAGCTCAACATACGCCAGAATGAGAGTCAGTCCTATTCACGACCAAAGGAAGACTGACAGCTTGAATAAGATTCGCGATGACCACTGTTATAGATAATGCGCCTAAGGAATAGAGGACCCATGGATTATGATCTGTCATCTAGATGGAAGGGCCGAATCTGGTTATATGCTAGTCATACGTGGTGTCAGCACGGGAAGACGAACCTTCCAGCATCGTCTAATGTAGAATGTCTCGCACAACCAGCTGATACAACCATTCAGAGCCACGCCGGTCCATACGAAATGACTGTGAGCCTGTTTGACGCGAGATCAAACCGATATCGACGCGTCGAGCGCGTTGTGACTGACCCAAGATGCCTGATTGACCGATATCTGCCACAGCTTGTAATCCTCGATAATCGTTTGTATTCTGGGAAGATCGATTAGAGGAAGGTATCAATCAATGGCATTATATATACGTACAGAGAAAGCAAGACTACAAGTCCAACAAACATCTTTTTCTGCCAACGATCGTCCTTGAATGCAGAGAAATACTTTGATGCTTGCCCGAGAACAAAACCCAACAGAAACGACTGTAATATCCCATCTAGTAGAACGGCGCCTGGAATCCCATCGTATACAGAAGAATGGTTTATATAAGAACGGAATGGTATAGAGGTGTGGTTGTTGGCCGATGTGGCCGTAGACATGAGAAACGTGTGGGAATAAAACAAGAAAGCAAGATTTCGTTCCAGAAACAAATAGCAACGTTATACACAAATTGAAACAATTATCAAAGAGGATTAGATATGATATAGTGATACTAGTAATGTGTGCATATACACGGCGAACATGGCAAGAATGCAATGTCTGGACTAGGAATTTGAAAGTAACCCAAAACACGTCCTATTTGCGACGAATGAGATGGCGAATCAAAACATTCTTTGGTTCGCATGCGAAATTGGGATCGACGACTACATGCCGGGAAAAGAGAAAGACGAGACGAAAGCTTAGATAGCGACAAACCAAGAATGAAATCCCAACAGGACGAGAATATAGATTGTAATAACTTATGTCAAAAGAACGATAAAATGCAAGATAGAAAAACAACTTTTTTTGTGGTAGAGAAAGAAATCAAGAGGCGGTGTTAGCTGGAGCCGCCGCTAAATCTGAAGGTCGAAGTTCCTTCCACACTGCTGGATGCGTGGTGATAAAGTGGCCGACGAGTACAGAAGTGGGAGTATCAGGATCGAAGATAGCGTCAGTATACTTGTCTGGATACCTGTCACGCCGCGCACTACGTATCATAGTCAGCAAAGAAAGAGATTATATACATATTGAGCGTGGTGAGACAACTCACCGGCACAGATTGCAAATGTTCTTCGAATGTTCAGATTTCAGGACTTCTTCGAGTGCTTCCTTTTCTGAAAGCTCTTCGTCCCCCTCCTCTGATTCTGCGTCATCAACGTCTTGATTACGTCCTACAGCCGGAATGGCTGAACCACTCGGACCAGCAATGGGTGTGCTATTGTGGGCTTCCAAAGGAGCATTATCGCGCATGATTTCTACGTAGGGAACGGCAGGAACAAGGGGAAGTAAAATCGAAGTCGTTTCAGCCTGCACCGTTGTGACTTCATCTTTCTCCGTAGGGTCGAGAGTCCGAGCCTTAGCAGGTTCTCCAGCGGGTTGTGGATTTGGAACGGTCAAATCCTTGGTTACATCCCGAGCCATAGGTTCGGTGCTCTGCGGCACGACAGTGGCTGGAGAGGCTGGCATGATGGACTGTACAGGGGCACTCATTACATCTCCTGTATCTAGGCGCATGCGCTTAGAAGAGCTGGCGGGAACACCTTCATCCATGCTCGCGCGTTTTAGTGGTTCACGGATGAGGATGGGAGATGGCAACGTTGTGTAGTGTTCCTGTTCGGGACTGAGTGATTTCTCCGATCGAGGAGGAGTTGGCGGAGCTGGTCCTTGGATAGGCTTTTTGTCAACCATTTGTAGCTCACAGACCGGCACGGATACAGGTAGCCCATTGAAAGAGCGCGATATAGCGGGAGTGCTATGCACAACAGCGCTGGGCGGACCCATAACGGTTGCGGACTGGGGATATGAGTTAATAGAAACTGGAGAAATTGACGCGGTTGGTGTGTTCGGGGTCGAGGACGATGCCTGGCTTTTCGTAGGAGGGGAATGATTTTGGGGGATCGATGAACGTAATGATTGATTTTCGGGAGGGGCAGAACTGCTCTGGGGGATCATTTGTACTTGGGGAGGTTGGCCGTTCGGAGGGACCGAATGGCACTGGGGAATCGTTGAGCGAGATGACTGGTGCTCGAGAGGGGCAGAACGGCTCGGCGGGATCATGTGTCCTTGGAGATGTTGGCTGCTGTGAAGGGCCGGGTGGCTCTGCACAATCGATGAACGAGATGATGAAGTTTCCAAAGATGCAGATTGGCTCTGCGACATCATTACTTGAGAAAGAGGATAAGGAGAAAGAGGATGAGGAGAAGATGCGGAACGTTGGGAAGGAATGGTTATGCGAGAAGAATGCAGACTCGTCGTGAAAGGTGATGAGGAAGGCTGGGAACGAGAGGGAAGCTGAGAATGAGAAGGAGCACATATACCAGCCTGAGGATGAATGTGGGCATTTACGTTATACTGAGACTGCAGCAGTTGAACTGGGTTCAAAGGGCCAGCAACAGGACGTTCGTGAACAAAGGGTGAGATAGACGAAACGGAGTGACGGCGTTGGTCAACAGGAGACATGGCTTCGGGACGATTATTTGGGATTCTATGCGCAACGAACTGTGGTTGTGATGTTATTTGAGAAGGAATATGAACAGAACTGGTGGATTGTCGATGAATAGTACTAATCGAAGATGGCTGCTGGGTTTGACTACGTATGAAAACTGGTTGTTGTTGATGCACAGGGGACATCTGATGCGCCTGAATGGTAGAAATTCCATTTCCTTGCTGAGGGATATTCGAAAGGGAGACTCGGGCTTGTGTTGTATCGATCTGTAAGCGTTTGTAGTGGACATTCAACGACGAATCTAATCAGCGAAAATCAGTAACGCGGTGATTATGATAGAGCAAAATCTGCTCACCGTCGGAACTGGGCTCTGACTTCACGAGAACCCCAATAGCTAATCCGTCGTTGACTAATCTCTCCGTCGTCGATAGGAGAGCAGCATGCTGTCGTCTCAATCGTTCGACTTCCTGCTGCAAATTATGACAAACGGCGGGAAGGTTTTCGGGAGATTGAGCGAGTAGAACGTGATAACGTTCTGCTCTATCCTTGAAGAAGTCTCGCTCTGGCCCAAGATTCTTCAGTGTACGGTCGAGAACCTCGTTGTCCTGCCAGAGTTTCTCTATGTCGGCTTGCATGAGAGCATGGTTTTGCTTCAATGCTGCACCTTCAGTTCGAAGAGTGGTATTTTCTGTTCTCAGAGCCGCGTTCTCTACTTTAAGAGCTTCCATATCCTGTGCCATTCCAGGATAGAAGCCCCATTCAGTCATGCATTCATTAGCGAATCCAGAAAGCATCGCCATCACAGTACGACTACGAGCAGAGTTATCTGATTCCGCTTGCGTTGGCGAGCTAGAAAGAAAGAAATTAGCGCAAATACTTCCACTTGTTTTACTTGCTAACTTTTTCTGTATCACCCCTGCAGAGCTGGCTTCATTAACTGGAGAAGCCATAATCAACAGCCTTGAGTCTTTGTTTTTCAGAATTCCAGATTGGGCGAGAACGAGAAAAACAGTGAATGGAAGTGAAGGAAGGAAACCGGAAGCTGAAAATTTTGATCCGTAACTGATAATTCAGCACCGGCACATCCAAGATGGACTATCACTTGAGCAGTTTATCCTGGTTTATCCTGGTTTTATACCTTTCTGGTAGCGCGTAGGGATGAAGAAGTTACATCGGGCGCTCGTCTCATGTGCAATCCCCGTTAACGGTGTTCATCATGATGAACATGAACCTAGTCTGTATGTACTTCTATCAATAAATCTTCCTCCTGATTGGATATATGCTTATTGGACCCAGTCACTATCGACAATGTTTATCAGCTCTTTGACGCATCACATCTTGATAGTCTACAAGCTTTGCTTGACCCGTGCCTTCGGCACGGGCAGGGGACAGTGACTTTTAACAACACATATAATATTGATTGTATTGAGCCAATACATTATTCAAATATACAATATAATTTAACAGCACTAAACTCTAATCAAGCAAAACCTCAGGATAGACAATGTTCTGTGTTATGCACTCTGTATTTCCTGTAGATTGCTCTGAGTAAATAAAACACAAACTTATAAGTATATAACATACCTTCAGGAAAAATTGTTTTGACTCCTTGCTTTGTTGTAGAGCGAGAAAGAGCAACATAGAGTTGACCATGAGTAAATACTGGGGATTGAAGGTTCAACCCAACTGTTTTAACTGATTGCCCTTGAGACTTATTGATGGACATTGCAAATGCTAACCTCACAGGAAACTGGCATCTTTGAAAGACAAAAGGTAAATCAAGATTGGATGGGCTGAGTGTAATACGTGGAATCAATATAATCTGGCCTGCATTATCTCCACCCAGTATTCTAGCCTCTAGTACTCTTGCTGTACATCAGGTAAGGATTGCACGGGTTCCATTACAAACTCCAGCTGATGGATCAAGATTCCTAAGAACCATTATTGGTGCACCTGTCACAAAGAGGTGACGACGGTGGCGGAGCGGAGCGGAGACTTAGGCGGGAGCGGACAACTGGTCCCAACGACAAAGTTATATTGATAATAAATACAAGTAAGTAAGTTCAAGACATACCTGGTCCCAACGACAAAGAGGTCAAGATAAGGGACCAGGTTGTGGGGGCTGGCTTATATATACAAGGTGGAGCGTGGGAACTATGAGGTAATACTGTATAGCTCCGGCACAAGGAATGGAACTAATAGAATGAAATGGAATGTTCCGGAATGATTATTGTAGGTAGGAGGGCTTGGATGGTGTATCGTAAAGAAAGGAAAATGATAGGGGGTGGGCTCACTTCATGACATTACCCCCCTCCTTATGACCATTGCCCTCAATGGTCAAGCTTTTGCCGCCTGAGGGTGCTTTTTGTGGAATTTTCGGATAGTTGCTGGGGCGTGTTCAAGATTTGGTGCAGGTTCCCATGAGTTGTGTCCTGCATCGTAGCCTTTCCACTTTACCAAGTACTCTAGCTTCTTCCACCTAATCCGACTATCCAAGATGTCCTCGACTTCATACTCCGGCTCATCCTCATCCTCTAGATATACTGGTTCCGGTGGTGTTGCAATTTCGCCGTTTACGGTGTTCCCTCTCCAAGGGTACAATTTATCAACATGGAACACAGGATGGATGCGGTCCAGGGATAGTGGGAGGTCTAAACGGTAGTCCAGGGGCCCAACCTTCTGCAAAATGGTGTAAGGTCCTAGCTGTCGATCCCCAAGTTTCTCACTGGAAAGTTGGAGCTTGATGTCCTCTGCGCTTAGCCAGACCTGATCTCCAACTTGGAATTGATGTGCCTTTCGTTTTCCCCGTTCGTAGTTTTCCTTTTGCCGTCGTTTCCCCAGGTGTAGCGCCGCCCCAGCATCCTGTCGTGCATCCCGCAGTATCTGGATGCGATCATCCGCCGCCGGAATCCCACTCCGTTGTCCAACTGGAATGTTAAATAGAGGCAGATAACCATAGGTGAGTTCGAATGGGGACGTTCCAAGTGCAGAGTGGGTGCGAGAGTTAATCACAAATTCCGCCATAGGTAGGTGCTCCGCCCAGTCATCCTGGCGGCGTCCCACATAGAGTCTGAGGTATTTTTCGACTTCTTGGTTTGCCCGTTCGGTCTGTCCGTTTGCTTGGGGGTGGTACCCTGAGGTGAGGTTTGATTTGATTCCTAGGCGGGAGAGTAATGATCGCATGAGTTTTGCTGCGAACTGGGGTCCCCGGTCTGATACAAAGCGGAGGGGAAGACCGTGGAGGCGAAAAATTTCGCGATAGTAGATGTCGGCCACACCTGCTGCTGTGATTGAAGTTGTACAAGGAATTGCATGGATTTGTTTACCATAAAGGTCCGTGCAGACTAGAATCGCGTCATACCCTTGCGAGTTGGGCAGCTGTGTGATCAAGTCAACTCCCACTTCTTCCCACAAGCCTGCTGGGACGTCTAGAGGTAGTGTTACTGCTCGTGGGTGTCTCTGTATCTTCTTCCTTGCACAAGTCTCGCATCCTTCAACATATTTTTCTACAAAGGATCGCAGGGTGGGCCACCAAAAGTGGGTGCTGACGAGGTCAAGGGTATTGTGAAGTCCAGGGTGGCCAGCAGAGGGGTTATCGTGGCATTGCTTGAGTACTTCTTTCCGGAGGTCATCATCTGGTGGGACATATACTCTTCCTCGGTGGTATACTAGTCCCTTGTCTTCTTCCCATTCTGCTATCCCATTGGCCAAGCGTTTGAGACCGCTTCTCCTAAGCTCTTCCAGTCCTTCCAGTACTTGGGCCTCCTTTTGAGACGCCTGTCGGATGCGGTCCTCCAGTGGGTTTTGTAGTGAGGTAGCTGCCACTTGCATGAAATGGGCTGGTTTCAGAACAATCTGTTGTCGATTATCTTCGCTATCCAGAACCTGATGTGCTGCCATACGAGAGAGAGCGTCTGCCTGAGTGTTGGACTTGCCAGGGCGGTGAGTGAGCTGGAAGTCGAATCGGGACAACCATAGTGCCCATCGCGCCTGCCGTCTACTGAGGTCTTGAGCAGAACGCCAGAATTCCAGGTTTGCGTGGTCGGTGAGAATCTCGAACGGTTGTGGTGAACCTTCCAGGAAGCTTCTCCAGTCCTTTAATGCTTCGATGATAGCGAGCATCTCTCGGTCATAGATTTCGTAGTTTCGTTCAGCTGGTTGCATGGAGGCTGATCGAAATGCCACTGGGTGCCACTGGCCGTCGTCTTGTTTCTGCATTAGGGCTCCTCCCGTAGCAAAGCCTGATGCATCTACCTCAAGTTGTGTGAGCCTATTAGGGTCCCAGAGTGCCAGTACCGGTGCTGTGATGAATGCTTCCCTTAGGGTATCGAATGCTTGTTGTTGGTGTGTCCCCCAACTGAAGCCTGTATCCTTTTTTGTTAGGTCGTTCAGAGGGCGTGCTATGCGGGCAAAGTTCCGTATGAATCGACGGTAGAAGTTAGCGAAGCCTAGGAATCCCCGTAGTTCTCGTAGATTCTTTGGGGTAGGCCAGTCGCGGACTGCAGCTACTTTTACTGGATCCATGCGCACTTCACCTTCTGATATCACTAGTCCCAAATACTCAACCTGAAGCTCCTCAAACTCGCATTTCTCTGGTCGCAGGTAGAGGTCATGTTTCTCTAGCCGCTTTAGTACCTCTCGCACCACCTGCCGGTGTTCTTGCAAATTGTTACTGAAGATGAGGATGTCGTCTAGGTAGACTGCTACCTTACCAGCCGCCACTAGGTCTGAAAAGATGGAATTCATGAGCGCTTGGAAGGTAGCTGGCGAGTTGGTGAGACCGAAGAACATTACACTGGGTTCAAATAACCCTCGGTTGGTTGCAAAAGCGGCCTTCCACTCATCACCCTCCTTAATCCGGACATTGTTGTAGCCCCATCTGACGTCAAATTTGGTGAAGTACCGTGCCCCCTGTAGACGGCTGACAATGTCAGCGACCAGTGGGAGAGGATAGCGGTTCTTTAGGGTTACTTGGTTGAGTTTCCGGTAATCCTGTACGAAGCGGAGCTTCCCATCTTTCTTCTTAACAAAGAAGACGGGTGAAGACAGTGGCGATTTTGAGGGGCGAATGTAGCCTTTTCGGAGGTTGTCATCCAGGAAGCGGTCGAGTTCACCTTGTTCATTCAATGACATTGGATAGACTTTTGTGCGCATGGTTTCCGGTGCACCTGGGATCAATTCTATAGCATGATCCCAGGGTTGGTGGTCAGGGAGGCGCTCTGAAGCAGTTTCAGAGAATACTTTTTCGAAATCGCGGTAGGGTTCTGGGACCATTTCTTCAAAGGTTTTCATGGGTTTTGTTTTGTGGGCTTGTTCCGCTAGCTGTTGGGAGTAGGTGAACCCTGCAGCACACCAGACTTCATCTGTTTGTTCGTGTAAGATTCCTGACTTCACCCATGCACGTCGGGTTCGTCGGTTTGCTCGAATGCGGTGTATGGGCGACTCTTCTGTCTCCTCATCCAGTGTGTCAAGTGGTGGTTCAGGGGTGATCACAGTTTCAATTTCCTCCGCCGTGTCTTGCTCTTCCACCTCCTCTATCGTTGTTTGTTGGGATCTGACTGTGAGTCGTCCTTTCTCCCAGTCAATATCTGGATTGGCCTTACGTAGCCAGGGGAGTCCTAAGATTAGGTCTTCGCCTCCCAGATTGGTTATGGCTGAATTCTAGGAGGTATGGTGTGGCCCAGTCAGCAGCCTTGCCTGAGAAGAATCCTAGCGCTGCCTTGATCAGCTTCCCTTCGTTGCTACTCAGATCTGGTTGTTCCATTGCCCAGCTTTGATACTGAGCAATGAAGCGACGTGCTTCTGCACTACTAGAGCCTTTGAAGAGCTCAGGTTTATTCATACTGGACTTGGCTGAGGCTTTGTGGAGGTTGGCCGTGAGCTGGGCCACCTGCTCGATGAGCTGTGCCATGAGCTGGTTTGTGTTGACTTCAGAGGTCGACATAATGGATGGGGGTGCAGTGGGAGTAGGGATAAGGATGGGTGTGATCACGGTACCGTCGGAAAGGTTCTCCTCTTCACTGATGGAGTTGGCAGCAGCGTTTGGACAGGGTTGAGAACTGCAATCAGCCCAGGAGCTGCTTTTGCTGCGGTGGATGTGGGTTTGGTCTTTAGTATCAAAAGCGTGTGGGTAGGCAGAGCAGTCGATGGCTTGGGCGGGCAGGCTTGGTGCGGAGGTGTCTGTAGACGTGGTGGAAGCGGAGCCTGCAAGGATAACCTAATCGGTAGGCTATCAGTGCAGTAAGGGATCTTGACCTAATGTCACAAAGAGGTGACGACGGTGGCGGAGCGGAGCGGAGACTTAGGCGGGAGCGGACAACTGGTCCCAACGACAAAGTTATATTGATAATAAATACAAGTAAGTAAGTTCAAGACATACCTGGTCCCAACGACAAAGAGGTCAAGATAAGGGACCAGGTTGTGGGGGCTGGCTTATATATACAAGGTGGAGCGTGGGAACTATGAGGTAATACTGTATAGCTCCGGCACAAGGAATGGAACTAATAGAATGAAATGGAATGTTCCGGAATGATTATTGTAGGTAGGAGGGCTTGGATGGTGTATCGTAAAGAAAGGAAAATGATAGGGGGTGGGCTCACTTCATGACAGCACCAATCTTTAACTGTAGTTGTGACAGTGGCAGGCCAGAACCATTGATATTGTGAAGGAATTCCTCAGGATACTGAGAATCCCCATCTGCTGCTTCATCTATGACAGCCTTGTCTGCACTATGATAAGTATTGATATTGCCACTCAATGTATTTAAACACATGAGATTGGTTTCATCAACAGTATAATTTCGTGGGCAGAGTATAGTGCACTCTGAAAACCATGAATCAACATTATCTGCTGCACAGTCAATAACATTGAGATTTGGATAAATGGCAGAGATCAAGGAGTCAACAGAGTCCCCACACTTCATAATAGGGTCAAGCTTTATTTGGCTTTCTGGACCATTAATTGAACCATGTCCAACCTTCAGTAACCACTCTGCATACTCTTTGTCCTCTGCTGTACCACTACTTAATCTTTTATTTTCTTTTAGATAAAGGATCTTTATGTCACGCCATAAATAAGATCGCTGGATACACTGACCCACAATTTGCTCTCGGTGTCCTTTCCGGACCACAGGAAGTATTTGCTGAAAGTCTCCTCCAAAAACAACTGTAACACCTCCAAATGGCTTGCTAGGGGTGTCCCTAATGTCTCTCATAGTTATATCCACAGCCTCTTGACAATACCGGTCCTGCATTGGAACTTCATCCCAAATAATAAGACTGGTCTCACACAGTAGTTCACCCAGATCAGAGTTCTTCTTGACAGAGCATAATTTTCCTTCATATATTTCAATAGGAATCTTAAATGTGGAATGAGCAGTTCGCCCCTTTGGGAGTAAAAGAGCAGCAATCCCTGATGAAGCACAGCACAATACAATCTTTTCATCTCCACGCAATGCATAACAGAGTGTATTATATGTAAATGTTTTTCCAGTTCCAGCTGGACCATGGAGAAAGAACATCTGAGGGTTATTCTCATATATTGCAGCTTTAATTGTATTGAAGGCCTCTGCTTGTTCTCTGTTCATCTTTGCAATATTCTCTGATGCTCTTTGCTGTTGTTCTTCAGCATGAAAGGCATGCTGCTCTCGTATCAACCTATTGCCTTCAACCCCTGCCCAAAATTCATAATTAGGAACTGGCATGCCCAGAAAACCTTTTAATCCATCATGTACTCCTGCATGGAAAAGGATTTTATCAATAAGATATAAACCATAATCTTCAATTTGATCCTGTGTTGGCTTGGCAATAATCCCTGAGGTCTGTAAATGGTGGTTGATATCATCACAGATGTGTTCTTTGAACTGCTCCCACAGTAAAAAAGGTTGAGCAGGACGGCAATCTTTAAGAATTGTTGCAAAGAGTGAATGGAGTGCAGATCCAGATTGCATATGTCTTGCATCCTCTAGGCAGTCCTTCCACTCAGAATCACTCTGCAAAAGCCCACGGGCCAAACATGCTTCTTGGTGTGTAGGATATTCCACTCCTTCATAAGTACGTAGATCTGCAAATGATGTAGCACCTTTGACAACTGTAAGCAGCAGTCGAATATAAAACCTTTTGCCAGCTGCAGGGTGAACAAAATACATCCACCCAAGAGCAGCTTTACCCTCATGAATCTTCCATCTTTTTGTAGTTTTTACCCAGACCCATTTTGTAGGAAATTCCTGGTACAAAAGTGATTGTGCAACCATTACTGCATGTTCAGGATCATCCTCAGCCTTTTTCTTCTCTGCTGCATTAACTTTGAACTAAGCTGTAAGTGTGCTGTCTTTTGACCCAACAGCATGAAGAACCTCCTCTACTGGTGCATCAGCATCAAACACTACAAATTGCCCAGCTTCTGTATGTACTGCAAGGCGGACAACATTTGGGATTTCTTCATGCATATCATAATGAAAAAGCCTCCAAACTGATTCAGAGGCAGATACATAATGGGAATCTATATATTGCTGTATTTCATCTTTATTTTTCCCAATTGCCATGGTTGTACGATCATGGCCTTTGTAAATGTATTTATGAAGGTATTTGAAAGCTTTTATGGAAATGCAACACTCTAAGTTGGCATGTGATTTGAGCTCCATCAAAGCCCAAGGATTATGAGGTACAACCCATCTGTTATCAATATCAATTTCTATGCCATTGACCTTTTTCTTGCAAAGCCTTCCATTCTTGGGTCTAGCATAAAGGGTATAGCCATCCTCTGACAAAACAGTATGCTCTTGGAATACCTTAGGATAACCCTTGGAGCATTTTGAATCCTTCATACAGGATGCACTTGGGTTGAGATCACCACATGGTGTATGAATCATCAGCTTTTCAACCAACATGAATAAATTTGGATGTGTTTCAGGATCAGGCAAATGAGCAGAGATTACTTTGTCAATCTGATGAGCCTCTTGATACTGTGATTGGGGATAGAGAAAAATAAGAATGTGTATATGAGGTAGTCCTCGCTTCTGAAATTCAATTGTGTAAACATGGCCTCTACACTTTCCAAAACACCCTTTGTCAATAGCCCTCAAGATGATCTGTACTTTTTCACGAAAAACTCTGGCAACTAAATCAGGTCTGTCTTGTGCTGTCTGTCCGGGAAGGAGAGCCTCTTTAATCTCAGGTGCATTTGGATCTGCAGTGATTGTCAGAAATAGATCAGGTTTTCCAAATGCTCTTCCTAAGGCAATAGAATCTTGATAGAGCTGGAACATATGTCTTGATCCTCCAATATAAGAAGAGGGTAAGATAACTCGTTGCCCTATATCTTGCAGCTGAACATCTCCTGAATGAACAGCATCTACTAAACCACTGTAAACCTCAGCTCTGAGTTTCTTCTGATTGCGTGCAAGCCAGGATAAGCGTGACTGATCAGTTTGGGCCCATGCATCAACAATATATTGCTGAAAAAGATTTTTGGCATAGAACAGATGGTTTGATTCAATCTCTAGATTGCGTTGATGAAGGCGATATGCATAGTACTCCATCTGGGTAACATGATCATCATTAGAGGCTGGTTCATTAGGTCTATCTGCATATTTGATATTTAGGTGCCATCCTAGTTCACCTCTGGGAAACAGTAAAACATAATGTAAAGGTGCATATGCAGGATTGGTTTCATATATATGTTTCAGTGGCCCCTCCTTACATTGAAGGATAATATCTCGATGATCTGTGGCAGTACCTGGGCCTGGAAGAACAACTGCAACCTCATCAGCTGATGGCATATTATATCTCCTAGGATCATTTGTATCACTGAAATGCAGTTTGATATAAGCACCATTTAGGGAATTTGGAGCCTATGCCTGAAGGTTTTGTATTCTCTGGTATGCTGATCTGTAGAGATTCACAAAGTTATTATTGCGGTGAAGGCAATCAGATATTGTTTGCATAACAGATGACAGTAACCCAGTACCATGATGTCTGTTATTGGCTAAGCGCTGCTCTAAAGCAGTCTCAGGTGCAACTATGTAAAGCTGTGCATATACTGGGGGTTTGTCACCCTCAGGCAAAAGGGAGCCTAGAGAATGCCAAAGTGCACCCTTAATTTTAAACTGCCTTGGCCCAGTATTTGGAAGTTCAGGATCATTCTGTGGTTGAATCTTAAGGCCCAATGATACAAAAGCAAAAGCAGAATTATAACTCCTTATTGTCATGAATCGATCTTTTTCCATTATTCTTTTCTTTTATTATTCTTTTTCTTTTCTTTACTTATCTAATCACCAAAGCGCTTACACTAGCGCTTATTATATTTTCATTATCATTTAGGTTACACGCGTCAACCTTATTGTTCTCGCGTTGTCGTTTCACTTAGGCGCGACTCTCTCGTGCCTGTCAGTTCATTGACAGGACGACGTCATTATTGTTCCGCCTCCATGCTTCTTTTTATATTGCCTTATTGTTTACTCACCGAATACCTACAGCTTTACTTATGGATACGAGCGACTCTTATTGTAGGTCCTCATGGTTACGGTGCGAGACGTCTCTCACGGTTTCATATCCCATTTTGTATATAAGACTAGATATTTAGTAGTTATATTCCTTAGCTCTATTCTTGTCTATTCTCCTCGGTAGCTAGACTTGTAGTTGGGTTGTTTTATCCATCCGCTTTTTGCTTTTTCATCCTCTTGCTCATCGTCTATCTTGTGACGCCTGGTTGTCTCTTGTGAGAGCTAGCGAGTCGCTGACAGAAGAATAGAGCTTCTACCACACACCACCCATCACAACAAACTTTTACAAACTTGCCTAGGATCCAACACATTGTTGGAAACTAGTTTTCTCGATGCGTTACATATTTTCATTTCTACCAAACACGCTCATCCCCTCCCTTACTATAAACCAACATGACTGATCGGTCGATACATGCGCCTGACCCAGCAGAAGTCGCTACTGTCACTTCTAGTCCACGCCGGGTGTTTGTCAATACACCAGGGAACTACGATGGCGACCCCGCCACCTACCGGCCATGGCGACGACGAATGATGGCTTACGTCTCCGAGCTAACGGAGACAAAGCAGGTCGACAATTCCCATCGCGTTACGACCATCATTATGTCCTTCCTGGTCGGAGGAAAAGCTGATGAATGGGCCCAGGTCTATTCTGATGACCACTTCAACATCGACAATGGGTCATGGGATATTACGGGGAAGCAGTTAATTGACGATATGGACAGGGAGTTCACGAACGTCGCGAAAGAAAAGGAAGCTCGCGATAAACTAACTTATATCCGACAGGGGAAGTCTTCGGCCGGCGACTTTTTCAAAGAATTTGAATTGTTGCTGAAGGATGCCGGATACAAGAAGGACGAGTCGCACGTCCTTACCCTAGCAGAGAGAGCGGTTGATCACACTCTTCTATACGACATCATTAAAGGACGAACGGAACCCTTTGAAGACTACAAGGAATTGAAGAAGGTAGTCACAGGGGCTGACAATGTAAGGCGGCAGTGGGCCGAACAGAAGAGAGGTTACGGGTATGCGGGGTGGTGGAACGCTAACCCACAGGGACAGAGTCGTGGACAGTCGTCCACTCAGCAGAACCGACAGGAGCCGAAAGTAGCTCCGAAGGCAGAATATTCGGCGGCACCGAGAAGAGATGCTACCGGCACCACGTTCGGAGGAACGGGCAGGCCGATGGACATCGACCAGGCGAGGGAGAAGCGTTTGTGCTTCAACTGTGGCGAGCCAGGCCACATGAGCAGGAACTGCCCGCACAAGAGAAAGGCGGTAGTCAGAGGTATTATGTTCAACATGAGTGAGCAGGAACATACGGACTTTATTAACGATTTGGGTTTTCCAAAGGCTCCGCAGTAGATATAGGTCTGCAGGAGCCTTCGCACACGGATATTTCGGAGTTTGTTGATAATGGCGTTGATTATGTAATCAGTACAGGTACTAAACAGAAAAACGCGTCCACCTTCATACACAAAACCGAAAAAACCGAAAAACCTATATGGTACGAACCCGACACTGCTGAATGGCTAACTCAGAGAGTTAGAGAAGACCAGATCCCGAGAGCAGTAGGATTGTTACGAACTTGGATGCCCTTTTCCCGGGAAAAAGAAGCCTCTGAAGAAACCGTCATGGACATACGAAAACGGAACTGGAAAACGGCAGTCACCGCCATCCGGAGTCTCAAAAACAAAAGGAGTTATGTTCGCGGGACACGCGGCAAAAGTCTGAAACTCCCAGCAATACTCGAGATACTGGAGGATGCTCGACAAATCGTCACAGAAGGACTCCTCGACAGTGGAGCTACTGGTTCCTGCATCGACTCAGAATTCGTCAAACGGCATAACCTTCTCACGAAAAACTTACCGATCAAAACACCTGTCTACAATGCCGACGGTACACTCAACGACTCCGGATCAATAGACAAGTACGTCGAGATCCGGATGACCATCGGTGATCATTCAGAGATCGTACAATTCGGAGTAGTAAGTCTAGGAAAGAATAATATCTTTCTAGGACTAGATTGGCTGCGACACCACAACCCGAGTATTGACTGGAAGACATCTGAACTAACCTTCGACAGGTGTCCAACAAGATGCGGTTACAACCCACACTTTTGGACACCAGAAGATACCCATTCTAGAGCGGCATTACAGGAAGGCGAACAGCTTTTCCTGTTTGACTGGGACAGGTATGTTAACGAGCAGGTACAGTCGAGGAAGTGGACGGAAAAACAAGCCAGAGAGGAAACAGCCCAAGAGTTCGACACTTCCAAGCCCTACATCGAAGAGTACCCCGATGTTTTCAGCCAGAAGGAATTTGACCAGCTGCCACAACGACGTCCTTGGGACCACGCTATTGACCTAACGCCAGGTTCTAAGCCTTTAGATTGCAAGGTGTACCCATTAAACCCAAAGGAACAAGAGGCACTCGACAAGTTTCTTGAAGAAAACCTTCGAACTGGACGAATCCGACCTTCGACTTCGCAGATGGCGTCTCCCTTCTTCTTCGTTAAAAAGAAAGATGGCACCTTACGACCAGTACAAGATTATCGTAAACTGAACGAGATGACGGTTAAAAACCGGTATCCACTTCCTCTCATTCAGGAGCTAATCGATCGTTTAAAAGGCGCTAAGATCTTCACGAAGATGGATATCAGATGGGGATTCAACAACATCCGCATAAAGGAAGGTGACGAATGGAAAGCGGCTTTTCGAACTAACCAGGGGTTATTCGAACCGACCGTCATGTTCTTCGGACTCACCAACTCTCCTGCGACGTTCCAAGGTTTCATGAACCACATCCTGCGAGACCTCATCAATAAAGGTCATGTTATCGTTTACATGGACGACATACTGATTTTTACCAACGGTATAGAAGAACATTGACAAATCGTAGAACAAGTACTCGACATTCTACGGGAACACAAGTTGTTCCTTAAACCCGAAAAGTGTTCTTTTGAAAAACCGGTTATCGACTACCTCGGTATTATCATTGGTAACGGAACTATTCGCATGGATCCCAAGAAAGTACAAGCCGTTCGAGAATGGATTACTCCACGAAAGAAGCGCGACGTCCAACAGTTTCTAGGATTTTGCAACTTCTTCCGACGATTTATTCGTGGTTTCAGTCTGGTAGCAAAGCCATTAACACAGCTCACGGGAAATGGGACTTGGAAGTGGGAGAAAGATCAGGAGGAAGCGTTCGAAGAGTTGAAACACCGTATTTGTGAGGAAGTCGTTTTATTGATTCCTCGTAACCACGGGAAATTCAGGGTGGAAGCTGACTCGTCCGATTATGCTAATGGCGCCGTTTTGTCCCAGTTCGTTGATGGTAGATGGTATCCCATTGCCTTTCGTTCTCGTTCCCTTAATGAGGTCGAACGGAATTACGAAATTTACGACAAAGAACTCATGGCAATTATGGACTCCCTCGACAACTGGAGGCAATATTTACTAGGTGCAGAGGAACAGATTGAGATTTATACGGATCACGCAAACCTCCAGTACTTCAAGAAGCCGCAGAAACTCAACCGACGACAAGCGCGCTGGGTACTGGAATTAGCGGAGTATAATTTTGATCTCGTTCACAAACCTGGTAAATTGATGACGAAAGCTGACGCCCTGTCGAGGATGACAGGTCTTGAGACGGGGGACAAGGACAACGAGAACATCGTTCTCCTGAAACCGGAACTTTTTATTCAAGCTCTCGACCTATCGGCTCCCGAAGATCTCCTGTTATCAGAAATCCGAAAGAGTAGAAACCAAGTAGACCGAACTGTACAGGATGCCCTCGCTGCGAAAAATCCAGAGTGGACTGAGACCGACAAAGTCATTACCTGGAAAGGGCGTATTTATGTACCGAAAAACCGCCTACTCCGGTCCAAAATAATCACTCAGTACCACGATACACCGCTAGCGGGACATCCAGGACAGTACAAAACCACGGAGTTGATTACTCGGGACTACTGGTGGCCAGGGGTGACACGAGATGCAGGAAAATACGTCGAAGGTTGTGAGAAATGCCAGGCGACAAAGTCACATCGTACCAAACCAGTAGGACAACTTCACCCACATGCAGTACCAACTGAACCGTGGCAAATAATCGGCACTGATATGATAGGGGAACTACCGGAATCGGGAGGATATAACGCCATATCGGTGTTTATCGATCATTTTTCCAAAAGATTGCGACTTGTTCCGTCCCACACTACAGTCACGTCAGAGGGAATGGCAAAAATCTATCGGGATCGTATTTTTTCTATCCATGGCATTCCACAAAAAATAATACATGATCGAGGACCGCAATATCATTCTCGTTTCATGAAGGAACTTTATCGTCTTTTAGGAATAGAAGCAAACTACACCACGGCGTATCACCCACAGACCAACGGCCAGACGGAACGAACAAATCAGGAGATAGAACATTATCTCCGGTTGTTCATTAGTTATCATCAAAACGACTGGCATGAGTGGTTACCACTTGCAGAGTTCGCCTATAATGATCGAGTACACTCTGCGACGAAAGTTTCTCCCTTCTATGCTGACAACGGTAGACATCCCTATAAAGGCACGGCACCTCAAATGACTTCGGACAACCCCACAGCACAGGCGTTTGCAGATGGAATGAGGAAGGTTCGAGATGAAGTAGGAGCGGCCTTAGGAAAGGCCAACGAGGATATGAAGAAATTTTATGACCGTAAGCGAAGAGTGGGAGTAGAGTACAAGCCAGGCGATAAGGTCTGGCTTGAGGGAACTAACTTATCGACAGACCAGCCGATGAAAAAGTTAGGAGATAAACGGTTTGGACCGTTTACAGTTCAGAAGAAGATAGGCGCTAGTTCCTATAAACTAGATATCCCCTCTACGTGGAAACGTATCCATAACGTTTTCAATGAAGTCCTTCTCACTCCCTATAGAGAACCGCAATTCCCCTCTCAACCACGAAATACTCGACCACCTCCTGTCGTTGTAGGAGAAGAAGAAGAATTCGAAGTCGAGGAGATTCTCGACTCACGAAAAGTAGGAAGAGGAATCAAGTATAAGGTCAGGTGGCGAGGGTACGGACCACATGAAGATACTTGGGAACCTCGATCCAACATCACACATTCCTCTGAATTATTGAAGGAATTCCATGACAAGAATCCGACTAAACCCAAACCCGCCACCCTGAATCGACTTGAAATACCTATTTCCTTATTCCCTACCGAATTATTCCGCCCTATGCCTCCGCCAGATACCGAAAATACGCCCTCACAATTACCCTCCGAAAATTTCGTTAGACGACAAGCGCTTCGTGGAACTCGCGCTCTAGGGAGGGGGTAATGTCATGAATCGATCTTTTTCCATTATTCTTTTCTTTTATTATTCTTTTTCTTTTCTTTACTTATCTAATCACCAAAGCGCTTACACTAGCGCTTATTATATTTTCATTATCATTTAGGTTACACGCGTCAACCTTATTGTTCTCGCGTTGTCGTTTCACTTAGGCGCGACTCTCTCGTGCCTGTCAGTTCATTGACAGGACGACGTCATTATTGTTCCGCCTCCATGCTTCTTTTTATATTGCCTTATTGTTTACTCACCTAATACCTACAGCTTTACTTATGGATACGAGCGACTCTTATTGTAGGTCCTCATGGTTACGGTGCGAGACGTCTCTCACGGTTTCATATCCCATTTTGTATATAAGACTAGATATTTAGTAGTTATATTCCTTAGCTCTATTCTCGTCTATTCTCCTCGGTAGCTAGACTTGTAGTTGGGTTGTTTTATCCATCCGCTTTTTGCTTTTTCATCCTCTTGCTCATCGTCTATCTTGTGACGCCTGGTTGTCTCTTGTGAGAGCTAGCGAGTCGCTGACACTTATGTTGTCTAAAAAGTGCTTTGAGTTATGATCAACTCCAGTAAAGAGATTCCTGATTTCAATAGGTGGACTTTGTAACATAGGTAGCTGAATCTTCCCTGATTTGCAGCATGCTCCAAATTTAGGATTTATTACAGAGGAATGTGTAAGTCTCTCTGCTTGCCAATGCAATGCACCACAAAATGGACACTCTATATCCATTTTTCCCAAAGAACAGAAGTTATAAATCTGATCATTCTCAATAGGTTGTAGACCTATTGGAATAGGCTCATCTGGAGCATCATTTTGATGTTCATGATCTCCCACATCAATTTCTTGCTGTTGCAAGTGCTGCTCATGCACCTCTTGGGAGTTGTGCATCACATTTTGCAACTGTTCATGTTGTTGGTGCATGTCATGGCCTTCTGGTGTGAGATAGCCAGGACCTGGTGGAAGTCTCTGGCTATTCTCAAAGTCATCTTGTGGAGGATCATTATTCTCATGCTCATGGGTCAGCCTTTCTGGATTAAATGATATAGATTCTGAAAGTAAAGATAGTCAGCAATAAATAGTGTAATATAGAAAAGAATGTATTACGGATATGACTTTGGGCTCTTCTATGATTCTGTCTCAATGTTGGTCTTGCAGGGTGAGGCTGTACAAATGCTAGTTGAGCTTGTAGCTCAGCAGGTAAGTGAGGAAACTACCAAGAGAATAAATGAGCCTTAAAATCTCTAAATAAGTATGCTAATACCTGATTTTGATATGCCAAATTTGATGGTCCTGCATGGGCATTCTGATTCTGATTATGAAGAGACTATAAGGTAAAGATATTGATTGGTGGCCACAGCACTATGTATTTGAATTTTTACACCTACAACTGCTTGATTTGAAGTACGGCCACGGCCACGGCCCCGTGTTGGTAGTAGTGGAGGTAAATTTCTGAGTTGATTAGCAATTCCTTGAGTCAATTGAAACTCTTGGCCATTATGGTTGATTACTTGAAATAGATCATCTTGTGAATGCTGGGAAGGTATATAATTTTGAGGTATATTGAGTTGGAATGGTATTGGTCCACCATGTGGTGATGGTTGAGGTGTACGTCGATTTTCAGGGCTGCCTAGGGTACGTGTTTGTCGTTCCCTCTCACGATCAGCATTTTGTTGTCGATGTTGAGGTGTATTGGGAGGTGACTCAGAATCCCTTAAAGTGAGAATAGTAGTCAGAGCCTGCACACAGGTCAATAGCTTGTAAGAAACCAAACATTTTATCTGTAGTCAAAATTTCCTCTATCAGGAACTTCAATTATAGTGTGAAATTATAGTAGAAGATGGGAAAGGGAAACAAAGGAGAGCATAATTATCATGCAATGCATGCAGCAAACATGCAGCAAACACATTGCAAGCTTGAAGTAATGTGTGAGAAAAACCTAAGTCAACTCAGCAAACATGCAGCAAACACGTCGCAAGATTGTGTATTGTAATGTGTGGGAAAAACTTAAGTTGCCGCTGCCGCCGCAGCACTAAAAACGTTGACAGTTTTGCTGACATAAATAATGACTAATAAGAAAAAGCGCTGGTTTAGGCGCACCGCCCTAATTTATAGTATAGGATTTGTTTCTTTTTCTAGCCTCCCAGGCTGCCTCGCTTGTGTCAGAAAGCGCCCAGGAACATAATGGAACTGGAAAGAATATCCCGGAACAGACATGTTTAAATAAACGGCATACGCGGAATCACAGAGAACGTTTGCGAAGGTCTCGTATGCGTGTGGGATTGAGGCGGGAACTCGAGTGTACATCCCGGAGTATACATGGACAACGAAGTGGATGAGCATTTCGCCGAATACTCTGGTGGAGGTGGTGAGTACGGAGGTGGAGGATGTTGGTCCCTCGATCCCCAGGATGGTTTGCCATAATGGGTTCTCAGCTCTGTGTTCAGCATGGAGGTGCCAGAAATACTGCTTTGACTGGAGGCATTACGACTGCGACTCCTACCGAAACGTGCAAAGCCTGCAGTAGCAGCGGTGATGATAAAGAATCCTCCTAGTGTAATGAAAAATATACCGGCAGGGTTGAGATGGTGGGAGGGTATCGATTGCTTACTACCAACAACGGCCAAGATTCGTGTGGGATTCGTGCATGAGAGAAAACTAGAATTGGAGATATTTGAACCAGGAAAAATGGAGCGAATGGAGAAAATTGGTGTTAGGCCATGAGGGACTGCTAAACAACTACTGAGAAAACCTGAGACTGTGTCGAGACGATATTCAATGAATTTGTACGTACCTCGATAAGCAATGCAGTGAGAGAAGGAGTACTAGTAACACGTCAGAAAACATATTGCTTAAGGAGTTGGAGAAAGATTTCCCTTTTTCACAAACCATTTGACTGCCATCTTGTCAAACCCAAAACGATTCGTCTGCGGGACGACCAGGCACAGAGGTACGCGAAGAAGACACGATACGGAGAAGACAGGGGTCAATCATGGCTTACGAAAGATTTCTATGTCATTGGCGCTTATTTCGGGTCGGGGTAATACTCAGAACTTGACTATAACTTGGACAGTGACCCTCACTTTCACCTTCGCTTTCTTTCGAAGATGCATCCTTCCTCTATCTATAACTCTGAAGCTGATGCCGCGCTCCTCGATATGCTTACCGGACCAGATCGACCCACTGCCAAAACCATATTGCCTCGGAGGGATGCTGCGCTCGACCCTCTACTCATCGCAGCCGTTTCTGCATCTGGTCCACATGTTACCAGGAATCACTACCAGCATGATTTCTTTCCTGGTGTTATGTTGCCACAATCTGAAGGATCTTGGGATTGGACAAAGTTTACTGGAGAAGATGCCTCGACGAAGTCAGAGCGAAAACGTTTAACGTACGTGAGCAGGCAAGCGCCTCGACGGCAGCGGCTGGGACTTGACGATACGCAAGGTGGGAAGGAAAATGCAATTCCTCTCAGCCCCACTGAAAATCTACCCACGTCTCACCAAAAAAAGCGGCGCTCTTCCCTTGCTCAAGCAATTGAGGAGAGGCATCGGACTACTCAGCCGGAAAGCACGCGACCTGCTCACAAGTCCTTGCCGCCACTGGAAGTCAAATGTATGGCTCGTACCAGAATTCCGACTCCTCATGGACCTGTGTTTCTACATATCTATCACAATAACCGAGACAATAAAGAGCACATGGCCATAGTCGTTGATTCTGCTCAATTCTCTGGTCTTCCTGCACCAGATGCACCTCCGCATATTCGTTCCCGAACCCTCGATGCTGTCTGGAGCGAACATGAAACCGAAATGGACCGTATAACTCGGGGTGCCTATGTCGGTCGACTTTCCCCGACGTCGCACATGACCTCTCAGCCTTCCGAAGACTTAGTGTCTTTACACGCCCGGGACCATTTCCATTCTGCTCATCAAGTGACAGGATTGAGTGATGCGATCCCTTCGCCGCTGATTCGCATTCATTCTGAATGCTTCACCGGTGAAACTGTTGGGAGTATGCGATGTGATTGTGGCGAGCAACTAGATGAGGCGATACGACTTATATCGCAACCGATTTCGATACCTTCTCAGTCTTCCTTCACGGCGTCTAAGACCCTTCCGGGTCGCGGGGCAGTCATCTATCTTCGACAAGAAGGTCGTGGCATCGGTCTATTGTCAAAGATCCGGGCCTATAATCTACAGGATCTTGGACATGACACTGTCACAGCCAATCTGATGCTGGGACACCAAGCTGATGAACGGGGTTATGAAATAGCCTGTGCCGTTTTACGGGACCTAGGTCTTGGGAATCTAGACGGTACAGGAGAGAACGTCAGAGTATTGACGAACAATCCTGATAAAGTTGATGCGTTGGAGGAGGAAGGCATTCGAGTTGTTGAGCGAGTGCCGATGATACCGAGAAGTTGGAAGACCCGAAACCCACAGCTTGTCGACCATGTTGGTCGTGTGCCTATAGACGATACTCGAGTTGCGGGTGCGACCTTAATTGGAGGAGGAGCAGTTCACGGAGAAGATCTAGACAAGTATTTGCGTACGAAAGTGTTGAAAATGGGACATATACTACCGCTATGGTTGGACAATCCAGAGCAGTAGTATCATCTATATCATTTATAATCCTTGATTCTAATATCATTAAGGAAGATAGAAACATTTGCCCTTCACCATATCCTGCCACCTCTCACAGTTATTACACGGAATTATACATGAGCGGAAGAAATTGAGCGTAATTCGTTGCTACTGACACACTGAACAGATTAATGAACGTTTGGCTTCAATCGTGATGACATTCTCCTGGTCGGAAACCTGCGTGCGCTAACAGAAAATTGCCCCACTTCAGAATCCACACCAGGTTTTTTGAGTGCTAGTCGTACTGTGTGGCACAGTATCCTAATCAAGGTCACTATTGAGTCATGAGGAGGAGGAAGAGTTGTGCAAAGAACTGAGATAAGGCTCTTTGTGCCTTACCGTGCCTTGACCTTTGAAAGGTAAAGTGCAAAGATAGCCAAGCTTCGTGATGATTGAGACAACTATGGAAGGCATAGTAAAGATAGTGGCATGTATTGAAATTGGGAACAGAAGAGAACACCAACATTCACAAGTCGTAGAACCAAACCGGACGCCGTTCCCTTTTGTAAATTTCAGTTCAGTGAGCTAGTAACTTCCATCGGCTAAGTCGAGCTGAGCATAAATGTTTGACAGGATAACGATGAAGGGCCTTGGATAAAAGCGACGGATGTAGAGCAGTTGCAAGTGAGGCAAGCAAGGAGAGGCCTCTGATCTGGCTGTTAGGTGAACTGCGGATGCTGAGATAAGAGGCATATATGGAGGGCTTTTGATCTAGTACTGCCACCACCCACGAATATTCCCACGGCAAACAGTGGTGAATAGGGCTTCGGTAGGCAAAGTATCTCAGATTAGAAGTAAAATACTACCTTCATACCTCTATATCTCACTATCCAAATCGCCATACCTACACGAGAGTCAATACCTATCAAATGTCGACGAGAAGTACCACGAATACAGGGAAAGATAGCACCCCATCGCAGACGAAACTGTCGTTCCAGTCGAAAGCGAACCCGAATCCGAGGCCAGCGAGCACAACGTACACCGAAAGAGAAAATGAAGAATTCCTAGCCCTCATCGAGAAGGCCGTAACGTGGAAACTCATGGCGAGGGATGACGACTGCAACGTGGTCTTGCCAGTCAAACTATTAGGTCTAGCAGCGGCAGCGAAAGAAACAGGTAGAACGAGAACGGCCCTAAACGATATTCTGGACAGAATAGTCCTCATAGCGAAAATCCTCCAGGAATGGTCGTGGAAGGACAAGACGGGCGAAAGAACGACTGATATAATGGACACCTTCGAAGGAGAGTTAACTGAGAGGGCGGGCAGAATTGGCGAGAGGGTAGACAACATAGCAAGGGAAGCACACCAAACCTGGAAGAGGCTTGAAGAGGTCGCGAACAAGGTCACGGACATCAACACCAGGATAGTTACACTGAACAACTCGATACCAGACCGGTCACATGCACTTAACGAAGTCGGAGAAATCACGACCACTACCCCGGGATCGTACGCACACGCCGCATGGACGAACCTCCCCACTCAACTCCCATACCATCCTCGACACAACCCCGCAGTCAAAGAGGCGGAAATGAAGGATAGATGCATCATCATCACCTCACAGACACCATCAGACTGGTCCCTTACCGAAAAAGAGCTAGTAACGAAAGCAAACCTAGCGCTGACAAAGGTAGACGTGGATGAAGAAGCAGAAGCAGACGCAGTAAAACCAGAGGTGGTGGCAGCCACCAAGATTGTAAACAAAGGTGCCTTCCTACTGCTGAGGAACGTAGAAGAAGTCAAATGGATCAAGCAAGATGATCGAATGGAATGATTTGCAGCAGCGTGGGGCTCTTTGGCGATGCTACGGCCCAACTATGATGAAGTTGTAGTAGAAGCTCTACCAGTGGAAACACCCATTGACAGTCCAATCAAACAAAGAAGGATAGAAATGGCGAGCGGGTTACGGACAGGAGTAATAAAGAGTATCAGATGGATTAAGCAAATCGAGAAGCGTAAAGATGGACAGCGACATGCTCATGCTATTTTTTCTATGGATTCTAGAGATGATGCTAACGAACTTTTAACAGGACGAGTAGTCGTACAAGGAAGGGTACTACGGGCAAAGAAGAACAACCCGGACCCCAAGCGATGCGTTAAGTGTAATACATTCGGTCACATAGCAGAACAATGCAAGGCCGAAAACGACATATGTGCGAGATGCACAGGGCGACACCAAACGAGCACATGCCAGGTCAACGAACAGCAACTCTTCTGTGCCAACTGCCGAAAGGCAGGTCATGGAGCAGCAAGCAGAGAATGCCCGGAATTCCAGAAGAAGCTGAGAGAACGAACAAAGTGGGACCCGGAGCGAGCATACCGTCTATTTGTGACAAAGAACCCAAACACTTGGGGAAGGATGGACGAGCCAGTAAATGAAGACTTCGATCAAGGATGGAGGGTGAACATGCGCAGCGACTACGAAGAATGGACGACAGTACAGAGAGGGAAAGGCAGAGGACGACTAGCTGGAGGACAACCAGGAGAAGGAGGGGGTGCTGGGGGTGTACCATCACAACCCAGACCAGGTACTCGTGAACCGACGCTGGCACCAGCTAGCAACAGAGGACGGAGTCGAGGACCACGCCGATCGATGACCAGAGAAAGAGGACAGAGGACGCTAGACCAGTACAGATTCTCCTCGGGTTCACAACCGCCATCCTCTCAACCACCACCTAACCCCCAGCTATCACAACACCAGTTGCAATACCCGCCGCAGATGTACCCAATGATACCCATGATGTCGTACCAGGCAGGACCATCATCGCCGAACCCTCACTTCATCTCGCAGACACCAATGATGATGCCACCCTACCTATAGCCCCCTCCTTCATCTCAACCGTGATACTTACCAACAGTATCAGTCACACCAGCAACACCAGGAATGAAATGGGGCGACCAACCCATGGAGACTGCGGGTGAGGGACAGACAGCAGGCATTGGGGGAGGATGGATTTGACACAACATAGCCAAGAACAACGAAGAACACTAGAAATAATGCAGCTAAATGCAAATAAATCAGATAATGCCATGCATGACTTCCTTAGAGCTGATCACAGTAGAGCTGACATATTCGCATTCCAGGAACCATATATCGACTCCAAAGGAAGGACGAGAGCACTACCACACCTGAGGGTAGTATACCCAACTGGACACATAGAACATTTTGACGACCCGGTGAGACCCCGATCGCGTTCCTTAATGATGATACACACCAGAATATCAACAGGAAGCTGGACCCAGATTGAAATCCCATGTGCGGACATCACAGCGATACAACTCACGACGGTGAACGGAACATACAGAATATTCAGTATATACAATGACTGCAGCAACGACGATACACTACGACGGCTTGATGAATGGATGAGGTCACCAGCAGCGAGGACAAGACCGAGAGGACCGCTCCATCACATCTGGCTAGGAGACTTCAATCGACACCACCCTTTGTGGGACGAACCCCGCAATCATCATCTTTTCACAGCTAGAAACCTAGATGCTGCACAGCTCCTCTTAGACCTCAATGCCCATTACGACATGCACATGACCCTACCAGAGCATCTACCTACACTATGCACGCACAACTCGGGGAATTACACCAGAGTCAACAACGTATTTTGCTCGGAGGACCTGACGGAACACATTATGACATGCAGTATGATCCCCTCAAAACGCCCGGTACTTACGGACCACATCCTGATACATACCATCATAGACGTGAGGGTACCTTACGCGGATCAAAGATTGCGATGGAACTGGGTGCAAACGGACTGGGAAAAATTCAAAGAGAGGATGAAGGAAGAGCTCAAGAAGAGACCACCACCGAAAGAACCACACACTATAGATGAGTTCAACGAAGCCCTCAATGCATTTGATGATATGTTCATTAGACTCAGGGATGAACTAGTGCCCAAGGCAAAGCCCAGCCCATATGAAAGACGTTGGTGGAATCAACAACTAACGGAAATGAAGAGACAGATGAGCAACCTAGCTAATAAGTCACACCGAAAGCATCACAATCCTGACCATCCGATCCACAGAGAATACCGACAGGCCCGCCAGGCCTACAATGTGGAAATCAAGAAAGCGAAAATCAGCAAATGGGTGGAATACATTGAAAACACTGACATGAGCTTGGTATGGGACATCGGGAGACTGATGGAAAATGGCTACACAGACGGTGGCAGGATGCGAGTGCCGGCACTAAGGGTAACGAATGATGAGGGTGAAGAAAAAATGGTGGAAGACAACATAGAGAAAGAACAGATATATCGCGGCGTGTTCTTTCCATCACCACCTAACACATCTAATGTACCCACAGACACACAATATCCTCCTCCCAAGTAGAATTTCGCGCCCCCAACAAACCATCAGATCCTTCAAGCTATTCGCCGACTCAAGAACGGAAAGGCCACCAGGCCGGGAACTATTCCTAACGATGTCTTCAAAGTTGTCAGTGAACTGATAACACCTTATCTAGGCCCGATATACAGAGCCACCTTTACACTGAATGTGTACCCCGACGACTGGTCCAAGACAGAAACAATAGTACTGAAGAAACCTGGGAAGCCAGACTACAGGGACCCAAACACGTGGCGACTAATCACAGTGTCCAATGGACATGGGAGGCTTCTCAGCAGCTGCATCGCCGAAGAAGTCACCAAACGAGCAGAACTCCTAGGATTACTGCCAGCAATGCAATTCGGCGCCAGACTGGGAAGGAACACCATGGACTCCATCCATCTGATGGTAGACAGGATCAAAAAGTTGTGGAGGGAAGGCCAGATCGTGACAGTACTCTACATGGATGTCAAGGGAGCCTTCCCTAGTGTGGATCTCGACATGCTATACCATGAACTCAAGAAGATCAGCACACCAACAGCAATCACAGACTGGATGAAGCAGCGATATGGAAAGAGAGTGACACAGCTGTCATTTGACGACTACCTATCAGAGCCCTTTGAAGTACCAGGGGGAGAGGATCAAGGAGATCCCTTTTCGGCGGTCAGTTACATTCTATATGCAGCAGGTTTACTAAAAAGTCTTCAGAAAGTGCACAAAGAAGAAGGTTTTGCCTTTATGGACGACTTGGCAGGAATGAAGTGGGGGACAGATATAAATGAGGTACACGCAGGCATTGAACAGATGATGGATTGAAGAGGCGGCATCCTCGAGTGGGCCCAATCACACAACTGCCAGTTTGGCATACCAAAGTTCAAACTGGTTGATTACACCCGAAAACGCGAACCAGACCCAGCGAACCCAGGCAAAACAAAAAGAATTGTGGGACCAGGGGTGCAGATAGGACCAATGCTGATAAGGCCAGACCCACACACAAAATTCTTAGGTGTACTGATGGACCAGCAGCTTAGATGGAACAAGAAATATGCAGCCATGATCAAGAAAGGGCAGCAATGGGTATCACAATTCAAATGTATAACGGGCCTCAAAACTGGCATGACAGCACAGTTGGTTCGACAGCTATACAAAGCTAAGGCCCTACCCCGCATACTATACGCAGCTGATGTTACTCTCATGCCATCATCTAGAAAAAGAGAGAAGACCTGGAAACAAGCAGTGGTAACAAGGGGAATCACAAGACGACTCACATCCATTCAATGCCAAGCAGCCCTCATGATCACCGGAGCAATGACCACTACCGCAACAGACATCCTCGACATTCATGCAGCGCTGCTACCCATGCCACTTGAAATCAAACGACAACGTCACCGAGCAGCCATAAGGCTCCTGACCATCCCAGATGGACACCCAATAGCCAAACAAGTTCAAGAAGCAGTGCGTTACCGACAGAGGACCAAACACCCATCCCCGCTGCACGACCTCATGGGCCGATATGGGCTGACACCCAAAACCATGGAGAAGAAAAGAGCAGTCTGATACGAAGCATCTTGGGATCCAAAAATCGAGATCTGTATATGGGAGGACAAGGCAAAGGCACTTGAAGCACTCGAGAATGACTGAACACCGTGGAAGATATTCACTGATGGATTGGGCTACAAGAATCATGTAGGAGCGGCAGCAGTACTCTATGAAGGAGACAAAGAAAGGGGAGTACTCAGATATAGGCTAGGGAAAGAGGAACATCATGAAGTATACGAAGGTGAGTGTGTTGGTATGATTTTAGGACTGCATCTGGCGGCATCACATGAAATAGGTATCGAAGAACTATCCATATGGGCAGACAGTACAGCAGCCATCTGTCATGAAGTGAGCCACCCCTATCATTTTCCTTTCTTTATGATACACCATCTGAGCTCTCCTACCTACAATAATCATTCCGGAACCTTCCATTCCATTCTATCAGTTCCGTTCCATTCCTTGTGCCTGAGCTATACAGTATTACATCATAATTTCCACACTCCGCCTTGTATATATAAGCCAGCCCCCACAGCCTGGTCCCTTATCTTGACCTCTTTGTCATTGGGACCAGGTATGTCTTTTACCTACTTACTTGTATTTATTATCAATATAACTTTGTCATTGGGACCAGTATCTGCCCGCTTCCGCTCAAGTCTCCGCTCTGCTCCCCCACCGTCGTCACCTCTTTGTGACATTAGGTCAAGATCCCCTACTGCACCGATAGCCTACCAATTAGGTTATCCTTGCAGGCTCCACCTTCACCACGTCTACAGATGCTGCCGCACCAAGCCTGTCTGCCCAAGCTATTGACTGCTCGGCCTATCCACATGCTTTTGACACTAAAGACCAAACTCACATCCACAGCAGCGAAAGCAATTCCTGGGCTGACTGCAGTTCTCAACCCTGTCCAAACGCCGTTGCCAACTCCATCAGTAAAGAAGAGAATCTTTCTGATGGTACTGTGATCACACCCATCCTAACCCCTGCTCCAACTGTACCCCCACCCACTATGTCAACCCCTGAAGTCAACACCAATCAGCTCATGGCACAGCTTATTGAGCAGGTGGCCCAGCTCACGGCCAACCTCCACAAAGCCTCAGCCAAGTCCAGTATGAATAAGCCTGAGCTCTTCAAAGGCTCTAGTAGTGCAGAAGCACGTCGCTTCATTGCTCAGTATCAAAGCTGGGCAATGGAACAACCAGATTTGAGCAACAACGAAGGAAAGCTGATCAAGGCAGCACTAGGATTCTTCTCAGGCAAGGCTGCTGACTGGGCCACACTGTACCTCCTAGAATTTAGCCATAACCAACAACCCTTCAATGGACGATGGGAAGACTTCAAAACAGCCTTCACCCTCTGATTTGAATCCATTGACGCAGGTATGGAGGCCCGGAATGCAATCCAGCATCTCAGGCAGGCAAAAGGTCAAACGGTAGTGGAATTTGCACAGAATTTCAAGGACATTGGTGATCGGACCGGACTTTCAGACATCAACCTGCGAGAACGCTTCCATAGCGGCCTCAACCCAGAGATCTGACAAAATCTCATTGTGGTCAATATAGCCCAGGGACTAGCTCCCACCCTGGAGGAGGCTATTAGGCGAGCAATTTCAGTGGATGTGTTCCTGCACAATCCCACCATGACAGGTCGCAATCCAGGCACCTCCCATATCTCCTCCCCCCCTGCCAACTCCCATGCTATGGATGTCGATGCCACGCACACTAGTGGTAACAGCAGAGAAAGCTTCATGGCTCAGATGAGAGAAAGGTGTTATGGGTGTGGCTCGCAGAGTCACGAAAAGAGGAACTGCTCATACAAGGAGACAGTTTGCCGCTACTGTGGACGATGAGGCCACCTAGAATCAGTCTGCCAAGACAAGTTCATGGGTCTAGAACGTGGCCGGGGTAAGCACCAACAACCCCGCCATCAACAAGTCTCTGCTTCCTCTTTGACACCCTTCACCCTCTTCCCCAACAAACCCGTCCAAATTGCCGCTTCCACTCCAGCCCCCACTGCTCCATCCCCACTTATGCCTGACCTCTCCACCCAGATTGCCCAGCTCCAGGAGCTCCTTAACAGAGCCAATGCCATGGCCCCAGCACCAGGTTCTCAGGAGGGTTTTTAAAGCGGGTGCCCGTCTCAGCTGCATCGAGAGTACCCGTAAACCAGTTCGCTATACATTCCACATCCGCGTATGATTCTCTTCCATCCTGTAAAATATCTACTATTTCAGAATTGAACTCCAATCTCACTTCCGAATTAACACAAAACTAAGAGGAAGAAATCACAGTATAGCAACTGCAGCCATGGTTGATTCTGGAGCCACTGTTCTATTTTTGAACCAAGAGTTTGTCACCCGCCACCGTGTAAGGACCTTCCCACTCAGGAAACCCATTGGCATCTTTAACATTGATGGGTCTGCTAACCGAGCAGGGCAGATCACACACTTTGCACGTCTAGCCCTGACTGTTGATAACCAAGAACGGTGGACAGACTTGCTAGTAACTAATCTGGGAAGCAAAGACCTAATCTTAGGACTCCCCTGGCTATGTAAGGCCAATCCAGATATTGACTGGGAGAAAGGACAACTCACAGTCAGATCACAACAAACAATGATAGAGGAGGTGGAAGAGCAAGACATGGCAGAGGAAATTGAAACTGTTATCACCCCCGAACCACCACTTGACACACTGGAAGAGGTGACAGAAGAGTCGCCCATACACCGCATTCGAGCAAACTGATGAACCCGGCGTGCATGGGTGAAGTCAGGAATCTTACACGAACAAACAGAGGAGGTCTGGTGTGCTGCAGGGTTCACCTACTCCCAACAGCTAGTGGAACAGGCCCACAAAACAAAACCTGTGAAAACCTTTGAAGAAATGGTCCCAGAACCCTACTGCGATTTCGAAAAAGTATTCTCTGAAACTGCTTCAGAGTGCCTCCCTGACCACCAACCCTGGGATCATGCCATTGAATTGATCCCAGGTGCACCGGAAACCATGCGCACAAAAGTCTATCCAATGTCATTGAATGAACAAGGTGAACTTGACTGCTTCCTGGATGACAACCTCCGAAAAGGCTACATTCGCCCCTCAAAGTCACCACTGTCTTCACCTGTCTTCTTCATAAAGAAGAAGGATGGAAAACTCCGTTTTGTACAGGACTACAGGAAACTTAACCAAGTAACCCTGAAGAACTGTTATCCCCTCCCATTGGTTGCTGACATCGTTAGCTGTCTGCAGGGGGGCACAGTATTTCACCAAATTTGACGTCAGATGGGGCTATAACAATGTTCAGATTAAAGAGGGTGACAAGTGGAAAGCTGCCTTTGCAACCAACCAAGGGTTGTTTGAACCCAGCGTAATGTTCTTTGGTCTCACCAACTCCCCAGCCACTTTCCAAGCGCTCATGAACTCCATCTTTTCAGACCTAGTGGCAGCAGGGAAAGTAGCAGTCTACCTAGATGATATTCTCATCTTCACCAACGAAATACCAGAACATCAGCGGATAGTAAGAGAGGTACTCAAACTGTCATGAAGTGAGCCCACCCCCTATCATTTTCCTTTCTTTACGATACACCATCCAAGCCCTCCTACCTACAATAATCATTCCGGAACATTCCATTCCATTCTATTAGTTCCATTCCTTGTGCCGGAGCTATACAGTATTACCTCATAGTTCCCACGCTCCACCTTGTATATATAAGCCAGCCCCCACAACCTGGTCCCTTATCTTGACCTCTTTGTCGTTGGGACCAGGTATGTCTTGAACTTACTTACTTGTATTTATTATCAATATAACTTTGTCGTTGGGACCAGTGTCCGCTTTCGCCTAAGTCTCCGCTCCGCTCCGCCACCGTCGTCACCTCTTTGTGACAATAGGTCAAGATCCCTTACTGCACTGATAGCCTACCGATTAGGTTATCCTTGCAGGCTCCGCTTCCACCACGTCTACAGACACCTCCGCACCAAGCCTGCCCGCCCAAGCTATCGACTGTTCTGCCTACCCACACGCTTTTGATACTAAAGACCAAACCCACATCCACCGCAGCAAAAGCAGCTCCTGGGCTGATTGCAGTTCTCAACCCTGTCCAAACGCTGCTGCCAACTCCATCAGTGAAGAGGAGAACCTTTCCGACGGTACCGTGATCACACCCATCCTTATCCCTACTCCCACTGCACCCCCATCCATTATGTCGACCTCTGAAGTCAACACAAACCAGCTCATGGCACAGCTCATCGAGCAGGTGGCCCAGCTCACGGCCAACCTCCACAAAGCCTCAGCCAAGTCCAGTATGAATAAACCTGAGCTCTTCAAAGGCTCTAGTAGTGCAGAAGCACGTCGCTTCATTGCTCAGTATCAAAGCTGGGCAATGGAACAACCAGATCTGAGTAGCAACGAAGGGAAGCTGATCAAGGCAGCGCTAGGATTCTTCTCAGGCAAGGCTGCTGACTGGGCCACACCATACCTCCTAGAATTCAGCCATAACCAACAACCTTTCAATGGACGATGGGAAGACTTCAAAACAGCCTTCACCCTCCGATTTGAATCCATTGATGCAGGTATGGAGGCCCGGAATGCAATCCAGCATCTCAGGCAGGCAAAAGGTCAAACGGTAGCGGAATTTGCACAGAATTTCAAGGACATTGGTGATCGGACCGGGCTTTCAGACGTCGACCTGCGAGAACGCTTCCATAGCGGCCTCAACCCAGAGATCCGACAAAATCTCATTGTGGTCAATATAGCCCAGGGACTGGCTCCCACCCTGGAGGAGGCTATCAGGCGAGCAATTTCAGTGGATGTGTTCCTGCACGATCCCACCATGACAGGTCGCAACCCAGGCACCTCCCATATCTCCTCCCCCCCTGCCAACTCCCATGCTATGGATGTCGATGCCACACACACTAGTGGTAACAGCAGAGAAAGCTTCGTGGCCCAGATGAGAGGAAGGTGTTATGGGTGTGGCTCGCAGAGTCACGAAAAGAGGAACTGCTCATACAAGGAGACAGTTTGCCGCTACTGTGGACGACAAGGCCACCTAGAATCAGTCTGCCAAGACAAGTTCATGGGTCTAGAACGTGGCCGGGGTAAGCGCCAACAACCCCGCCGTCAACAAGTCTCTGCTTCTGCTTCGACACCGTTCACCCTCTTCCCCAATGAACCTGTCCAAATTGCCGCGTCCATTCCAGCTCCCACTGCTCCGTCTCCACTTACGCCTGACCTCTCCACCCAGATTGCCCAGCTCCAGGAGCTCCTTAACAGAGCCAATGCCATGGCCCCAGCACCAGGTTCTCAGGAGGGTTTTTAAAGCGGGTGCCCGTCTCGGCTGCATCGAGAGTACCCGTAAACCAGTTCGCTATACATTCCACATCTGCGTATGATTCTCTCCCATCTTGTAAAATATCTACTATTTCGGAATTGAACTCCAATTCATCTCACTTCCGAATTAACGCAAAACTAAGAGGAAGAAATCACAGTATAGCAACTGCAGCCATGGTTGATTCTGGAGCCACTGCTCTATTTTTGAACCAAGAGTTTGTCACCCGTCACCGTGTAAGGACCTTCCCACTCAGGAAACCCATTGGCGTCTTTAACATTGATGGGTCTGCTAACCGAGCAGGGCAGATCACACACTTTGCACGCCTAGCCCTGACTGTTGATAACCAAGAACGGTGGACAGACTTGCTAGTAACCAATCTGGGAGGCGAAGACCTAATCTTAGGACTCCCCTGGCTACGTAAGGCCAATCCAGATATTGACTGGGAGAAAGGACGACTCACAGTCAGATCCCAACAAACAACGATAGAGGAGGTGGAAGAGCAAGACACGGCGGAGGAAATTGAAACCGTGATCACCCCTGAACCACCACTTGACACACTGGATGAGGAGACAGAAGAGTCGCCCATACACCGCATTCGAGCAAACCGACGAACCCGACGTGCATGGGTGAAGTCAGGAATCTTACACGAACAAACAGATGAAGTCTGGTGTGCTGCAGGGTTCACCTACTCCCAACAGCTAGCGGAACAAGCCCACAAAACAAAACCCATGAAAACCTTTGAAGAAATGGTCCCAGAACCCTACCGCGATTTCGAAAAAGTATTCTCTGAAACTGCTTCAGAGCGCCTCCCTGACCACCAACCCTGGGATCATGCTATAGAATTGATCCCAGGTGCACCGGAAACCATGCGCACAAAAGTCTATCCAATGTCATTGAATGAACAAGGTGAACTCGACCGCTTCCTGGATGACAACCTCCGAAAAGGCTACATTCGCCCCTCAAAATCGCCACTGTCTTCACCCGTCTTCTTTGTTAAGAAGAAAGATGGGAAGCTCCGCTTCGTACAGGATTACCGGAAACTCAACCAAGTAACCCTAAAGAACCGCTATCCTCTCCCACTGGTCGCTGACATTGTCAGCCGTCTACAGGGGGCACGGTACTTCACCAAATTTGACGTCAGATGGGGCTACAACAATGTCCGGATTAAGGAGGGTGATGAGTGGAAGGCCGCTTTTGCAACCAACCGAGGGTTATTTGAACCCAGTGTAATGTTCTTCGGTCTCACCAACTCGCCAGCTACCTTCCAAGCGCTCATGAATTCCATCTTTTCAGACCTAGTGGCGGCTGGTAAGGTAGCAGTCTACCTAGACGACATCCTCATCTTCAGTAACAATTTGCAAGAACACCAGCAGGTGGTGCGAGAGGTACTAAAGCGGCTAGAGAAACATGACCTCTACCTGCGACCAGAGAAATGCGAGTTTGAGGAGCTTCAGGTTGAGTATTTGGGACTAGTGATATCAGAAGGTGAAGTGCGCATGGATCTAGTAAAAGTAGCTGCAGTCCGCGACTGGCCTACCCCAAAGAATCTACGAGAACTACGGGGATTCCTAGGCTTCGCTAACTTCTACCGTCGATTCATACGGAACTTTGCCCGCATAGCACGCCCTCTGAACGACCTAACAAAAAAGGATACAGGCTTCAGTTGGGGGACACACCAACAACAAGCATTCGATACCCTAAGGGAAGCATTCATCACAGCACCGGTACTGGCACTCTGGGACCCTAATAGGCTCACACAACTTGAGGTAGATGCATCAGGCTTTGCTACGGGAGGAGCCCTAATGCAGAAACAAGACGACGGCCAGTGGCACCCAGTGGCATTTCGATCAGCCTCCATGCAACCAGCTGAACGAAACTACGAAATCTATGACCGAGAGATGCTCGCTATCATCGAAGCATTAAAGGACTGGAGAAGCTTCCTGGAAGGTTCACCACAACCGTTCGAGATTCTCACCGACCACGCAAACCTGGAATTCTGGCGTTCTGCTCAAGACCTCAGTAGACGGCAGGCGCGATGGGCACTATGGTTGTCCCGATTCGACTTCCAGCTCACTCACCGCCCGGGCAAGTCCAACACTCAGGCAGACGCTCTCTCTCGTATGGCAGCACATCAGGTTCTGGATAGCGAAGATAATCGACAACAGATTGTTCTGAAACCAGCCCATTTCATGCAAGTGGCAGCTACCTCACTACAAAACCCACTGGAGGACCGCATCCGACAGGCGTCTCAAAAGGAGGCCCAAGTACTGGAAGGACTGGAAGAGCTTAGGAGAAGCGGTCTCAAACGCTTGGCCAATGGGATAGCAGAATGGGAAGAAGACAAGGGACTAGTATACCACCGAGGAAGAGTATATGTCCCACCAGATGATGACCTCCGGAAAGAAGTACTCAAGCAATGCCACGATAACCCCTCTGCTGGCCACCCTGGACTTCACAATACCCTTGACCTCGTCAGCACCCACTTTTGGT
The DNA here is from genome assembly GCA_028011355.1 of Lentinula aciculospora. Classification (NCBI taxonomy): domain Eukaryota; kingdom Fungi; phylum Basidiomycota; class Agaricomycetes; order Agaricales; family Omphalotaceae; genus Lentinula; species Lentinula aciculospora. The sequence goes on from JAOTPV010000008.1 coordinate 2,046,900, forward strand.
GGCCCACCCTGCGATCCTTTGTAGAAAAATATGTTGAAGGATGCGAGACTTGTGCAAGGAAGAAGATACAGAGACACCCACGAGCAGTAACACTACCTCTAGACGTCCCAGCAGGCTTGTGGGAAGAAGTGGGAGTTGACTTGATCACACAGCTGCCCAACTCGCAAGGGTATGACACGATTCTAGTCTGCACGGACCTTTATGGTAAACAAATCCATGCAATTCCTTGTACAACTTCAATCACAGCAGCAGGTGTGGCCGACATCTACTATCGCGAAATTTTTCGCCTCCATGGTCTTCCCCTCCGCTTTGTATCAGACCGGGGACCCCAGTTTGCAGCAAAACTCATGCGATCATTACTCTCCCGCCTAGGAATCAAATCAAACCTCACCTCAGGGTACCACCCCCAAGCAAACGGACAGACCGAACGGGCAAACCAAGAAGTCGAAAAATACCTCAGACTCTATGTGGGACGCTGCCAGGATGACTGGGCGGAGCACCTACCTATGGCGGAATTTGTGATTAACTCTCGCACCCACTCTGCACTTGGAACGTCCCCATTCGAACTCACCTATGGTTATCTGCCTCTATTTAACATTCCAGTTGGACAACGGAGTGGGATTCCGGCGGTGGATGATCGCATCCAGATACTGCGGGATGCACGACAGGATGCTGGGGCGGCGCTACACCTGGGGAAACGACGGCAAAAGGAAAACTACGAACGGGGAAAACGAAAGGCACATCAATTCCAAGTTGGAGATCAGGTCTGGCTAAGCGCAGAGGACATCAAGCTCCAACTTTCCAGTGAGAAACTTGGGGATCGACAGCTAGGACCTTACACCATTTTGCAGAAGGTTGGGCCCCTGGACTACCGTTTAGACCTCCCATTATCCCTGGACCGCATCCATCCTGTGTTCCATGTTGATAAATTGTACCCTTGGAGAGGGAACACCGTAAACGGCGAAATTGCAACACCACCGGAACCAGTATATCTAGAGGATGAGGATGAGCCGGAGTATGAAGTCGAGGACATCTTGGATAGTCGGATTAGGTGGAAGAAGCTAGAATACTTGGTAAAGTGGAAAGGCTACGATGCAGGACACAACTCATGGGAACCTGCACCAAATCTTGAACACGCCCCAGCAACTATCCGAAAATTCCACAAAAAGCACCCTCAGGCAGCAAAAGCTTGACCATTGAGGGCAATGGTCATAAGGAGGGGGGTAATGTCATGAAGTGAGCCCACCCCCTATCATTTTCCTTTCTTTACGATACACCATCCAAGCCCTCCTACCTACAATAATCATTCCGGAACATTCCATTCCATTCTATTAGTTCCATTCCTTGTGCCGGAGCTATACAGTATTACCTCATAGTTCCCACGCTCCACCTTGTATATATAAGCCAGCCCCCACAACCTGGTCCCTTATCTTGACCTCTTTGTCGTTGGGACCAGGTATGTCTTGAACTTACTTACTTGTATTTATTATCAATATAACTTTGTCGTTGGGACCAGTGTCCGCTTTCGCCTAAGTCTCCGCTCCGCTCCGCCACCGTCGTCACCTCTTTGTGACACAAACAGCTAGAGAAACACAACCTCTACCTACGACCCAGGAAGTGTGAATTCGAGGAGCTCCAGATCGAATACCTAGGACTAGTGCTATCAGAAGGTGAAGTGAGCATGGACCCAGTAAAAGTAGCTGCAGTTCGCGACTGGCCTATCCCAAAGAATCTGCAAGAGCTACGGGGATTCTTAGATTTTGCTAACTTCTACCGCCGATTCATATGGAACTTTGCCCACATAGCATGCCCTCTGAATGACCTGACTAAGAAAGACTCGGGCTTCAGTTGGGGGACACACCAGCAACAAGCATTCGACACCCTAAGGGAAGCATTTATCACAGCACCGGTACTGGCACTCTGGGACCCTAATAGGCTCACACAACTTGAGGTGGATGCATCAGGCTTTGCTATGGGAGGAGCTCTAATGCAGAAACAAGATGATGTCCAGTGGCACCCAGTAGTATTTCGATCAGCCTCCATGCAACCAGCCAAACGAAACTATGAAATTTACGACCGAGAGATGCTCGCCATCATCGAAGCATTAAAGGACTGGAGAAGCTTCCTAGAAGGTTCACCACAACCATTCAAGATCCTCACTGATCATGCAAACCTGGAATTCTGGCATTCTGCTCAGGACCTTAGTAGATGGCAGGCACGATGGGCACTATGGCTGTCCCGCTTCAATTTCCAACTCACTCACCAGCCGGGCAAGTCCAACACTCAGGCAGACGCTCTCTCTCGCATGGCAGCACATCAAGTTTTGGATAGCGAAGATAATCGACAACAGATCATCCTGAAACCAGCCCATTTTATGCGAGTGGCAGCAACCTCATTACAGAATCCACTGGAGGACCGTATCTGACAGGCATCTCAGAAGGAGGCCCAAGTACTGGAAGGACTGGAAGAGCTTAGGAGAAGCGGTCTCAAATGCTTGGCCAATGGGATAGCAGAATGGGAAGAAGACAACGGACTAGTGTACCACCGAGGGAGGGTATATGTCCCACCAGACAATGACCTGCGGAAAGAAATACTCAAACAATGCCATGACAACCCCTCTGCTGGCCACCCTGGACTTCACAATACCCTTGACCTCGTCAGTACCCACTTTTGGTGGCCCACCCTGCGATCCTTTGTAGAAAAATATGTTGAAGGATGCGAGACTTGTGCTAGGAAGAAGATACAGAGACACCCACGAGCAGTAACACTACCCCTAGACGTCCCAGCAGGCTTGTGGGAAGAAGTGGGAGTTGACCTGATCACACAGCTGCCTAACTCGCAAGGGTATGATGTGATTCTAGTCTGCACTGACCTCTATGGTAAACAAATCCATGCAATTCCTTGTACAACCTCAATCACAGCAGCAGGGGTGGCCGACATCTACTATCGCGAAATTTTTCGCCTCCATGGCCTTCCCCTCTGCTTTGTATCAGACCAGGGACCCCAGTTTGCAGCAAAACTCATGTGATCACTACTCTCCCGCCTAGGAATCAAATCAAACCTCACCTCCGGATACCACCCCCAAGCGAATGGACAGACTGAATGGGCAAACCAAGAAGTCGAAAAGTACCTCAGGCTCTATGTGGGACGCCGTCAGGATGACTGGGCAGAACACCTGCCCATGGCGGAATTTGTGATTAACTCCCGCACCCACTCAGCACTGGGAACGTCCCCTTTTGAACTCACATATGGTTACCTGCCTCTATTCAACATTCCAGTGGGACAATGGAGTGGGATTCCGGCGGTGGATGATCGCATCCAGATACTGCGAGATGCACGACAGGACACTGGGGCGGCGCTGCACCTGGGGAAAAGACAGCAAAAGGAAAACTATGAATGGGGAAAACGAAAGGCACATCAGTTCCAAGTTGGAGATCAGGTCTGGCTAAGCGCAGAAGACATCAAGCTTCAACTTTCCAGTGAGAAACTGGGGGATCGACAGCTAGGACCATATGCGATTTTGGAGAAGGTTGGCCCTTTGGACTACCGTTTAGACCTCCCACTGTTGCTAGACCGCATCCACCCTGTGTTCCATGTCGATAAACTGTACCCTTGGAGAGGGAACTCTGTCAATGGCGAAATTGCAACACCACCAGAACCAGTATACCTAGAGGATGAGGATGAGCCAGAGTATGAAGTCGAGGACATCTTGGATAGTCAGATTAGGTGGAAGAAATTAGAGTACTTGGTAAAGTGGAAAGGCTACGATGCAGGACACAACTCCTGGGAACCTGCACCAAATCTTGAACACGCCCCTACAACTATCCGAAAATTCCACAAAAAGCACCCCCAGGCAGCAAAAGCTTGACCATTGAGGGCAATGGTCATAAGGAGGGGGGTAATGTCATGAAGTGAGCCACCCCTATCATTTTCCTTTCTTTATGATACACCATCCGAGCTCTCCTACCTACAATAATCATTCCAGAACCTTCCATTCTATTCTATCAGTTCTGTTCCATTCCTTGTGCCTGAGCTATACAGTATTACATCATAATTCCCACACTCCACCTTGTATATATAAGCCAGCCCCCACAACCTGGTCCCTTATCTTGACCTCTTTGTCGTTGGGACCAGGTATGTCTTTTACCTACTTACTTGTATTTATTATCAATATAACTTTGTCATTGGGACCAGTATCTGCCCGCTTCCGCTCAAGTCTCCGCTCCGCTCCGCCACCGTCGTCACCTCTTTGTGACACCATCACGGCAACCAACAATGCCAAGACTGGTCCCTCACACTACATCATGGATATGTTCCACGAATGACTACGAGACCTTAGAATGCGCCTACTGGACCTTAAAGTCACCATCTCATGGGTCCCAGGCCACCTAGGAGTTGAAGGAAATGAGCGGGCGGATCAGGAGGCCAAACAAGTGGCAGAGACAAGGTCGAGCAGGAAGGCTGAGCTCCCAGTGTGCCTACGGAAACCACTACCCCACAGTCAATCGGCAGCCATCAGAACATTTTGCAGACAACTAGAAAAACACCACGACAAACTCTGGAAGAAGTCCCCTCGATATGATGCTTTTCAGAGGATCGACCCAGGCAAAGCCACTGCAGTCAGCAGACGATATTGGAAACTCGCGAGATGGCTACCAAGACCGCTGTTATCCCTCCTCACCCAGCTACGAACGGGACACATTCCCCTACAGAAACACCTCAACCGAATTGGGAAAGCGGAAACGCCGACCTGCCCATGCTGTCGAAACGAGGATGAAACGGTACGACACTACCTACTCGAATGCCCAGCACATAGAAGAGCAAGGGAACGACTACAGTGGGAGTTATCCAACCAACAGTGGGGCATAGGACCCATGCTTACATTGAGAAAAGCATTACCAGCGGTGTTCAGATACATCAATACAAACGGAAGGTTCCGACACATCTATGGGGAGCTGCCAGAGTTGGAAGATGAAGAGGGCGAGTAGGGAGGACGAAACCTCAACCAATACCTCAGGGTATACGGACTTCACGGCAAATATACCTTCTTGACCCTCGGGTCAGACGCACTCGCGTCATGTATCCCTCACGGGAACGACACTTGTTGGATGGACACTTCTACAACAGATAAAGACGACAGTACATATTTTGCAGAATGTACACTACTATATGCTACGGCACAACGGTGTATAAATATGATATATAAAAAATTAAAATAAAAAAAAGAGGCATATATATTGTCAACGCGGTCAGTCGCGTCGGAATTAGGCGAAAACATTCTTCCAAAGCTATCATGGCCGACTTGCAAAATTCTTCGGTTTGTAGTAGATCTTCATTTTACAAAAATATTTCTTCAAAATGGTGGTTTGGAATAGAGCCGGGCTTGGCGTTCCGTTCAAACAAGGCACTTTAAGCGGCCCAATTGACAGAGAAGCTCCCCAGCCCTTTCACCACTGCCTCCCCTAGGATCTACCTTCGCCTAACACCATGCCCGATACTGAGAAAACTCAAACTCGCTCTCAGCGGTCAAAGTGGATTGTATGTTTGTTCTTAGTCTTTTGTCATGTCGAGTATGAATTTACCCAATTATTGTAGGTTATTGGTTCTGTTATTGGTTTGCTTGGTCTGATCGCCATTGGTGTCGGCGTTGGAGTTGGCGTGTCAAAGAACAATTCGAAAAACTCGAGCAACACGTCGTCCAACTCGGCCAATGCTAATGGAGCAACTTCCGATTCGTCGAGCAACGGTGACCCCACACAGACAGACCCTAATGATCCAAGCACGTTCGAGAAAGACCCCAACCTTCACCAATCATTCTATGCTTTGGCGTACACACCTGCTGGATCCCAGTTGCCTAATTGTACAAATTCGTTGGACGACGTTATGAAGGACATACAGGTTTGCTCATAATTCTTTCTCGTTTCTTGCAAAGTTGATTAATTCTCTTTGTAGGTTATGTCCCAGTTAACGAAAACTATTCGCCTTTACGGCGCTGATTGTAACCAGTCTGCCCTGGTGGTAGGTTTTACTCTACAAAATCAGACGAATACGACGATTCTCATCCAAGTCGTGTGTAGCTTGAGGCCATCAAACAAACCAAAGTTGATATGCAAGTCTATCTCGCAAATTACCCTACTCCGGACGACTCGACTGCTTATACGAGACAGCGCGATGAAATCAAGGCTGCCATTCAGGTAGATCTTTTCTCGGTGTTCCAACACCGTGTTGACCCCATAGCCTTCGCTCAATAGACATACGGCACGGATCATATAGCTGGCGTAACTGTGGGGAATGAATTCATGCTCAAGTGAGTTTTCCAGTTCCGCCACAAAATTTTTCTTTCAATTTTCATGCTTTCGAAGCTATCTCAACGACAATGAAGCAACAGACCCGAACAGCGCTGTTGGTGACCAAGGGGCAGCAATACTAATTGCAGACATTAACGACACCCGTTCGACGCTGTCAGAGATGAGCTTGTCGAAAACTCTCCCTGTTGGGAACTCTGACGCAGGTAGCTACTTCAACACAAAGGTCTTGGAAGCTGTGGATTACGGTGTACGTCTATTCCCCACACGTGAGATCCTTGTAATTCGATTGACCTGAATTGACATAGATGGCTAATGTACACCCTTGGTTTGCGAATGTCACCGTGCAAACTGCTGCTGCATGGACTGCCGAATTCTTCGAGGAGACCAACGTTCAACCAGCGGCCCTCCTCTCCAACAAAGTTCGTTGGCATTCTGATGACTTGTATGATGATGAGAATGACTGTTTTGCGTAGCCTCAGATGTACATCGCTGAAACTGGCTGGCCGTCGGTATGTTATGCTCTTGTTCCTCCACTGTTCTCATCGTGTTTAAAAACGTCACGCAGTTCTCCTCCGACGCTGGCAATGCCAACAACGGGGCCTCTGATGCGTCAGAGGCCAATCTACAAATCTTCCTCGACACATTTGTTTGTCAAGCAAATCAGAATGGAACAGGTTACTTCTTTTTCGAGGTAAGGCTTCCGTCACATTTTCTCAGAGTCTCGTTTCTAAGTTTTATTTTCGGAATTTAAGTTCAAAGGTATGCTTCATAGAATTTTTCGACATCTCGTCTCCTCATTCACTCCGACAGATGAGCCCTGGAAGGACGCAGAATTCGGTGGTGTCGAAGGCTGGTGGGGCTTATTCCATTCCAAGTACGTGACTTGTCGATGGTGTATCCACTGTTTTCATTCATCCTTTGTCGTAGTCGGACACTCAAGAGGATTCAGCTTCCCAACTGCGTGCTAAACTAAAAGTACATTTCTATAATACCTCCTCGACTGACCTTGATTCGCTCGCTAAAATGGACTCTCCTATCCTCTCTGGACGATACTGTCATGCATTCTCAATTTATTCTACAATACCGACCAGTTTTGTTGGAACACTTCTTGTCATACTACTCCAGCGCGCTTCAATTTGGTTTCATATCTAATACAAAACCTCCCGCACTACTATAATACAATGTGAAAGGTGCTGTATCCAGGAGAGAACACTATAGACACCTCTGTTATATTCCTTAAAAAAGTATCACGAGTCTTGATGACATTGTACGAATATTTTCCAACACTTTTGCGTAGGCCGCGCGTTCTGAGCCAGCAGGTGAGTACCAACGCACATACGAGACCATAGTCTCGTTGTACTAGAGCATATGTAATCCTCAATGCAAGGAATCGCCCTATTTCAATTTGACAAGCGCATTGAGACGCGTTCTAGGCATACTGGGCGGTTGATTCTTTGGAGAATTTGTCTACGTTTCGCTGAAGGATTATCGATTGCAAGGGACAAACAGGCTGAGTGTTGGCTATAGGCATTCAATTGTAGTTTCCAGTAAGCGCCGATTTTCAATGCGCATTATGTAAACGCGTTTCTTGTCTCTTCAGACCATCACAAAATCCGTGTTTCCAGGTGTTTCTCCGCTTTCACTTTCACAGCCTATTGGTCAATCTCTGTGTGGCAGCGGAACAACAATGTTTGACCCTTTGAGTTCAAATAACTCAACGTGGGGCGGTACTGACGAAGCCGCACCTTCATGGCCAACTGTACCACATTCACCCAACGCACCTATACCCAATCTTCGACGAGCTTCTACACCTGTTCTTCCATTAACTCCCGATAAAGGTCCTACGCCTGGCTTATACGGGAAGGAACCACAAATATACGGCCAGCCGGAATCAGGTCTGATTTCACCTCGAGACACGGTTGGATCCAACGGGACCACCTATGAAAAACCTGAGCCATATCTCCGAGTAAAAATCACAGGGCTAGATAGGAACCGGCGGGATATTCTAATCAAGCTGGATGCTCAGGTCTTTATCATATCCTCAGAATTTCACTTCCGTTTGTCGTTTACATACTTTTACACAGACCAACTTAACCAACTTTAACGGCACCACGTATCGAAATGTATCCCGCTCTTACCTCGAATTCCAAGCATTTTACGAATCTATTGTGCACAGCAATCCGCAAACCATCATACCTGCCCTTCCCTTAGCCCAAACTTCAGCTCCGACCGATGAGGAAGATGACCGTCTGGTTAGAATTATGCTACAGAGATGGTTTACTAGGGTATGCGAAGATCCCATCATGATTCATGATGAGGACTTGCGCTCTTTTATCGAAAGTGACTTTGGATATCAACCGACACCAAGACCTCGTCGCAAGACGTCTTCCGGATTTGGTCTCATGCGCAGAGGTGTTCCTGACGAGGACGAGGAGCTACAACGGGCACGATTCGAACTCACGAAACTGGAAGGGCAATTCTTTGACACTGCGAAGGCTGTAGATAAGCTCGCAATGGCGCGCAAAAGTAAGGCTTCCAATGGAATTACCAAATTAAACAGCGGCACTGAACTCATATAACTAGTTCTCGCATCTACCCATACCGACATGGGAAACAAGCTTTTGAATGTCGCCACCACTGAAGCCCACCAGCCATTGGGAAATGCTTTCCGAAAGATTGGCAGAACTTGGCACAGTCTCGCGGATCTCGATCACGCACAGGCTATCAGCGAATGTGTAATACTTGGAGATTCCTTGGGCTACCAAGGTTTGAATGCTCGATCTGCGAAGGAGACTTTACAGATGAGAACAGGTGTCCTCGAAGAATATCAAGCGGCAGTCAAGACTACGATATCCAAACGGCGGCAGATCGAGCGTCTCAAAGCTAGTTCTAATATTCGACCTGAACGGGTAGATGAAGCACTAGAAGAAATCGATGAAGTACGTTATACGCCTCCTGACACTCTCAGCTGACATTCAAATGCTATCTACTAGGCGAATAAGTATGAGCAAGTGCTGGCCAAAAGAGCTGAGGGGATATCGCAGAACCTGCATCGCTCTCTCGAAACCCACAACAACTATGTTCACGACGACGTTACCGCTGCTCTAATCGAGCACGCTCGTTCATCTATCATGTACGAAAGACAACTCCTTCGTGAATTGGAGGCACTCAGATCGGACGTCGCAAATGCGGCCAACAAAGTTGTGCCTTCATCCACAAGTGTTCCAAAGCCGACAGTTATACTCCCTCTTGAGGAGCCTATACGTCCTCTTCCACCTCCAGCGCCAACGTCATTAGCAAATGGTTACCGTCGAGAGACACCTCCCCTTCCCAGAATGCAAACTCCGCCACAGACCAAGGCAGTGCCGGCCTCAGCAAACAGCAGCAGTGATCCGTTATCTTCAGGACCTGCAGGCCTTTCTTCAAAACCTCCGATATCACCTTCGCCTTCCCAACAAACTTTCGCCAGTCGCGGGTCCATATCCACCTCCTCCTCCTTTGCTTCTCGTCAAGGGCAATTCTCACCATCTGTCCCGCCGTCTCCGCGACAGCCGCTACCTACACAATCTCCTGGCGCCGGTCCTTCTACTCCAACATCTGATAAATTTCCTGGCACCAGGGCAGCAGTCGAAGACGGGCCTCCACTCGGTGGTAAATTTATTGATGGGACGAAATCTATGTTCGTTAACAGCTCTTCGCCAATGGTCCCTCCTTCTTCCTTATCTTCGACATTCAATCGTGGTGGAGGCGATCCATTAATGGGTAATGGCGCACCTGTGCGACCTTCAAGTGCTCTCGATAGTAATCGAAGAGACATGAATGGTCATTCGGCGCTACAGAATGACCTTGACCCGCTTGGCCTTGCTAAGCCAGCCTATATGACGAGCTCTGTTCGTGTGCAGCCCACTAGGCCAAGACTAGATGCTAAGGAAGCTGCCAGCAAATTGGCAAACATGTTTTGATTGCATGACTTGAAATTGGAATCAAAATGTTCTTATGATAATTTTTTCACCATTCTATGTACTAGTTTATTGGTGGGAATGAAATGTCTATTAGTCAATCCTATACTCATGGTTTGATGCACATAAAGATAATTATTGCACGGAGAAGATGTACAGGATGCAGATGTCATGAAAATAATTGGGGGTAAAGAGAATGAGGAATGGGAAGATAAGGGTAGAATCTGTCTATTTTCTTCTGAACAGTCCGAGGGTATGCTGGCCACCACATGCCACTTTGACAGCTGCCCATAAGCCTCCTGCTCTGCGTACAATCACTCGCGGAGTCCTGACCTCAACATCAGATACGCCAAGTTCGCCCTGTGTACCCTGTCCCCAACAGTAGAGAGCACCGTCCTTAGAAACAGCAAGATTGTTGTGGGAACCAACGGAAATGTGAACGATTGGATCATCGTCATCCGAAAACTTGACTTGGACCGGTTCTGCCACGAAGTCGGGATCGGCTCGATCCTTGAGCGAGGGGTCATCGTCTGGAAGACCAATTTGCCCTGCGTTACAACGCCCGACAGCGAATACTTTCCCAGATTCGGTCAAGAAGAGTGAATGATGCTCTCCTCCCGAGATCTGAACCACTACGTCTCCATCCAGAGCCTCTTTGCTCAGACGTTGGACTCTGGTGGGAAGCTGGACTTGGGAATCGTCATCAGTCTCGTAACCAGTACCGGCTTGTCCCATGGTGTTTAGCCCCCATGCCCAAACGTCTCCTTTATCATCAACAGCGAAAGAATGGAAGCTACCGGCCCCAATCACTTTGGCTTTCCGCGTACGGCTTCCTAAGCTGACCTTCTCTGGTACTGTGCCATGGATCTTTCGACGTTCCAGGACCTTTCGTCCGAGCTGCGCTTGCTCACCTGCGCCCCACGTGTAAATGTTGCCATGAGTGGTGAGTACAAGTAAGTGGTTGACGCCAGCAGTGATATCAGAGACTTTCTCAGCATCTCCTGGTCGGTGACTCAGCGAGTCGTTCAAAATTGGGACTGGGATAAACTGGTGCTTCAGGCCATTTGCAAAGCCGAGTGATCCTTCATTGACCTGTCGTGCCGCAACATTAATTAACTGATCCCATCTATAAGAGAACCTAAGACGCTTACGCGGAAAGAACCCCACACCCTAAGCTCGCCTTTATCGTTCACAGCAGCACAGATGCTATCCCCTGTAGCAATCTTTACCGCACGGAATCCTTCGTACACCAGAGTTTGAAGGGGATGCGGAACGCTAGTAAGCTCATCGATGTCGAGAAAAGAGCCAGGATTTTTGGGGTCGGGAACATTCTGCGTTATCCGTCCCAACGCAGCATCATCGTTGATACCGCAAGACCATATCTGTATGTCAAACGTTATACAAAAGATAAGAACAGGAATCATCTGGACCTACCGTTCCCTTTTCGTCAATGAATAGGCTGTGCATACCACCTCCTGCAATCTCTTCCAAGCCTGCACCTTCCGCACCGAATGTACCATCCTGCATCTGTTTTTCAGCCCAGGTGTGCCTCTTGGGTTTGTCGAATTCACCCAAAACATCAGGACCCAGTCCGAACTGACCAAAGTTCCCAGCACCCCAAACAAACAACTGTAGTCCGGGACGTATTTTCTCTGGGGGAGAAGGTAAAGGATTGAGATATGGCTTCAACTGAACATGAGCAGGTTTCGGTAATTTCGGGTCCGATGCTGGGGTGTCTGTCTCGGCTATCGGAGCGAGTTTTGCACGAGATCGTTTTGCATTCTCAGCAGCAGATTTTCCTGCAGCTTTTGAGTTGGGTTTCGATTTAGTGGGAGCAACATTTTGCTCCTCACGTCTGGTCCTTTTGGACGGAGGTGAGGGATCGCGCTCAGGAGATGCAACTCTCTTTTTGCTAGCAGAACGAGAAGGTGGCTTTTCAGATGCAGCTTTTTTGGGTACTGGTTTAGGAGCGGCCTTTTTAGTAGGCTTAGCTGAAGCCGCACGAGAAGAACGTCTTGGTTCCATTGTGGCGAGGTACAAGTTGCCACACAGATCTGAGCTGGAGTTGAACGATGGTGATAAACAGGAAACAAGATCAACACCAAAAACTTTCTTATGGACCGGACACGTGATGAGCGCGGGCGTTACAGTCACTCAATGCCGACTTGTGACACAACGCGTTATCCTCGACGCGTCTGAGATTGAATTTGAGGCGACCCTGCTTGCTTTGGAATTGTACTTCACACTTAGTAAATGCAAGATCTGGAATATAAACAAGCCTTTGCATAGAACAAACATACTCAATTGATTCAGAAGGGTCTTGAAGCTACAGCGGACGCAGAGAATACATAGAGTAAATGTAGCAGTAAGAAACAATGCAATTTATCTAAATCTGCCAGCTGCAGTCAAGAACGGTAGATACTTAGACGGCCAGCCAGCGTGCATGAGCTTTCGGTGGCCTATATACTATATCACTACCTTCAAGTTCAAGTCAGTCCGTACAAAGCAGCGCTGAACCGCCCTTTACTTCACCTCAAACTCTATTTATGTGGTCTACGTCTACTGTACATGCTTCCGGACCTGGTCACTCGAGTATTTCAAATCTATATAATCTGCTAATATCTCTTTCAAACTCAAATTGTATACAAGTTACAATTTATCAGTTCATTTGTGTGGCTGTATCGGATCCCCATGAATATCCAACGCCAACATTTCATCCTCCAAGTCCAACCAATTCTCTTCTGTCCAAGCCTTGAGCTTGTCAAAATCTCTACAGGTATGAGCCACATCCGTTCTCAACACGGCATATCCATGATTCTTAGAGTATTGGTAGACATTCATTGTCATATCCCCGAAACACATTAAAGATTGTCGGATGTGGCCTATACAGTGCTCAGCATGACCTCTTTGGTTCAGAGGGAATTTGGAGCTGTAGTGGTCCGGGTATAACTTCATTCGGAGGAGGTCCTAGGAATTGAAAAATAGATCAGATTGGTGCTAACCGTCCATCCTGTAGAGATACTAACTAGACAATGTAATGCATGAAAAACGTCTGGACCTGTGATGTACTCTGGAGCATCCGCTGAACCTGGAACTGGCCAGGTTTTATTCGGAAGTGACTGTGCAATAGATTGGGATACTTTTGTGATTGAATCTAAAGAAAGAGAAGCAGCGCTTGAATTCATTGATTCTTAACCCGCGAACTCGGATATTACCCACACTTGGTCAATTCCATCCAAGCGGCATCAACCTCTGGAGAAGGGGGCTGTTCATAAACCTGAGTATCGTGTCCAATTCCCAGATGATATTTGACCAGCTTGTAGTTTATTGCTGCCTCAGATGGAGCTTTGCAAGTGGTCAAACTACATCGAGAATAAGGAAAACGTCACTGACTGTATATCATTTGACCTCCCTCAGGGAAGCTATTTGAACATCGTGTGCCCAAGTCGAGAATGTATATGAAACTCAATGTCATGAGTATGTTGACCAAGGATGAAACAAGGAAGGCAAATTTCCAGCGGTGAGACCAGTTGTTTAGACCTTCCATATGTGACTCGTTGGTTGCCCTTGATTCCATATTGTCCTCCCCTCGAAGGATAGAATACTGCATGATAGGAATTAGCAGGGAAGGAGGAGTTATTGAAAATAGTATGCAAGCATTTATAACTCGAGAAAAACATCGGCTACCCATATATCAGAACAACGAGGTAAGTATCAAGAAGTGTTTTGCAGGTTCGAAGCTGTCATTGAAACCTGGGCGAGTTAGAAGAGTGCATACTCGCTTCCTCAGTAAACCCGTGTGCTGCAGAATAGGTATGTATGTTAACTCGGTTCTTTCTATCAACTTCGTGTGCGTCGGACTACTTGAGCTTAACCAGTATTCTGAGCATAATATTGTCACAAGCAGCATTTTTGACCAGCAGCATAGCGTACATGGTTACAAAATATCCAGGAATGTTCAGATGGGACCAGGATGGAACAAGGTCCACATTCAGATACATATAGATACATAAATATGGCGCCTGTTATGGAAATTCTTCAAACTACGCTGAGTTCTTTATCTGAATATAGATTACCGCTACCAAGTTGTTTTGTAGCATTGGAGCTCAGAACGCCTACGTTCGAATCATCCTCAGTACGCGCATGCCTGGAAGAAAATACGACGTCTGTCAAGAAGCTTCGAGCATCCCCATCAACATGGTTCAACGACAACTCTTTATTGATAATGACGCGAACGACTAGGAGTGTTGGTGCAATGCCCTTTCAAATCAAAGGATGAATACAGGAGCCAAAGCGAAAATCAGAAATCGATGAAGCTCACTGTGATAGGAATGACAACGCTCTGGACAATTTCTGTCGGCGCGTGGATGGCGAAATTTGTCTGAGTAACAAAGGGCATGTAGATAATCAAGGCCACCGAATATAGTACCGCAGATTCCACAACTAGCGACAGGACATGCCAATAACGATTCATGCCTTTTGTGCCAGTCAATTTGTGGACACGGAATAGGATGAGGAGCGTTGAAATGACTGTGTTTCCTAAGGTTGAACCGTAATAGATTGCTGCTACATCATCGATCCACTGCAGGGAGATCAGGTTCGAGGTATTGGTTGCAGAGTAAACATATTGAATCCCGAATGCTATTTGTGCTTTCCAATTAAATTCATTTGGGAAAAAGTGAGTTTATGCGTACCCAACGAGAAAAGGGTTAAGCTCAAAGGAACCAACGTGACTTTCCAATTAGATCCCCAGAGCGCGAATACCCTCCAAACCTACAGAAACTAACGTTAGACAGTTCTCCGATATACGTATTCACCTTACTAAAATAGAGTCCGCAATAAAAGTCATTGCGATAGCCATGACATTCCTCACCAAAGCCTGACGATTTGCCGTTGTGAAGAATGAGAAAATAGTTGCAGTGTCGCCTGTGTGATTGATGAACCCATCATGAACATGGAATGTCCAACTTCCGAGGTGGATCATACACATCGCGTAAAGCAGGAAGATGGATGTATACATCATGTAGTTGGAGAGAGTTTTATTATGCTTGACGTTCACTGGAGAGAGGAACGGAGAGCGGGATAAGTTCAAACTTGAAATACTATGCATATTGCCACAGCAAGCTTACTGATTATAAGGACTGCGACAATCATCAGAGCTGAATAAAGACCTGCGAATCGAACAAGCATCAACTCAATTTCTGACTCTCGAACGATTCCTCTTTGCTCACCATCCATGAAGAGTTCAACAAAGACGGATACCAAGAACGCGTCGATCCACGAGTGATAGACAACCAACTCTGTAGGAGGGACGGAAGTGGCCATAGGTCAACCAGGGCTTGATGCGGCTAGCTTACAGAGCGGTAATTCAACGGGGAACAAAGGTTAGAAAGACGAGAAGGAGCGGGTGTGGAAGAATGAGAGAGAGAGAGATAAAACCAGATACACGAAGCACAAAGAAACAGGCAGCAGACCACTTACCACGGTTTTTTGCGAATCTAAAGCTGGTCGTAACGATACCAGAAAAGCAATATCGGCGTAGAAGTAATTGCGAAGCACATGAAACAAGCACGCTGTGATGCCAAAGAATCAGGAATCAGGCGCAAGGACACTGATAGATCCGCGTAATTTCTGTGCAAATTTCGCTTCCCATATCCGCTGTAACAAATTCCGAGCACCTCCTAGTAGCTACTAGCATATTCACGCCTCCGACGTCCTCGCCTTCTATCCTTCGAGTGCCTAATTTCACGAATCCACAACGTATCCTTATGAAAGTGATATAGCCTTCAGCTGAGGTGATAGCTGTGGATTTCGGTACGTACCGCATCACATGAATGGAGGCTGCAGGAAATTTCCACTGTATTTCGACGCCAAAGCAAAGTTTGTACAACGTTCGACATCGAAGACTCCTCATTTATCGTACTTCATAGCTATACACCTAGTAGGCCCACACTTCACCTCATCAACGACATTATACCCCAGCCCTTCATACATTGCTCTTAAGGAGATCAACGTCAGCACAAAGGTCGAAACCCCGTCTAGCTTGGACTGCTGAGTTCCCCAATGAAGCAAAGGGGAGGCGAGACCTTCGTTGTCTGGACTTGGGCGAGCGATCTTTTCCTGATCCTCATTGAACGTAAAGTATTCGTAAGAATACCAGTGGACTCGATCTTTTCCACTCCATAGTCGTTTGCTCATGCCCGAGACCGTCTTACGCCATTCTTGGAGTGCGTTAGAGTCTATACAACGGTTTGGGCGAATAGTCTCGGCAATAGTATCTATCCAAGCGTAGATACGCCTTTGGATAACTATCCAGGATCAGTAAGAGATCAAGGAACAAGGACGGTGGAGTGTGTTACCTTCAAACCACGAATTCTTAGCGATATCTATCCCTCTCGGTTCTGGTATACCATCGACATCACCTCTCATTGCCTTAGGAGCATAAGCCCAAGCAGCCATTCCCCGAATGTTCTTTTTTGAATCCTCTACAAGAAGAACAACACAATATGGTCGCAAAATCGCGTCCCTGTAATATTTTCTCCACCAAGAAGCAAAATCGCGAGGGTGACGATCTTGATGAGGGAAGAAATAGTCGTGGAAGCCGTCGTGTGAGACCTGAGGGAGTACGAGAGACGTTATTTTGGATACGTCGGATAGGGTGGCGAAGCGGAGGTGGAGGCTTGGGTGTTGTGAAGTGACTGACATTGTGGTAGCAGCAGAAAGAAATCAAGCCCCCGGAAAATGTGACAAGGTTCACCTTTTCCTGCTACGTAAGTTGGAACCAGGAACTCTTCTACGTCGTCGGTGTTGTTGTAGGTTGAACCGAGTAATTATTCGAAACCCGGTGTAATACAAGTCAGTACGCTGTACGTATACGATGGATTGACGACCGATACGGACTTGATTATCTAGCTGAGGCGAATTTGAGGCGAACGGTTCATTCCCCTCTCGAGCATTTCGCCACCACTTGCTTGGTGATACATCACGATCACGGGAGAAGCTGTGGATTTCCGATACTTGTAGGGAATTGGCATTCTCTTTAGGACGATATTAATATTCACTCATGTGTTCAGCCGCTCAAGAAGGCTGGTGATACACTGCAGAACTCGTAGAAGCAATCTGAGGAATCCAGTAATGTCTCCATCGTACTTGCAACTCGGGTGCTGGTGCAACAGCCGGAAAGGACGTGAAATATTATGATTTTCCGAATTCTATATAAAGCATCCCGGTTTTCGATGCTCCAAGCAACAGCACACTTTACACAAGAAAGTGCTCCCAAACTTGTAACACCCTGTCAACAAGGTCGAAACGAGGTTGTTTTCAAGGATGCACCTTCCCACTACACTCAGACTTCTCGTTGTCGCCGTTTTGGCAGTCACAGTACTTGCTAAACCCGGTCAGATTTTTCCATGAAATATTTACTCAGAATCTGCTCATGATAGTGAATGACAGCAATCCAAAGGAAAACCTGGTTAGAGCCCCCGTTCTGGAGTGGTAATGGTGATGCCTATACAACGGACGCTACCGAAGAATGATGGTATCGAGATTGTAGAGCCGTGGCTTTGGGGAAAGCAAAGATACTTGATTTACTAAAGATTAGAAGACAAGCAGTGAATGTTGCCTTTTGGATCAGCCATATTGAGTTACCCTACTTGCTCCTAGGAATGTATGATCTAGTATTATTCATACAGAGATGCCCATCATGTCCCACGTCTAGAATTGTCTAGATAATGGAGAGATTCTGATAGCACAGTGCTGCTAGCTAGCAACTTGTAAGCTCTTGTAGGATCTTGCTCCATCATTATTATCGAGCTGAAGATCCCAAAGCGCACGAGTTAAGCTTAGCTGAGAAGAGATGTCAGAGAGTAACATGTTTTTTCTCTGCTGAATCCGGATCCACACTGATAAGATAGCAGAGACATATCGCCAGCAATCTACCGCCAAGTTGCGTGGAAATGCACATCGCAGTGGTTCTCGCGACCTCAGCCACCTTCCTTGGATCATTGTTAGATGACAATACGAACTAAACAGCTTTACGGGCACATAGCTAGTATCTTTCTCTTCGTTTCTGTAGATAGCACAACGCTCACCAGAAGTATAGAGGGCGATACACACGTCCAGTACTGTATCGACTCCATCCACAGACTCATTTGCTGGGTTAGGCTACCAATTCTATTCTCATCTCCTGGAGAGCTCATTCATTTGGATGCCAGATTCTCTGTTTTCAACCCTGCCAATGGCCAAATACTCCAGTCGTAAGCAGCTTTCCAATGCTCGCTGGAGAACCACAACCTCTTAACTGTGCAGGATAGTTTTGCGCCCATATCTGCAAATGAGGTTGATGCAACTATCGCAGATGCCCAGAACACTTTCAACTCGGGAATATGGTCAAAAGCCCCTGCCATTACACGGTCAAAAGTTCTAGCTCGTCTGGCTCGAATTTTGGAGGAGCAAGTGCCCGAAATAGCCCGTTCGGAGAGCTTGCAGACCGGCAGAACGATAAGGGAGATGAATGCTCAATTAGGGCGGTTGCCGGACTGGTTGTGAGTACGCAATGCGCTGTTCGTTTAGCTTCGTCCATTGAATATATTTGGATGTAGGGATTATTACGCGGCTTTGCTCAGAACTCGTCAAGATTTTATAGCTCCTACTCAAGGAAAGCTTTTGAACTATGTTCAACGAGTCCCTTTGGGTGTTGTTGCACAGATTACAGTGTGTTGAACTTTCGCTGCGATGGCCCGGGAGATACACATTCAGTTATTATCAGCCTTTCAACCACCCACTCCTGATTGCTATCAAGAAGATTGCTCCTGCTTTAGCAGCAGGTAACTCTGTCATTGTCAAACCTTCAGAGGTAATTACTCGATCGACGGGTTTTGTCTTTTCGTCTGACAGCCATTTCACCAGCAAGCACCCTTGACAGTGCTTGAATTTGCGAAAATGGCTGCAGAAGCTGGATGTCAGTAATTTTTTAGAATATTGAAATACCTGCAAAATATTTATATCACGACAAGTGCCTCCTGGAGTCCTCTCTGTCATACCGGGGTTCGGACACACTATAGGCAAAGTTATCGTTAGCAACCCGCTCATACGCAAAGTTGATATTACTGTAGGTCACAATCATAGTCTATCTTCCCGCGGCTACAATGTTCATCAAGAGAAAATAGGCTGGAACAGAGACCGGACGTGTCCTTGGTAGCGTCGTGGGATCCAATTTGGCTGCATACACAGCTGAACTGGGTGGCAAGGTCAGTCCTTTTCCTTCCTTCGATACCATTGATATTCTCGAACCTCAACCTCTCCATAGGCACCCATTGTTATTTTTGACGATGCTGATATCGAATCAGCCGTGAACGGAACTGCTTTCGCTTCATTCGTAGCTTCCGGACAAACCTGCGTTTCCGGCACTCGGATAATCGTTCAGAACCAGATATACGACGAATTCTTAGAACGGTTCCTCTCCAAAGTGCAGAGCATCCGGGCAAGAATGGGTAACCCGATGAACCCAAAGTCGACAATGGGGAGTGTGATTTCATCACGCCAGCTTGAACGTATTGAAGCTATGGTCGGACGCGCGAAAGGTAAGAATCGGATCATCGCAGGAGGAACTCGTATGACAGGGAAATCGGATCTGGATGGCTTCGATTTCAGCGGTGGAAGTTTTTACCCTCCAACTGTGATAACAGATATATCGGTAGAAGATGAATTATGGCAGGAAGAGGTATTCGGTCCAGTCGTTGTCGTGAAACGGTTTACAGTAAGCGTCATGCTCAAAACAGATTGTTTCTTGACCTTGGCCGCATCTTGTCGAAGGATGAATCTGAAGGTGTCGCCCTAGCCAATGCTTGCAAATATGGATTGGGGGCGGGTATATGGACGACAGACCTATCGAAAGCTCATCGGATCGCCGCTGATATCGAAGCTGGCCTCTGCTGGGTGAACACTCATCATCGAAATGATCCTAGTTCTCCTTGGTACGTTCCTGGTCTTCTATTAATGGTGTACAGTCTGAACTTGATCCTAGGGGTGGAATGAAAGAAAGCGGAATAGGCAGAGAAAATGGACTGGAGGCATTCGAAGCTTGTACGTTGTTCGACATCGTTCGCGAAAGCCTGCACTCACCGAGTCCTCGTTTCCTAGATTCCCAGAGCAAATCTACAATCGTCAATGTTGCCACTAGTGAAGAAACGAGAACAACTGATGATTGGTTTGCAGATGGAAGCGAAATGCGCAGGTACGGTTGAAGAATAGTATCTATGACGAATCTATAACCCTGTAATGTACATACACTCGATAAATGAGAGATACAGTTTAACCCGGATATAATGTCCCAGGCGCTAAGCACAACAGCGAAAGTAAATCATGTCCATGTTAACCAGTAGCTTTCACGGCTTCGTGTGTAGGTGTCTGCGATATATTTCAGCATAGTTGCTTAGGACACCAGGAGATAGTAACGCGCACCTCGGAAATATCTACTGGAGGCTCGTCGATGAAGTCTGGGACCTTGTTAATGTCGGCCAAATATGATGTTCCTTCCTCCTCTTCCTCAAACTGCAAAGCGTCTAATTCTTGAAAGAGGGTTAATGTAATATCATGGAACGAGAAGAGCCCGACTTACCAGCTTCCAAATCCTCCTCGTCCAATTCGTCTGGCACGGCGTAAGAACGCCCAAGTGACTCTTGAATTTCATTGGCGCGTTCAAGCATGTCCTCCATTTCGTCGTGCATATCCTAAAGAGCAGAATATTCATCCGGACAATCAGCCTCGTTTAGAGAATTTAGCTACTTTTACACACAAGGACTACACACCTCAATCTTATCAATGTTAATCTTCCCATATTGTTTCTTGATTTCCTTATTCGAAGCCTGTAGGGCATCGACAGTAGCCATCGTATTCCGCATATTTTCCGTTGTCAGCGCAGCACTCTCCATGTTGAATGTTTGTTGAGCCAGTTGTGCTAACTGGGATTCGTACATCCGCTTTTGCTTCAACGTCCGGAGTGCCCGTTGTTGGATCGCATTCTACGTGTAGAAAGACAATGGGTGAGTCGAGTCGGCAGTCTAGGAGATTATGGTGAACATACCTTCCCTGGCCCGTTCCTCAATTTACTCATTTGATCTTTGTATCTCGCCAGTTCACCATCTAACTTCTTTACTTTGACCTCGATTGAAGCAATCCTAGCGTCTGTCTACAAGCTCTGATCATGAACGGACCCGTCATGGCTAATGTTCGAGGAAAGTCAACTGACTGAGGCAATTGCATCCTGTAGAGAGGGCTTGGGCTTCCGGGAGGCTGATGTACCAAATATGCGATTCATTGAACTGAGGAAATTCGCGTTATGGTATATCGTTAAGAAGTGTAAGCGCTGAAGTCTTGTACGAAGTCATCCTAATTAGGAAGCGATAAGAGAATTAGCTTTGATCTCCATGATTCTTCCAACATTCTTCCGTCCCCCTGAACGTGCGAGGCACGCATTAATTGAATGCCTTCAGTCATTCTTGGAATGGGGGTTCATCTTAATAATAAAATGCTTCGACTGTTTCCTTCAGCTGAAGCCAGAGAACGGACGCTTGATCAAACAATGCATATCAAGAATCATGATACAGAATAGCCTTCCGCAAGATATAAAGTTTCCGCTCTATCTGTATCTGATAGTAATACAACGATCTATACGACAATTCCTACGACAAGAACCCTCTAATCGCACCGCCGACGTTCAATACGTCAAGCCTACGAAAACAAGAATAAGATTGCGTGAATACACTGCACAAATTAACTGCACTCACAAAAAAGTATCATGACCCCAAACGCCTCCCAATTCATAGTAAGACACTTGTTCATTACCCGCCATCCTTAACGCATCCGCCATCTCTCTCTGTTGTTCCACAGTAAACAGAATATCACTCTGTACACCTAGAACTAACGTGGGAATCTTCGCTAGCGGTTGCATGCCTTCCGCAAGGTCTGTTAGATGTGGCGCTGGATTCACCGGCGGAGGATGTGATTTTGAGTGTGAAGTTTTGTGGGAAGGTGATGCAGAGATAGATAGAGTGGAGGAGGATGACAAAAGATGGTTAGCTGTGAGTGAAGATGCTGTCAAATCGAATAGATCCATAGCCTTGGAAATGTAGATGAGCGAATTTGCGTCGTATTTCAGGCAAAATTGTTCACCCTGGTTGACAGAGGGGAGATGGGAAAAGCTGTTATTCGAGTTGGGCAGAGATCTACAAGTATCTCACCTGATGGTCAAGATAGGTCTCGATGAGAAAGTCAGGACACAAAGCAGGCGTTCGCGGCATATCGGGTGATTGTTCAAGGATCGGTCTCATTTGACGCCCAAAGCGAAGATCCCACTCTGGACCTGAACGGTAAGTGATGGTGGCAATCTCTGTAGGAGGTTACAGTCAGGTTTAAGATAAGAGGATGGGATATTAAGAGCTCACGCCTTGCTAGTTTCATCCCGGTATGTGGTGGTAGTCCGTTGTAGTAAAAGCCATAATTCCAATTAGGATCCGCCATGAGCACTAGAGAGCAGGCGTAAGCGATAATTCTCGATGGAATTCCATCTGATATGACCTTCTTACCACTTCGCTGGGCATACCGCATTGCTACAGCGGACGGTGAGCTGCGCGCTGTCCCACTGATGCTAACAATCTTCCCAACGCGCTCTGGATGAAGCCAGCCCGCTGCAAGGCTTTGCATTCCACCCATAGAGCAACCAACACTCGCGTAGAGCTTATCGATTCCGAGATGATCCAAAAGACGAAACTGTGCGCGGACCATATCGAATATAGAAATGATTGGGAAATTGGTTGCATAGTGAGTGCCGGTCGTGGGATCGATAGACGAGGGACCCGTTGAGCCATAACAGCCTCCAATGACATTCGTGCAAACGATAAAATATTGGTTCGTGTCGAGAGCTTTTCCAGGTCCTATAAACTTCTCCCACCATCCTGGAGCAGAGTTAAGAGCAGTCGACGCGGCGTGCGATGATGCAGAGAGCCCAGTATGCAAAAGAATTACATTGTCCTTGCTTGATGATAGTGTACCCCATGTTTCGTACGCAACATCGAAAGAAAGTAGTGGAGAAGCATATGTCAATTCTAGAGGCGCTGGATCGTGATAGACATGGTAGCTTTTTGGATTTGGCCTGGCATAGGGGGGCTCAGGACCAGATTCCAGATCATCAGTATCTTGGGCTGAAGACGGAATAGAGCTAAAGGTCGTTTGTCGTAGTTGGGACTCTCGGACCGCGTGGGCTTCTACACATGGAAAATGAGGACGTTTTGTTATAGCTGAGCGGGAATAAGAACGAGCAAAGCGTCTGAAAGAAGACCTGATTAGATTTTCTCTGGAAAATTTGAGTAGTGACATGGGAGAACGAGTATAACTTGCCTGGCCACAGTCTCTAGCCGTAAGGAAGGCGGAATGATTGCGTCAACGGCACACAGGCGCATAAAAGTTTAAGCGTTCTTTGCCGTTTGAAATAATTCTACACTGAATTGTACACGGCACTGCTCTAACAATCCAGTGCCATCACGATGATTTTGACCAATTTCCTGCTGTAGTGACGAAGTGCAACGGCAAGCTATATACTTACTGACCGGCATCGCTGAGAGAATTAAATTCCACCTCTCAAATTCGCCGAACAAAAAGCCATGGGCTGACGTAGTACAGGGATCGTTCAAAGTATCGGCGGTCTCTCTCTGCAAGACTAGAGCTGACGCTTGTTGCCGCAGTACTGGTATAAAAGTAGGACATAGCCATATTCACAGCGCATTTTAATGTCTTCTACCTCCGTTACTCCCTCTGTTTTGATTGTTAGGCTCTCACTCTTCATTAAACTGCTGGTCTTCATTGTTCACTTGATTGCTTAGGTTGGTGCGGGCCCCGCAGGCTCTGTACTTGCACTCACCCTTCTCAAGAATGGGATCCCTGTACGAATCGTTGACAAGGAGGGACCCCAAATTGGTCAAAAGGGACTCGGTGTTCAGGTCTGTGTTCATCTCTTCTTGATGAGTTTTTAACTTTATTGGTATCTCCAGCCTCGTTCCCTCGAAATGCACCACTTTCTAGGGACACTTCCAGACTTCCTCAGCATCGCCAGGAGGTTGCCTGTTTGCAACATTTACAAAACTCCTGGTGGAACTGAGATTCTGAAAACTATCGAGATAGATCCATTTGAAGAACCGACTCCCGATTCTCCTTACGTGCGCTACTCACTTGCTGCCTGTATAGCAATAATCTCGCTAACATGTACATCCAGATTAACTCCTTGATGCTTGGACAACATCGTCAACAGTCCATTCTTCATCGTCATTTGGAGAAATATGGGTGTAAAGCCGAGTTTCTCACTGAAATGCGCTCTTTTCAACAATTCGACGACCATGTACTGGCCACTCTTGTGACTAAAGATCAAGACGGTACAGAGATCTCAGAGACTGTCAAGGTGCCGTATCTCGTCGGTACAGATGGTGCGCATAGTACTGTCCGCAAAGCTCTTGGATTGAATTTCCTTGGTGAAACTCGTGATGATGTTAATATGATAATTGGTGATATCCATGTCAAAGGCGGTTTGGAACGCAAGGTAGATCTCCTTATCTCTTATGTTCTCCAAGTTAAATTGACGACGGCTTCCGCAGTTCTGGCACAGTTGGGGAGAACCTTCCAAATTGCAAGTATAAATACTCCATTAAGCCTTCGGATATTGCTGAAAAATGGCTTCTCTGAATTAGAGTCGCCTTGATACCCACAGAGGTTGACGATGATATATTTACTTTCATGATTGGGGGCACGGAAAGTGATCAAGCGAAGACTGCCTCTGGACGCGATGAATTAGTGAAGACTATTTCCTTCATCACAGATAGGACTGACATCGACTTTGGAGAATTGGTTTGGATATCGCGTTATCGGTACTTAGTCAAACTTGCTTGAAAGCACCTTCGATTTCTGACATTGCTCCTTAATGAAGACCCAACATCCGAATGGTAGACAAATTCGGAGAAGGAAGAGTCTTCGTTGCAGGGGGTACGTGCTCTCTGTTTGATAACAGAACAAGCATTCACCTTAGGTCCTAGATGCTGCTCATATCCACAGCCCTACTGGAGGTTAGTCCTCGAGCTAATCCCCAACTTATGCCATAACATGGTTTTTTTCTAGGTCAAGGCACCAATTCTGGTGTTCAAGACAGCGTAAGTACCAGAAAGCCAATTAACCCAAGCTCGTATCTAATCCCTGCCGGAATTCAGTTCAACCTAGGCTGGAAATTAGCCCTCGTACTGAAAGGGGTCTCACCGTCCTCCCTCCTAGCTACCTACACAGAGGAACGTCTTCCCGTCATTGCTGCGATGCTCGATAAGTCTACCCTTTTACTCAATCGAAGCCTTGCACCCTCTCCCGTTCAAGGTCATAACTGGGAGAGAGGCAAAGAATTCAAGCAACTTGGCGTGAATTATCGTGGCAGCTCAACACTAGTTGACGAGACCATTGCACTTACGCAAGACCTCACTCCTACGGATTCATATAGTCTTGCCTCGGATGGGGTGATTCATGCAGGAGATCGCGCTCCACAGGCTCCTAGCTTAGAAACCCTTCATTCTAACAGAAACCATTCGCCAGCTTTGACCAGTCTGTTCGACATTTTCGGACCAGACCACCATACGTTGCTTGTTTTCGGTTCCTCGAAGTTTAATGGAGAAGCGATCGCTTCCGAACTCAGTGCTTATCCCCAGAATCTGTTCAAAACCGTGCTCATCCTTCCTACTGTCGGTACGAGCGAATCCGAACTGAGCGATCTGGTAACGCAGACATCTGGAGTTGATTTATTGTTGCGCGACCGCGACGGATATGCGCACAAATATTACCCAGCTCTACCCGGGCCATCCACGCTCGTTGTTGTCCGCCCAGATGGGGTCGTAGGTGCTATAGTCGGAGGAGTAGAAGGTCTACACCAATACCTAAAAGGTGTTTTCCTGACTATGTAGAATTGTGTACACCAGTATTGCACTTCCCCTCCCTCCAAAATGTTATTGCTTATGATCACACAATACGTATTTTTTTAGGAAAGTATAAAAGCCTGATTGATGAGGAAAGCGACCTCTTGGAGCTGGTGAAGCCTGTTGTTGACACAGGCGTCAGCGCGATCCGTTCCGTCCATTACACATCTTATGGTACAAAATATCTCGCACAAATCCGTACTCAATATCTTGGGACGTTCTGCAAACATCCAGGATGGTCATAGCGAAGCGTTTGTATGCTCTGGTGTTGCGAATGCACGCGTATACATTGGATCGGCCATAACTTGTTATGCTCAAAGGCTCCTTGAAGGCTATCTATCGATGTTGGCATCCTTCCCTTTCTGTATTCCCGCACTGCCTTGATTTTTTTCGGTTTCATTACTATGCCTTCACTAACACACCTAAAACGTGAGCGACCCTTACATCAATAACAAGTACTTCACTGAGCCCCTTTGTGATATGCTTGAAATGAGGCCAGAGTTCGGTGGCTCATATGCGTTACCATACAAGAGATTCAGTTTGAAAAAAAGTTGCATCGTCTGTTCAATTCGTTATTCATCGTCGGTGACGGACATGGAGCTCGAGGAGATTAACACAGCGAAACGATACAGATGAGACGAAATGGGCAGCATACGGATTCATCTTTGAGAATGGAAGAGTAGTCTCAGGTCAATGGAGGACCTCCGTCTAGAACTTTGGCCTTGGAATGAACAATTTCTCAAGGTCATGCGCCAGGAAGAGATTTTTCGTTAGCTCTCAGAACCAGAAGTCCGTTGTCAGATCTCGAAATGTTTAATGTGGTAGTAAGGGTCAGTTTGAAGCATTCAAGGATGAGGGAGCAGTTGTAATATCTGAAACAGTTGACACAAAATGCTTTTCGGCTTGCTACATCTTTTTCAAGTGATTAGAGACCAAACAAAATTTAAAGTTTTGCAAGTTTAGTCTACCCATGCAGATCCTGCACAACAAGATGTTCCGGAGATGCTGTAGAGGATCTGAGAACAATGTGTGTTTGAATCTTCATGATGTAAACTTACTCAACGCGAGAGAGCTCAACCAGCTTGGTGCCGTCATTGGTTAAATTGTACAGAGCAGCAAAACCCATATCCTCGTCAGTCAATATCAGCATATTATCATTCCATGGGGAGGTTGTCAAGATATTTGATGTCCCACCTCCTGCAGGAGTAGGAACAACAAATAGACCGTCGGGATCGACAATGTCTCCAGTCGCTGTGAGAGCCCAGGCAGCAATGAACCCAGTGGAGTTGTCGTCACGAGAGCGGGTGGATGCATAGAGGGTAGCCCCAGATGAAGAGAGCGCAATTTCATCGCCCCAATAAAGAGAGGCGTTACTGGGTGTTAGGCCTGAAACCATTGATATTCAAAGGAGGAATGTCCATGTCGTGAAAAATCAGTCCTCACCAAATGGTGTGATAGCAAGTGATAGGTTTGTGAAGGCTAATGCACCCGTAGAAGCATCAAGGTTAAACTGGTCTACACGCAGGCCTTCTTCGTCAATGAGGTAGAGGAAGTTTGCAGTGAGATCGATTACAGCGTGTCGGGGTCCTGCCCCAGAGACGCTAGGCGATGTTGTATTGATTTGCTTGAGAGGATCCATTGTGAAGGTATGAACAAGGTTTCCGCCAAGATCCTGTCAGAAATGACCGTTAGGGTTAATTCAACTCTCCGAGCACTTGAGAGTCAATACCATAATGTACATGTACTTCAAATCAGGTGTGTTTGCAAATCCATGAAGGGTAGCACCTTTTTCAAATTGGATACCATGTACATGTTTGTCAAACGAACCATCCCCTTTCACGGACCACACATCTCCGCAAGGGTCGACGAAATCAAGACCATAGAAGAGGCCTCCGACAAACTGATTCGCGATCGGTTTGGTACCGCAAGATGGAACAGTGTTAAGAAGGCGCGGGGTAAAATCGTCCAGGAGCGAGTACGCTGAATAGGTACGTTGAGAAGCTATAGGGTTAGACCATCCAGATGCATAGACAACCCGACGATCGCTCTGTAGAATTATTATCCTTGACGTTCGGAACGCATAAGAAAGCACGGAAACGCACATCAAAAGAGAGCCAGGGATGCGCCGAAGCGGCATTAGTAGTATTAAGGAGAACCAGCGTTCCAGCATCACTATCGACTTCGAAGATGTAGATATAGCCATCTCCAACGTTCTGAGTACCATCAAGCATAAGGGTAACATTGTAATCAGTCCCAAAGTTCCCGACTACAACATGGTGAAGTTCCCCAGCGACGGATACCAGCAAAAAGTTCAATATACAGAGAATTTTTGGGAGGTTCATCGTTAGGGTTGAAGTGATTGTAGGATGGACGCGAAAATCTCTGCATTGATATAAATAATAGACTAGTCGTGATCACAAGGTGTAATTCGTCGCAGAGAAGTTTCCGTATAACGAGGAGCGCGTGAACGAGATTTGCATAGAGAATCCTAATGATGAATATATAGTGCTGGACCACGGTCCGACGACAGATATGTCTACACACGGAGACCCATCGGATAGAAGCCTAGTTCGTGATGAGCGTTACTTCTCCCCAATTGTCAAGGTTCAGAAGTGGCCTAGTGCTTCAACTTGCAATGAGAGTGGGTATTTTCTCACTCGTCAGCCTCCTGCGCAAGTCTGTCAGTAAGTACAAGGAACGATCGATACTGTTGAGTATTTAGATGTTAATCAATGTCAATCCGAATTGAATGCTTACCAAGGGAACTGCCATGGTAACGCTTGAAAGCGATTGAACAATAGAAAATCTCCGCCCCTTTGCTTTTGCTACGCCACAGTCGAGCCTGCGACTATCCTGGAAGTTTACGCATCACATCTAAGTACTAATAATATACATTCCTCTGCGCCCACCAGGATACAAATAAGAATACACTTTTGTCAGACATACCATTCATCGAAAATCCTCGAGAACATCGACATGAAAGCAAATATGAAAGAAAAAAAAAGTCCGTCTGTGCAACTCCATCTATATCGCGCGTCTCCGGATTCAATTCGCCAAGGCAAGAACGAGAGCAGTCCTAGACGGGATATAGACCTGCACATAATGACCTAAGATCCCAGATGATGATGCGGTGCCAGCGTCTCCTGGACTTACCTGCAAGAAGTTCTTTCTTCCATTCCATTCCATTGGAGTAGTGAAGTACTTCCCGCCCAGTGTAACGTTATTAAACCCTCCGAATCGAGGCTCGTCAGTTGTCAACACGACAGTGTACTCCCCAGCCGTTTCAATGCCAACTCGGTAGTCGGTAAAGCTGTTAGTAGGATGGAAGTTGAAGATGAATAACACGCCAGCACGCTCGTATACCAAGACCTTGTCCACTTCATGTTTGAGCGAAACGTATGCCTGCTGTTTGATGAGACGGTGTATAAGTTAAGAGTAGAACGAGGGATATACCTGGGGAGCGGCGAGCCACCCTTTTTGTCCTTCAAGATTGTTCATGGCAGCATCGAATTCATTAAGATATCTGTAGCGAAGGATAGGATCATCGACCACGTTCCATTGACGGCGAGCATAATGGAAGGAATTGTTGTTTCCAGCACGCGGGAAATCGAGCCACTGGTAAAGTGAGCAGCTTTCGAACAAAATTCAACGTTGTTTTCTCACCTCGGGATGACCAAATTCGTTCCCTTCGAAGTTCAAGTATCCTTCTCCACCGAGAGAGTGCGTAAGAAGACTACGGCAGGGATTGAATAACTCAAAACGGAGAGATACATGATTTGACATACCGAATCATCTTGTGCAGAGCTAAACCACGAGCAATTATTGGTGTCATTTCAGTGAGATCGGACATATGCGTATCTAACAGCCATACTTGTTAGCACAATATCCATAGCAAAAACAGAGCGGATTTACACATTTCCTTATCCATGAGCCAGAATGCGATGGTCTTGTCTCCTACCAACGCCTGATCATGACTCTCGCAGTATGCGATACTCTTTTCACCGTGTCGCCTGTTCGTGAGGGTATGGACAATATTTGCAATATCCCATTCATTGTCAGACTTGTGCTTGAGCAATTTGATCCACATATCAGGTATGGCCATCGACAAGCGGTAGTCGAACCCAACACCGCCCTTGTCTGTGGGTACACATAGTAGAGGCATACCGGAAACGTCTTCAGCGATGGTGATGACCGAGGGATATAAAGAATGCATCGCGTCATTCGCCTAGAAGCCATTCAGGACATTGACGCCGCCTTTCTTCATAGGAAGAAAGTGCTAACCAGCATAAGATAAACAATCGCTTCCAAGTCCGCAGCATCTCCAAAGTATTCGTGATAGCCTCCAGAAAATCCTGTACCGATTCCGTGGTGCTTGTACATCATACTAGTCACTCCATCGAAGCGGAATCCGTCGAACTGATACTCTTCCACCCAGAAGCGAAGATTGCTCATCAAGAACCTCAAAACCTCATGAGATCCATAGTTGAACAACCTACTGTCCCAAAGCTCGTGGCGACCTCTTCCTCCCTCGTGGAAGTAGAGATGATCTGTACCATCGAACTCATTCAAGCCGTCAAGAACGTTCTTGCAGGCATGAGAGTGAACAATGTCCAAAAGGACAGTTAACCCCATTCCGTGAGCGGTGTCAATTAGCTCTTTGAGGTCCTCGGGAGAACCGTATCTAGAACTGGCAGCGAAGAAGCTGGTGACTTGGTAGCCAAAGGCTGGAGACAAAACGGGTCAAGTTTGAGCATACGAACGTATAGCGGACGTCCTCACATGCATAGTATGCGTGCTCCATGACGGCCATCATTTGTATGATGTTGTATCCTAATTTCTTGATACGAGGCAAAATGTTCTGGGTAAATTCCTTGTACGTTCCGACACGACCCTCTGAGGTGGAGATCCCGACATGAGCCTCGTAAATTTTTGCATCTCTGGGCTGAGGAGGACGTGCGTTTTTTATTTTGTACTTTTGGGACTCTGGTGGGTTCCAGAAACGCGCATCGTAGACAGGAGAGACACTCAAGTCTTGAGTGACGCGTTTGATCCATGTAGGGAGACGCTCGATGCGCTGGCCTGAAGGTGTGACCATGGAAATCTGTGAAAGAAAGCCATCAAGGCTCAATATATGCTTTGGAAGATTATCAACAAACTTTGATTTTCGAGTCGTGTGGGATGGCACATTCTCCAGTAGAGGTAGGAGGAATTATTATCTCCCATACACCAAAATCGTTCTTCACCATTGGATGACTGCTTCTACTCCATTCGTCTGTAGAAAACAACATTACCAACAGCTAACAGTCTGTAGAATATCCGACGTACTGAAATCTCCAATGAGATTAGCATCTCGGGCATTTGGAGCCCACTCTCTATAAACCACCTCTCCGTTGGTACCAACGTTGAGGCCGAACTTGAGATAACCTTTGGTGAAGTTATCGTACCCGCCTTCGTGCTCTTGAATGGTGTCCTTCCACTGCCTGAACAGATCATAACGTTTAATGATATTTGGAACGTCAGGTTCAAGATAGCCATCGATTCCAGTAATGACTTTGGGGTCAAGGGATTTAGAGGACATGATGATGGTTAAGAAGAAAGATACGAGAGCCTGGATAAAGCCGAAGAGATAACCCTCGAAACCTCGCTTCGCGTCTTTTTGCCATGACGTATGAGGTACATACTACCACCGAGAATATGAACGCGGATAAATCAAGAATACAAATACGCCTCGACAGATACAAATTTCATATACAGAATTGTTACGGTAGTCGACGAGACAATGCATTCGCTCTGGGTATCGGAGACATGAAGGATTTCCTGTATGCCATCCATCAGAAAGGAACAGTAACCACGAAAGTTCGACACTGACCGATTCAAGACGAGTCCCTTCAGTGCTCGAATTTCCTTCTTCAGCTCATCTGTTGACTCTCCAGTCAAAGGAGCAGCTATTCCAGGTATTGGTGGCGGACGATAGGCAGTGTAAAGGTTCGAGCTGATATAACCGGTAAATTCCGACATAGCTTGTAGAGTATGTTGATAAGGACTAGATGTTGATGTAGGTTGGTAGGTGGAGACCGTCTTGGACAAAGATTCGAGGGAAGACAAGAAAGGTGTTGGTACGACGGCCTTTGGAGGTACGTATACCCAGCATACAGGTGCTGATGTTCCCTCCGGTGAATCTTGAGACGTCAATGCTTCAAATGCAGAGCTTGTCGATAAAACATCCCATAAAGTATGCTGAAACTTGATCGTCAGAAAATAATGCAACCGAAAAGATTTTTGGTGTACACACTTCGAAAGCAATTCCAGCATCGCTGACCAGCCAAGGAATACGACTTTCTAGCACCTGGAACAATTCCTCCGTTCGAGGATTGCTATCTGCACAATCCGGAAGTTTCCGGAAATCCTCCCAAGCACATCGGAGGAGACTAAGGTGGGGAAGCTCATTAACCTCCAGATGGTGAGTTTCTGATCTATTTAGGAGGTCCAATAACCTATGGCAGTCTGCAAACAGGGAAGGTTCCTTATGAGGATTCGAGCGCGGCAAGGGCGCATAAGATTGCGTTTGAGTCTCTTTGAGAGATTGAAGAGAAGTGTTGAGCTTTTGCAAAAGTGTGACTTGATGCAGTTTGAGAGATTTTCGGGCCTCTGCAGTACGTATGATGCGAGGGAGTAAGAACCGCTGAAATTCTCCATTCATCAGCTGAAAAAATGTGAATTTGGCAAAAGTTTGACGCACATGGTAAAGGAATATTAGGGCAGCAGACCCTCCGGCTACCCATGAGAATATTCTAGCTAAACCAATAAGTAGCGTAAGCAGGCCAGAAGGTGGAGGCTGAGGATAGGTCCTAGGTGGAACCCTGGGTAGTTGTGGAGGCTACGGATCGAAAAGGTTTGATAGAATAGAACGGAAGATAGAAGAAAAGCGTACCAGCTCTCTAAGAAGTAATTCAATTTCACTCTCATTGAGGCCCTTGTCTAGAAGAAATCTTCGCTTTGCGAATATATCCTGGCTCTGGATTTGGGGAGAACTCAGAAATACTCTAGCACGCGAAATAAGCTCGGATCTGGTGCCTCCTTCTGCAGACGAGGTAGCAATCTCAGATGGCTGAGGGGCGTCAGGTTGAGAAGCTGGTGCAGATTCCGAAGACGGTGGCTGCGATGCAGTCGAAGCTTTTTCGTTTTCCTCAGCCATGATAGTAGTAACAGTCAAAACCGGCAGTATCAGAGGCATTTCGCATTTCCGGCACTCATCTGATTCCGTTCCGGCTCAAACTCGTAAATAGATATCAAGAGTACACGGCGTATGTAGTATTTTTTTTCGCGTCCAGCCATGTTGAATTTCTACTGCTGGATCTTGTTATCGTGCAATCTCCTTGTCTACTCTGCGACTGCACTACAAGAGACAAATCCCCATTACAAACCACTTCCCTCCCTTCGAGAGCAAGCTCAGATCCGAGATACTTGGCTCAATGAAAGAATTTCACGTATCCCTTCTCTTCTCAAGAAGCACGGCGTCGATGCTTGGCTGGTAAGTCTAATCGGGCCAGATGATGGCTATGCGCGCCTCAATTGCACGTAGATGAGCCAGCGGGAACACGCAGAAGACACTATCTGGTGGTCAATCAAGAATGCTACTGATTATGATGCTCATAGACGCACCGTACTTTTATTTCACACCAACGGATCTGCTCTTGAAGGTCGACCTAACCCTATCAAGTGGGTAGACAATACTGGGCAGGTATGGCCTGAACTGCTTCAAACTCTTATAAATTTCAATCCTCGCCGCATTGCTATCAATGTCGATGAGAATATTGCATTCGGAGGAGGTCTACATGTGGGAGAGTATGACACCATTTCCCGGGCTCTTGGCCCTGAATGGATACAGCGAATGGTAAACGTTCCTTTGCTAGGCATTGAGTATGTTACCACTAAACTGGAAAGTCAACTCAAATATTACCGCGACATGCAACATATCGTTTGGCTCATGATGGAAGAGGGTTTTTCCCATCGTACCATCCTTCCAGGGGTAACGACTACCGAGGTAAATGCCCCTTAGAGACCATGATCCAACTTGCTTACACCTGTCGAAACAGGACTTGGGTTGGTGGTTCCGTGAAAAGATGCTTACACTCAATGTAACCACATGGAACCATCCCCGAGTTTCCGTCCTCACGGAAGAGTCATTTCCTGGTTGGAGCGGTACAGAGGACATTATTCACGAAGGCGATCTACTACACATCGATTGGGGTATAACAGCAATGGGAATGAACACAGACACACAGCACATGGCCTATGTCCTACGTGATGGGGAAATAGATGCTCCTGATAGTTTGAAGCAGGGTTTGAAGAAAGCTAATCGAATGCAAGATATACACCTTGATATAATGAGAGCAGGGATGACAGGGAATGAAGTCCTTGAAAAATGCCTCGTTCAAATGAAGATCGAAGGCATCGAGGGGCAGATATATTCACATCCAATTGGAGATTGGGGTAAGGTACCAGTCTACGTATGTGTTCCCATCTGAACTTCCTCTTTTATAGGTCATGATGCAGGCGCTGTCATCGGTGAGGCTTTCGATGTAACCAATCATGATCACGAAATGAAAATATCAAGGCTTCACGAACTTACCTCAACATGTCCCCGTCCTCGGGGAGCTGACTATCTTGCCTAACACATACTACAGCATCGAATTATACGCTTACCATTTTGTTCCTGAGCGGAACGAAATAATCAGGTTTCGTATCGAGGAAAACGCTTACTGGGACAAAGAGACTGAGAGATGGAAGTTTGTCAAAGGACGACAAGAAAACTTATGGCTTGTCGATCAATCGAGAAACGCGCCCCTTCTCAAGGTGCAGGTCTGAACTTCGTTAGCAGTAGTAATCTGGTGTCAGTGGTGCTAGCCGTGTAAGGTACGAAGCTTTCTCGAAGTCATTAGCAATCCTGCACGCTTAGTAAGAGAGTCCGGAATTTCCGACGGTATGATTTCTCCTTGTAAGGCAGCTCAATTTCTCTTCGTTCTCTATACCCCTATGTTTTCGATACAACCTCCTGTATCCGAGCTCCCCGCTTCTCTTGACTTTCATGGGAGGACGGTTCTTGTCACAGGTGCGAACGGTGGTCTAGGTCGAACAGCTTGTTTGCATTACCTCCAGCACAATGCCTCTACTCTGATCATCGCTGTACGACGCTTACCTGAAGGTGAGGCAGTCAAATCGGAGCTGCTTGCTCATCCGTACGTGAAAAACAAGGAGGACCAACCCAAGATACTTGTGTATGAACTTGATCTCTCATCTCACTCTTCCGTCACTGCATTTGTCTCGAGGCTTCAAGCAGAGATCCCTCGCTTGCATATCGCTCTTCTGAATGCAGGCATATATTCTCTCGACTGGAAAGTTTCTCCTCATACTGGAAAGGAGATGACTTTTTAAGTCAATTATTTATCCACCGCGATACTATCCCTATTGCTCCTTCCCTTACTCCGCACCACAGCAGAGGCCACCAGTCCCCCGAACCCCTCGTATCTGTTCATCGTCGCTTCACAGCAGTTTAGCGATTCACGATTCATCCGACACCCCATCCCGGAATCGACTCCAATTTTCGACGCGTACAATGACAAGAAAGCCTATCAGCCGTGGTCATCGTACGCTGATTCGAAACTGCTTGTCCGTCTTTTCGTGAAAGAGTTGGCCAAAGATGTGTTGTGATTGTCAACTGCATGTGTCCCGGGAGGGCGAAAACCAATGTCGCTCGTGATTTGCCCCTTCCGCTACGGATTATATGGCATATAGTGCTCTCCATACGAGCAAGGTCCCCGGAGGTCAGATCAAGAGTACTTGTTAATGCAGCCGGTGGTGCTGGAAAAGAAAGTCACGGAGAATTTTTGGTGGTGTATGAAAATTTACCGTATGTGAATTGCATAATTGGCTTTCGTCGTAACTCACGAAGTTCGCCAGACTTATTCCTTGGGATTCACCCGGTGCAACTCTTGCTGCATTACTTATGTGAATACGTAAAGAGTGAAGGCATCGTAAACTTTTCGCGGACTATTTAATCCCTCTATCCATGCTTCGCCCAGGTATGTTTGTGGTGTTGTGAAACAGTATATTCGTATAAAATCCAAAGCTGGCAGTCCAAATTCGTCAGAGTAGTTTCCAGAAGTTTTGTGAAGTTAACGCGTTCGGAGTCAACGAATGTAAACGCTGTAGTTGATCCGGACGTCACGAATCGTACACAAAGACGTCGAGATTTCATGAGGCCAATAATACTGTGTTATATATTTCAGTATCAGCAAAGGTCATGTAAATCTTTAGTCAAGAGCAAGCGCCTATTCAGACGCCCCCAAAATTTTGCACCGCCACACCTATCTTCCTTCTCCCCTTCTCATCACCATGCAAAGTGACGATGTGATCTGGTCTGTGATAAACCACCAATTTTGCTCCTACAAAGTCAAGTAAGAAGATTCGTACTATGTATCAGGATAGCCTTATTAATCTCGAGACAGAACCGCTACCCAAAATTTCTGTCGCAACGAATACAATGTAACGGGACTTTGCAATCGACAATCATGTCCGTTGGCCAACTCCAGGTATGCGACTATCAGAGAACATGAAGGTAGACTGCATCGCTAGTCTCCCAGATATCAGTTCTCAATCTATAACCAGGGGCATTATATCTTTATGTCAAGACCATCGAACGAGCACATTCGCCTGCACGCATGTGGGAGAAGATAAAATTGTCGAGTAATTATACGAAGGCTTTGGAACAGGTGCGTCAGAAGCTGCTCGTCATCTTCAACTTTACTCATGCTGGTTTTCGTAGATTGACAGCGAGTTAATACACTGGCCCAATTTCGTGACCCACAAGTGTAAGCAAAGGGTCACCAAAATCACACAATATCTTATCAAGATGCGTCGTCTACAGCTACGACAGGAGTACGTTGAAGGGATATATCTCAAAGGGCTCCAATTTTAACTCAACTCATTGTTAGGCCTAAACTCGTAGGGGTGAAGAAAAAACTTGACAGACGGGAGGCTGTCCGAGAACGAAAAGCTCTTTCTGCAGCTCATCTCGAAAAATCGATTGAAAAAGAGCTCATCGAGCGGCTCAAATCAAAAGCATATAGCGATGCGCCTCTGAACGTCAACGAAAGTGTATGGCAAGCATTTTTGGATCGTGAGAAGGTTGATAAAGGGAAGGGTGTTGCGAACGAACTAGAGGATATGGTCGACGACGAGACGGACGAGGAATTAGAAGAAGAGCTTGAGGAAGAGATGGATGATTGGGGTTCCAGAGAATTTGTGAGCGATATAAGTGGAGACGAGGATGGATTGAGTGATCTGGAAGACGCTGTGGTGAGTCGTCTCTTTCCAAATCTCAGAACACACATGAAAACTTTCGTAGGATGAGGGTTCAGACGAGGATAGTGAAGACGGCGATTCAAATGAAGAAAACACCAAACCCAAACCACCAACACTAGGAAAGAGGAGAGCTCCAGAAGCCAAAGTGACCAAAAAACGACCAGAAAAGCGACCTAAGAGTAAGCTTTTTTTCATTCATGTTTGCAATACAGATTTTTGACCAATCTCTTTTCTTAGAAGGTCCAAGAGTGGAAGTAGAATACGAACAGGAGGTGGAGAGTGTACCACTTTCACTAGCTAATTGGTAATCATTATTTTCCTCTGTTCCGAAATGACCTTGTACAAATAAATTGATGCATGGTCTGCAAAATTGTGCCTTGCTGTTCTCCAAATCACACCGGATTTCCGCTTCGTGCTGCCCGTGCCCGATTTTCGTATCAGGAGTCAAATTCCAGTCAGAGGGGTACGGACTTCCCAGATCCTAGCATGCACTTTTTGCATTTCCAGTTTCGGAAAGTTCAGGCTGCGTAGGTTTCAGACACAGCGACTAGATGAATGTCCACAAATGTAGCGGAGGTGAACTGTTGTTTTCAAGAGTTTCCAGTAGAGACAACATGTCCAGTTTGTGTTGAGACAGTTTACAACTTCAAAGTAAGTTATATCGTACACGTTGAAAAAAAAGAGCTCAGGGACTATGCAGGCTTGAAGAAGAATCACTGCATTTCGCACACTTGGAATCATACTGTGCACAATACTTGCAAGTTATATGAAGAGTTCAGAAAAGAAGACTTCAGAATCAAAAATATAAGCGCTTCATCCGTTCGTTCTTCGTGCTTCTGACTCAAATCCTGGGTGACCACTCAAATTCTGGCTACACGTCAAACCCTTCATCATATTTTCAGAACGATACAGATGTATGAGTACAAATACATTTTATCCATTGGTCGAAACATCAAAGAAGCCCAAGATCCCAAAGATTATGTAGACCCTAGTGAAGAAGTCTAGGAGATTGTGATCTTCTTAGGCTCAGCCTCTGGGGTCGACTTCGGAAATGTAACAATTAAAACACCATTCTCCATCGAAGCTTTGATCTCTTCATCCTGCAAACTCGATTGTAAGTCTCCTTCATGCAATCTCAGATGTCCAGAGCTTACCTTTACGCCTCGAGGAAGCTGCAACGCCCGGGCAAAGCTTCCGTATCTCCTCTCGCGAATAGCATACCCATCTTCATTGTGCTCAGAAGATGACTTGCTTTCCCCGGATACCGTCAGGCGTCCGTCATGAACGTCGATCTGAATGTCCTCTTTTTTGAGGCCAGGCAGCTCGAACGTCGCGGTGACTGTGTTTTGATTGGTGTCTTCATGTAAGTCCATTCTGTGCAGGAAAAGAGATGTCAACAACAAAGATCGAGACCCTAACGAGTACGCGAAATTGCTCACTTTGGCTTTACTGGCCTAGTCACCGCACCGGAAGTGTCTCCGGTGCGAGCAGCAGACTGATTGTCACTGGAGGGTTGTGAAAAGGCCGTCTCGAATAGCCGGTCGAAGACGCGGTCAAAGTGGTAAGAAGGCTCGTAGAAGTAAAGAGACATTGTAAGTGTAAGTGTGTCAAAACGAAAATTTCTGGATTCTCAGTGTCTTGGATGGCCTCTTTTATACTCTACCTGCTCTTTACTAGAACGTTCTATAATGACCTCAAGAATACACTGGGCTTGTGGGCATAATGACCACAATGGTACGTCTCGAATGTTCGAGAAACTCTTCACGGATATTCAGCGCTTACAGAGCGCTTATTCGAGAATGTTCTTCACAGTTCATTTTTCTTCATTCCCTCTCTACGATTGACATCATGCAAGTGCATCTTCGTAGCGTCATTTCGAGAGTTCGAGAATAAACGAGAATTCATGCTGAAGCATATAAAAGACCTGTTGTTCAGGCAATTGCTTCCTCACTTTACTGTAAACATCAGCATTGTAACAAAATGTCTCTCTACTTCTACGAACCAAGCTACAACTGGGACCGTCTCTTCGACGAGGCCTTCGGTTCTCGTGCGCTCCGTGGCGGCCAGACTCCCAGTCAAAGCCAAGCTCTGACTCAAAATGCCGATACTGTCTCGAGGTTCTTGAGGCCCAAGTCAGTCTTTTCCTTCGTTTCGTTAATAATTCCCAGTGCATTGACCATATTCTTACAGAATGGATCTTCATGAAGACAAAGAAAAGAACCTCGTCACCGCTACCTTCGAATTCCCCGGCGTAAAGAAGGAAGACGTTCAGCTTGACGTGCACAATGGTCGTTTGACCGTTGGTGCGGAGACCAAGCTTTCAGAGGACCGCGAGCAGGATGGATACGCGGTGAGGGAGAGGAGCGTCGGTAAATTCTCGCGAACGCTTCAGCTCCCCCAAGGTGTCAAGGTGGGTACTTGTGTTGACCTTTCAGGACATGGATCGTATGTGACATGTGGCTGACTCCTTACTTAGGAAGAGGAAATCAAAGCCTCGATGGAGAATGGGGTTTTGACTGTCACCTTCCCAAAGGCAAGCGCTGAACAGGCCCCAAAGAAGATCACGATTGCGTAAATTGATGATGTGCCTACCACATACACACAATTCTGGTTTTCGGAATAACCATGTATTTTAGTCTGTTTGAAAATCGAATTCCTTTTGCGTTGAAAAAATATATCGTCTTTTGAGTTTGCTCTAAGAATCTGCCTCGCCCAAGTACATACGTTTCTAAAGGCATGGTCCATATTGGGCATTGGCGACATGTGCCATAATACCACTAGCTAGACTCTGTACGCTGAATATCGAACCACCCTGCAATGATAAGGAACATCAAGGGGAGCATACTGCGAGTGATGGTAATTATTTACCGCATCCTTTCCGTACCACACAGAGCCAATGTCAAGCTGAGGGTCAGTCGCAAATCTGAGTACGGCCTCGCTCTGAGAGTCTATGAAGGAGCTATACTTGATTGCGAGTTCAGGGTGTTTTGGTTGAACAAAGGTAAGAAAGTATTGGAGGTGCTTGAGCCAGATACCCTGCAAATAGCGAAGTTGAATTTTTGTAACAGAGTTGATATGAATCGCTTGGACTTGCCTTGAATATTTGCTACGCAATTTATTCAGAAAAATGTTAAGATAAAATAGGGGACTGTCAGAGAGCACACCTGGTCTGAATCACACGGTGTACCTTCAATTACCACATCATCGCAGGACTCCTTCAATACTCCGTTCACGGTCAAGTCCCGAATAGTAGCATCGATCGTGATTTCGGCTTCAGAAATGAGGGTTTCGTTACCGGTTGCAGCATAGAGCGCTCCTAGTCCAGATAGTATAACACCTTGATTATACGTCCAAGTAGTCTATGTTCAAGCAACGTTAAGCACATACCGCAGTACATTATGGGATGGAGCCACATACTTCACCGTTGTTCACGCATGTTCCAAGTACAAGGCCATCATTATACAATCCTTCAGCGTTACGCATCCCCGAGTTCTCGACTGTGAGCCAACTTAAAATCCAGTAGTCAAGTACGAAATCCGCGACGTACTCCACGCCCATGCCTATGGCGAGCCTGCTGTGAGAGCGGTGCTTGAAGTTGATATGAAAGAACAAGACCTTCTTTGCATTATCTAGATAAGTTTCATTTTTGAATCGGAGATAGCCTACGCCCAACGTTAGAAACCAGGACACATCAAACTCAACAATATAGATGTATTGTTCACCTTGAGCCGATAGCGTCAAGAATAGTTCGTTGGTTATTGCATTCTTGTATGTGTGATCGACCGTCCACCACACTAGGTCAATATAAACTCCGGTTTTTTTGGCCAATAACAAGGTCATTCGCACTCACCTCCTCCACCGCAAGTGTCGTCCCAGTTTGACGCTATGAGGTCGTACACTATTGCCGCAGCAGCCTGAACCATGATTTGAGCGATATCAATGTAGGTACTTCGACAAACAAGTGGCATACGAGAAAGTCATCCACATCGGGTTGATGATGTGTGGTTTTGTAATCCGCCATAGTCCACAAAGCAAGGACAGCCCACTAGGGTTCACGTTGAGAGAGAAAGCTCACAGAAGGAAGATGTCATTCACCCCGGCATCGTCAAAGAACGGTCCCGTAAATGTCTCCCAGTCGGTGAAAGGAATGAGGGCATTACGTCCAAGGAAAGAGTTGTCAGCTAATCCATCGAAATCTGATCGGCCGGTTTGCAGCATTAGCAAGTGTAATGTCTCCATAGTGTTCTGTTGAACAGCCATAGTGAGTGTATGATTAAACATGCTCAACGAATCGGACACTTACCGAATCCGTCCAGAAAGAGCCATTGATCGAGCTTCCAGTAGTTGGGTCATAATCCACGTTCGCGTAATGGTGCGCTTCGTTCTATTAATGAGAGAGAAGGATATTAGACAAAATTGTTGTTGATGAGAGAAGGCAAGCTCACAAAAGCCAATAAGACAGCTTCAAGACACTCGAAATCTATCGCACCATCTTCTCTATCTTGAATCCTTGCCACACATACACTCAATAATGCAGCGAGGATGAGAAATGGCAACTGAACGAGGGAGGTGCAGTGCATGGTGAGTTCCGGAAAAGAAATCATCGTTTAGCAAAATATAAGCCAAATCCCAGGAACGAACTTTGTACAACTGACCTGGAGGCACGGGCAAAAGAAGGGAAGAAGGAAAGAGGAAAAGCAGGAGGTTAGGGCCCTATAATCACAAGGCCATAGTTTCGATAAGGGATTACCTGTTCGGACCGTCACAGTCAATGTCCTGGGCGAAACTGAACTGCTGATATAAGAAACCTTTTGAAAGCGACGATTGATGAGCGCAACTCCGCGAAATATTGGATTACAGGATGGAAGGATAGAGAGGAACCGGTATACAAATATTTGGCTCACGCAACACGGTCATACGGCCTGCTATAGACGCGTGATCGTAAAAAGTCTTCATTTATTCAATTCTACGAGAACTATCAATACTATGAAAAATCTTTGGACTTGGAAATTTCGGCAGCAGATCAGTAACATTATCTTCCTAGGACTAAGCATTGTTTCCAAACTTTTTCTCCCACTCGAGAACGACATCGACAGTCGCAAGGAACGTCTCTTGCTGAGGGATATAGATTTTCATACCCAAAACCTCTTTTGCAAATGTCGTAT
This sequence comes from Lentinula aciculospora, assembly GCA_028011355.1. NCBI lineage: Eukaryota > Fungi > Basidiomycota > Agaricomycetes > Agaricales > Omphalotaceae > Lentinula > Lentinula aciculospora. Next base: position 2,089,691 of record JAOTPV010000008.1, read on the forward strand.
CCATCGGCGCACTAGTCTGCGGACCAGGAACCGAAGTCTCCTTGGGCAACCTACTAGCTAACTCCGGCTTCTTACTACGAATCAACTCCGCAACGTCTTTCCATTTAAACGTCCCATTGCTGATAATGAACCTCTTGTCGCGCCCAGTGACAGGCGGAACAGAGAGAGCAAGGATGTGAGCACGAGCAGCGTCCCGGACATCAATCATATGCCCGATTGGGATAGGAGGGTATTCAGGAGCGAAGAGCATCTTGACAAATCCGTTTGTGCCGAGGCTGCTGGGAGAGGATGTAAGAGAGCCAAGTTGAGGACCGAAGATTGCGGGAGGGAGAAGGACAGTGAAGTCAACTTCTGGGTGGGTGCGAGAGAAATTCCAGATGGCTTTGTCGGCGAGGGTTTTGGATTCTTGGTAAACCCGCATTCCATCGTTCTTGAGGTCGATGGTTTCAGGGGTGATAGAGCCAAAATCCTTTTCGGTGAGTACGCGAGTGCCAAAGGCAGCTTGGAAGTCGGCTACATGGAGCGGTGTAAGTAAGTTGATAGACGGAAGGATATTTGTAAGAAACTTACCGTCGAAGAGGTTCACGAATGTTCCACTGACAACAATTTTCTTCACGCCAGCGGCGATGGCTTCCTTGACGAGTGCAACGGTGCCTTCGTATGCTCCCTGTTCCGATAAATATCGGTCGATCGGATGACTATATACGACCGAACTCACGGAATAAAGATCCTGTCCCGACACACCTTCACCGAAAACAGGCGAAGCCGAGTGAATCAGCGCGTCAACACCCTTCAATGCTGCTGAATGATCCGAAGTCAAAGTCGGTACTTGGACGATCTGGAGCTGCTCCGCAGTGGCTTTCGGGAAAATGGATTGGAGCTTCGAAGTCGAACGAGCGGTAGCGCGGACGGTATATCCTTTCTCGAGGAGCTGAGAGATGATATGCGCTCCTAAGAAGCCGGTTCCACCAGTAACCTGGTCGACGCGATGGTTAGCTGTATGCTCTAATGAATTGCTGGGAGAGGGCACGTACAAGAATGGTTCCCTTGGACATTTTCTATGATAAGCTGAACAAGTGTTTTGAGAACGTTGGACTGCGGTTTGAGTGATAATGCTTGAGCCAGGAAGGCAGTATCGCTTTTATAGCCAAGGATTGGATGACTATATGCATACGCACAGTTGTTATTCCTTTTGCAAATCTGAGCGGATGAATCATCCTATGTCGCCGTCCCTGGCCGTTCCACGATTTACAGTGCTGCAAGATTACTTTTCGGATTTCTTGACAACTTCATTTCGTTTGTCTTCTGATCCAGCTGTGCATATGTAGAAGGTTCTATGTTGATCCGTTCGCTGAGCGGTATGTGACTTGAGAAACGAAGCACTTGTTCGTGAGAAATACACAACCGTCTCCGTACAACCACCATGGAAAATTGGGAGTCAATTGATCAAGTCGGAATGGCAAACGCCCTCTCACAAGCCCGCCAAAGTTTCAATGAAGGCGGAATTCCAATTGGATGTTCACTCGTCAGCGTTGACGGAACCGTCCTGGGCGCAGGCCATAACCAAAGAATCCAGAAATCATCCCCGACCCTTCATGGAGAGATCGCTGCAATTGAAGATGCTGGAAGGTTGAAGGCGGGGATGTATAGAGATGCTACGATTGTACGTTATTTGATTTTATATGTTGGAGATACATCAGAACGACGATGTTATTGACAGTACACAACGCTCAGGTGCGTCGCGGTGTCAGGTGAAGAATTTTTGGTGGAGTAGAACTGAGTCTTCCTGTAGTCCATGTAGTATGTGCACAGGGGCGATTTTGTTGTATAAAATTCCCCGTGTGGTCATCGGAGAGAACAAGACGTTCTCAATGGGGGCAGAGGACCTGCTTAAAAGCCGCGGCGTAGAGGTCGTGATCCTTGACAATCCAGAGTGTAAAGAGCTAATGGCAACCTTCATTCGTGAAAAACCAGAGGTATGTTGCAAGCTGGACCAATTGAATAAACACTGATGTTTTTTCTAAAGGAATGGAACGAAGATATAGGAGAAGAATAAGGAGCTAAACTTGTAAGCTGCATTCCAGATCACTCCAATCTAAGAAGACGCTGATAGCAGTATAGGCTTCGCAACCATGTTCTTTTGGTCCAGCGCCGCTGCTCTTGCCTCTGTTAACGCCACAGTCATGCTTCCACTTTCACATCTCTCAAACGCGGTTTCACGGTCTTGCTTCATCATCGCAGGGATGTTCTGTACAGCATCTGCTCATTTATACATGTTATCAAGAGCTCCGTGTCTACTGTGGGTGTTGGGGGCAACGCCTCCTTAAATACTTGTGATAACATCCCCCGAGCGGAAAGGTCCGGTGGTATACATAAAACAGGGAGAATCCGTCACTAGGAAACATGCGAGAGTGTTCACTAAAGGCAGAGGTACGACCAGGGCTCCTACCGAGTTCGTCGTACCTACTCTTACATATTCTGCCGATGACCCCTTCCAAACCCGAGCCTGGTCACTACAGTGACGGTTCAAATCGTCCACACCTTTTCTCTCCTCCTCTTCATCCCCCGTCGTTGCCCAAATCATCTCGTCAAAATTCCTTCCACATCTCATCGGTTATTCGTTGCCATTCTTCGTTTTCCTGGTACCATGAGATGAAGTAGGGAGGTTCAACTGTAGCAGAATGATTGGACAAACCCGAACATCGTCTCACTCTCACCAAGTTGCTCTGCGGCGACATGGTTCCGCTGAAATTCCAATCCATTAGTGTAGCATGAGCACGATTTAAAAAATATGTGTTTATCATTCATGTAATTTCCGCTACGCAACATTGTAATCCGAAAATGCCCGTGCTTTCAAGTCAAAATGACATTCATCTGTGTCGCAATATCACTGCCAGTACGATATAATTATCCTTACTCGAATGGATTTTACAAGTGAATTCCCAGTCCTGTATTTTATCGAGCGTCCTTTGACTGATTGCATGTCTACTAATCAAGATTAGACATATCATTCAACATCAGCGAACGAGGCTTCCAGTCAATCTAATACTCCATAGCTCAGATACCTCCACATTTTCATATTCTTCCTTGAAACTCCTACACGAGGATTGTAGTACAACTCCAGTCCCTCATTCACCGTCATTCCGAGGTAGCCTAATGTTTCTGGAGTTAACGTTGACTTTGGACAACAAATTTGAAGAATCTCCAAACCACCGCCGCCACCGCAAGGGGCACTATTGTTTGGAATGATATGAAGGCCCTGCTCAGCAGCAGAAGGCATGGTAGAGAGAGAGGCATGTTGGTGCCGGCGGCGGGACCTGATCATCGAAATGAATGCAGCATTATTAGGTAGCGCATACCCAGCAATTGTGAACTGCTTCAGCAAGGGAAAAATATTGGAACTATGGTATGCAAAGGCTGATATATCATCTCCTGCTTTCCCGAGTCAAGTTTGTACTTTGTCCTTGAAAGAGTGATTGAATTCCGTTTTTGTAGATTCCTTTCCCTCTTTCGCTCAGAGTTAACACCTCCATAACCTCCCTAAATTCATCCGCATTCCATTCATAATTAGCATCTGCCTGGTTCAGTTCTAGTGAAACCAGACTCTGATTTATCGAGTCTACCTCGGACAAGTGGGTGATCATATTAAGGAATTGCTCTAGAGGCGGTCTCGAAAGCTTATATGAGGTTTGAATAATTGTAAGTTTCTTGAGTGTGAACAAAGAGCGGTGGAACAACTCTAATACTTCATCCATCATTCCATCATTCCACTGAACTTGATGGGTAAACTGTGGATGGCCATTGTGTTTGAGGGAAAACAATTTTACATTAAATATAGATTGAAGTTAATGCACTACCACTGAGCGCTGATGTTAAGAAATAGGAATAATAGTCATTCTAATCCCTTGGGATCTTGGGAACCACGTTGTATGCGCCGCGGCTTACATAGACTCAGGGAGTCAGGTTATCAGATAATTCCGAAGTTTAGAGAAATTGACAGTATACAGTACCTTCCCCTTCCTTCACAACGAGTCATTCAAATTCACCAAGACAGAGTTGAGTCAGAAAAGTCGAGGAATCGATTGAACTTTAAAGAAGAAAATGTCCCAGGCAGGAAGTGCTCAACTGTATCAGCAGGTGATTAGATAGATCTACTCTTCCTACCATTTGAAAAGGGCATTGAGAATTTTTATCAAACTTGACGAAATAATTCATCTGTCTCTGATCAAAAAATCAAAGTTGATATTAGTCGAATAAGAAATCCACGTACCTTCTCCGCTCCTACTACCCTGGAGGATGAGTGAAGAATCCTTCAAGAGGTATTACGCTTCGAAGCGGTACCTCCCAGCTGATAATGTCAAGACCCAAAGGTATGCATACCAGCAAGGATCCAAGATATTATAAAACTGACCTGAATATGATCACTGCTCGCATAGGTTGAACACACAGCGCAGGATGATCATCAATGCATTCAAAGGTAAACTTTCTATTTGCATCAATGAATCTTGCCACCGGAGACTGAATCCTGGAAAGTGCTGCAGGGAGTGGTATATTTATTCTCTATCTGCCATCGTTCAAAATTCTGGCTAGCCTAATGAAAGATAGGAATTTAGGCTGTCGAGTTCTTTGAAACAGGTCTCTGAAGGCATCATCCTCGATATGCAATGCATTGATATATCCTCAACGAAATTCCCCTCCCGAAATTCAATATTCTGTCAAATCCGTCATTAATCTTCTTAATCCCGAATGGAGCGATACCCTCTCGAGACTGTGCCTATCAACGTCGCCCAATCGCAGCAATGAGCGACTCCTTGTGGTGTTTAGCCGTCGTCGAGCTATACAGGGTCCTGAAACCCCGTGGCTGGGTTGAGCTTCGTAGTGGAAATCGAAGGGTAGGATTTCACTTCATGGAGTGTTGGTCCAAATTGGACCAAATTAGCTGCGTTGGTCAATGGGCTGTTTAGAGCAGAAGTCATCATCAAGGATCTTTCAGTGTATCTCCCTAGAATATTGAAGGAGGCGGGCTTGGAGGATGTGAGATGCGAGGGGATACGTGTTTTCAATTAGAGGAGAAGGAGACCCAAGTCTGCATAAGGCTACGCTAGTCAAAGAATATGATAGTGAAGTGTGAGGGAACCTTTGGTTAGGTATGAAAGGACTTGTGGAATAAGCAGGGGGTTAGGGATAGTTGAGACGGTGGATGATTATGAGAAGCTAGTACGGGGTGCTGTGAGTGAATGGTGGACATCGAAGGAGGTGTATACTTCCTTTTATGCGATTTTGGCTCGCAAGCCTTAGAAAGCCTAGCAGATGAACTCTTTTTCTCTAATCGAAAGTCGTTCACATGGCAGAGAGGCAGAGATATTGACCTGCCTTTAACGCAATGCATTTCTGTGAACGTTCCCCATTTACTTACACCCATGTGGAAGAATGAGGCTTCAACTTATCTATCAAGTCATTCGTTCCCGACAGTGAGATCGGCATTCATGATTTGCGGTAAAACTGAGTTTATACACTAGAAGGAAATTTTACGAAATCGATGATAGATATCAGCTGTATCACCAGCATTATGAATTGAACCCGAGCATTAATTCAATTGACTTGAGCGCTTGCCGTGATTTTAGATATGAGCGTGTCTGTGCAGGAAATTGAGATGAAGATGGGCGTTGTATGTTTGATACGGTACGTTGATAGTACAGATTCCAAGGGCCAGCGCGCAAAAGAAGCAGATAGGAAAAGGAACTTTGTAATTGATCTCGCGTCACGTACGTCCGTATATAAAGTTCAGGGGAAATGAAAAGAATTCTCAAACAAACCGGAGGATCAAGAATAGCTGAAGAAGGCGAGAGTCGAAGGATGGCCTAAAGCCTTTGTCAAGGAAGCTGAAGACGACGACGTGAAGGAAACAAAGTATGGTTTCCTGGTGCGAGGACAAGGGGCGAGGATATGAAGGAACCCGATTGCAACATGATTGGAACGCGGATAGAGTACAAGAACTACCTTAAAGGTGTGCCTATTCTCCCTTTGTGGGAGCCACCGTATTGGGTCGAAAGCTCAGAAAAAGCCTTCCATCGATAGATTATGACTTTTGACCGCTCCTTTCAAAATTCAATGCTTGCGTTCAACTGTACAATACTACGAACCCTTTCCCTTTCTGTCATACATAGATAGGTGCTTGAAGTAGCCATGGAGTAAGCCGTGCTGTGCTCTTCATTCGCCCGTACTTTGTAATTGAATCACCCACGCGTCAAAGTTCCAAGGAATGAAAGCTCCGCTCGGGCCCTTTGATATAAATGAATCATACATACTATAGAATATAAGTACCGTATTTCACCAAATCGACTTCTAGTTCCTTTCCCGTTCTTGTCCTCTGTATACGAAATGCGTAGTTTGCCCAAATTTGTACGTGTTCTTCCAAACATTACACTCCTGCAAAATCCTCATTCGTTGCGTTCCAGAAAATCATACCGAAAGATTACACTTTCGTTGCGTATACCAAGCTCTTTTTGACTTCCATCCCAGCGAAAAGAGTACAGAACGAGTTATACGCTCGAGCGTTGCATCGAGACCCTGACATGTACGATATCTTAGGCTTTTGGGGTGAGCGGTTGCCGTCAATTGTTCTTTGACTATATTGATATTATTAATAGGACACGATGCTTCAGGCGCATTTGCATTGATAGAAGAACACTTTGATAAAATCATGGAGAAAGTAGCCGAGAAACAGTGGGATGCGGTATACGTTCTCCTGGATGGTTTCATGATGTACAATTTTCGCGCTTGTCCAAAGCCTATGTGTATGATCGCGTTCAGGGTTGGTAGGCATGAGCTGACTATCATACAGATATCTTGGACACGGAACGGAAACACGGCTTACTCAGGCTCTATGGCGCTTTAATCGTGACGATGCTGAGAGAATTAGATCAACAGGGCCGTCTCGACGTGCAGCACTTCCCCAACCTTGAATACTTCCTTCGATACACGATAGAATGGAGCGAATGGGCAAAATACGAACTGGTGAATCGTTGTCACTTGAAAAGCGACATACTGCCACACTTGGGTGTTTGCAAAGCGATCGCATACAGATTGTTCAAGAATCAAACGGAAGAAGACCACACGCTGCACTTGGCTCGCATCCGAGAATGGGTCCAATGGCTTGAACCCAGGATCACCGAAGAAGATACCGACTATGCAGGTACAAAGGCATGGGTTCAAAATTGGCTTATCGAAGAGTGGCCATGCTTGCTGCTTGGGGTTAATCCGTGGTACCTCGCTGGGAAGGACGACAATCCATTGTGGAAGGATTTGAGACTTGACCTGGAGCGGGAATGGAGTTCATTCTCCGAATACAGAAAGGTTAACCTCCTCGTACCGCCGAAGGGTTTGAGCTGGGAGTTCAAAGACTGGCCTGAAGAAGAACGTGATGCACATCGGGACGGAACTGTCTTCGAGCCACCTTCGGATGAAAGTGTCGATGGAGATAGCAGTGATAGAGAGTCTATGGGCTGGGGGATGGAACGCTCGTTCTGGAAGATGTGATGATGAATGCACATATCGTATTGTAATAAATCAAATTATATTTGAGTAACAATAGTAACACAGCAGGGGTACAAACCACGTATATCATTTACATGTATGTTGCAGCCAAACGACCCACGATATAGTTTTCGGTGTTCACAGGAGGATATCTGGCTTCCTTACCGCAGTTGGGCAAACACTCAATTACCGTGTCGAAGTTCGGGTTGGAAAAGAATGCAATAGATTGACGGACAGGAGTGATGGTTTCTGTTGAGCTTATCATTTTCGCCGGGGCGACGACACGATGCAAAGTAGATCGAAGCACGTCGTTGCTCCACCTTGCGAGCAGGTCTCCTACGTTAATGACAATTGTGCCCGGCTGGAACAGACAAAATCGATAGTTAGTGAACTCCGCGCAGTGTCATTTGAAACATTAAGCTTACTATCGGTGTCGCGGGAACGAAAACTCCTGTTTGGGGATCCATAACTTCAAGACCACCAACCTGGGGCTATAATGTTAATGGCACAAGGGAATGCTATAGTCGAATACAAACCGAATCCTGAGAATTGTCTGTGAGCTTAGCGTGCCAACCAAGAGCAAGAATATCTCTCTTACTTGGAATAGTAGGGTCAGTGTGCCATAGTCTACGAATTGAGAGTAGGTGAGTAACTAGCAGACAGATTAGCAGACAGAACACACCGCTATGAGCTCCAGCTCTAGCTTGCCCCTTTCCATCAAGAAACACGCGTTTTACAGGTGGATATGAAAGTAAACGCAAATTGTGGCATTGTTGGTCAATCTTTCGGTCAAAGAAATCTTCCGAAAGATCTAAACCGAGGGCAACTGACCGCATCATCTCAACATGAAGGTCATGACACGTCTGATGAGAGAAATAAGAAGTATTAATGTTAAGCGGACAGACATAATAGCCAGTGATCACCTGGAAGAACTCAAGCATCGTTTTCTGAAATCCTGGAACGTCGCTTTCTTTGGGCCATTGATTTTTCCACTCTGAGTCCCAGTCCCGTCCAATCTCCATAGACTCTTTGCAATCTGGTGCCTTTTCACGAAGAGCCGATATTTCAGCAACATCAGTGGACTGAGTAACACGTTCACGCCCAATTTGTACATATCCGCGATTGGAGCGAGGGTCCTCCCATGCGAGTTGGGCCTTAGTTAAGACAGAGTATCCATGAGATAGAGAGTTGAAAGTCGATTAAGCCGTCCTCACCTTGACCTTGTCGGGCATTTTGAAGAACTCTGCGCTCTGCACGACTTGTCATTCATATAGCATAGTCCTGCATACGGTAGATCCATTACCTTTCGGAAGACAGCGGAAACCGTATCTGGACGTGTTCGCCAAATTACAGATTATCGAACAAGTCAAATTCTGAAGCTATACGCACTTTCTGGAATACCGTGATTTGATACATAGATGAACCCACTATGCTTGAAAGCAGATACCACTTCTTTTGCTGTTTCCTTCTTCTCTGCGTCAGATTGCGCTGCTCGAAATTTAGAGAAATTGATAACAGGAATGCGGAAACCAGAGGCAGCGCTAGCAAAACGTCGCTTTTGCAGGCGAAGGGAATGAACGCGCACTGAAGCTCGGAAGAACATGATAGCAGAAGCAGAGAGAGTAGTTCACAAGGCTCCATTGTGATAGATTGTGATAAGAGGCCGCTATACGGAAAACCTTTCCGGATTCCGAAACTGTCTCTGTACCAGTCTCACTGCTTCTTCAGCGAAATGAATGATAGATGTCCATAGTGATGTTCATGTATGTAGAAGTTTATGTAGGGATACAGAATGATTTGAACAAAATGAAAGCTACCGCAGAGCAGAGAAGATGAGAAAGTATTAGGGTATGAAGCTACTCGTCTGTGATATAAATGTCCACGGAAATCACCCGCCACTGCTGCAATTCGTTCTCAGCTTTGAGGTTTACCACCATCGACATTCTCGACAAACCTTCCTTTCTCACCCGGCGATGGAGCTTTCCCAGTCTTCCCAAAGAACGACCCGAACCCCTTTCGACCAATGCTCTTTCCACTTTTTCCACTGCCAGGTGTTCGAGCAGGAACTTGTTGATCCTGCATCTCAGTCGTTCCTCCCAATATGGTGTTGTCTTCTATTCCCACTCCTGGTTTAACCTGCTCTGCGTCAGCTTTAGAAACGCCATGAGCTGCCATCTTTCCCTTTCCTTTGACGGGTTTACTCTTGTCTGCCGCAGCGGCAGAGCCGGCGACTCCGAGTTTCATAAACTCCTCTCCTCTGATCCTAAGGAATTCTTCCAGGAGTGCAGCATTACGAGAGTTAGCTTTGAATGCTGCGAGAACAACATCTCCTGCAACTGGTATGAGGCCAACAGCAGCGCTAACTGCATTGTTGACGAGCATGCGACGAAGAAGCCACGAGGGAATGTCAACTTGTCTAGCTTTGCGAACGACAAGGAGATAATTCAAGGCAGCGTCTGCTACGTCACCAGCACCCGGAATTATACCAATGATAAATGTCCATCCGAAGCGCAAGCCACATAAAGAGAAACCTTTGTCGAGATAATGCGCACGGCGCTGCACAGACTTGAGAATCTTTGCATCTCGAGAGGACAATCCAGGAGGAATCGCGCGCTGGAAGAGAAAAGTTTTTTTTCTAGTTAAAATTCAGAAAAGAGAGTCAAACACGATGAAACTTACTCGTCTGCGGCGTTCTTTCCCCTTAGCATCCGTATAAGATTCGTACATCGGATCTGCAGGAGCATATTGCTGCAAATGTCTTTCAAACAGCTTCTTGCCCGCAGAGTTCAAAAAGTGGTCCATGATAGTAGAAAGTAAGAATGGAGTTGTCAGTTGCATGGTCAATTCATGGTTCATTTGAGTGATGTCACTTGAGCGCCCGTTTAGTGGCACTGGGTGACGCCACGAGGAACGATCACGAGACTCTTGTTCCGTCCGTACATCAGTACACTATCTACGCAAAACCTGGTTCAAGTTGTTTATTCAAACTGCTTCTGGCAGTAGCTGTCTTCGCTTTCATAATGTCATAACGCGATAATTCGTCCACTCACGGGAAGAATGAATCTATACAACAAATGGCATCGCTCATTTACGACAGGATTTACAGCCCCGACTCTGTTATTTTTATGTCCCTTTGGTGGGGCAACCAGAAGATGTAGATTTCATAGTTCACTTCCCCGAAAACTACAATTGGATGTGGAGTAGTCGAATATATATACATCATGGCTGGTTTTGCACGCAATTCCCTGATTGATCTCATGAGCGAGCATACATGATCGTAGTAGGTGACCGTAGCCGACGAAAGATTGCCATGAGTGTTATACCACCTTCTGGACCCCATCTGTAAACCAAATCATAAGCATCTTCGTTTCAGTATCAAGAAAACTTGAACAACATACTCTCCCGCCGCAACTTCCTGACAGCACACTTCAAATCCTTCAGAAACCGATACCTCATCCCATTTATCTACAACGTAGTCCTGGAAGGGAAGAAGAAAATATTAAATGAACAAATCTTATTCAACATCATGAAAAACAACGAACCTCAACAAGCGTCTTCAACTCATCCCACGCCGACGTAGCCAACAACAGCGCAAAACTCGAAGCCGGGGTGATAGTATTCATCATATGCTCCAGAGCAAGCGCCGAAAGACCAGGCATCGCATACCGATGAGCGACTTGATACATGGCCAAGGCAGACGCTGGAGATGGGGAAGGAGTAGGATGCATATGTGGATCTGAAGCTGAGACGTTACTTGACCCACGCGAACGTTGCGAGTGAGGAGATACGGGGTAGTGGGGAGCTGGAGGGAAATTAGATGGTGGTACGGAAGCGAGGGGCATAGGTACGTGTTTTGGACGAACGGAAGATGAGGCGGACATGTTGAGAGGTATAGAGCTGGAGGCGCTACCAACTCGGCGGCTGGCGGATGAGGTGGGTGCAGTGGGTGAAACACGTGCGCTGCTTGGTGAATTCTTTTGAGTTCCAGACACGGCGGTCGTACTCATCCGTGAACCAGACTGCGATGAAGGTGGAGGCCGGATTTGCGTAGTCTGAGAGATTGAAGTCTTGAGTTTACCCGTAGGAGACCTTCGTCCGTCAAGGCTTTCTCCGCTGGCAACACTTCGAGAATCTGCAGTTGCTTGATCATTGGTAGGACCATGTTTTGGGAATGTTTTCCAATCCCACTCTCCTCCACGAGTATGCAACCAATGCACGCTCCAACCCCTTCCGACCCCTTCCACAGCTGCTCGTGGATCATCGACTTCTTTGAATAACAACCAGTTTGCGTAGCAGTACTTCAATAACCAATAAATGGTCTCAAAATCTGCTTCCTCCACGACGACGGTGAACAATTTGCGGTCACTGTTCGCCGATACTTGGTTTTCGGAAAACGACGAAGAGAGCATGGTGGCGAAGTATTCTGAACGATGAACGAGGATGTCAGAGTGAGCGTAGATGACGCGTTTTCGAGCAGTCATCTCGGGTGCGAAAGGCGAGATTGAGGAAGTGGATGAAGATGGACGAGTACGGGGAATAGGTGACATTTCAGGTGTTAGGTTGGGCGATGGCAGTGGGTCAGCAGCAGTAAGACGCTCTAGGCAGACGAACTGGACATCGCCGGTGTCTGCATGCAATAATATGATCAAAACGTGCCATCTATGATCTCAGTGAAAGCTCACGTACTGGGATTATCGAGAGAGGCTTCGAGACCGTCCAGGAGGTCTTTCGGAACGTAATACACGGAAGGCTGAGCGGGCAAGGAAGGACCAACAGGGCAATGAATTTGCACGCATATCACGAACGAGTCTGTGTCGCTGATCCGCGAATTCTCTAGTAGCGTCGACAACGAAGGGAGAGCGCATTCTGAAGCAAGAATGAGCCAACGGAATCAGATCTCTTCTGGATGAGAAAGACTCACCCCAAACTTCGTTATCCTGTCTGAATACCCAGTCGTGCCAAACCTCAAAAGGCCAGTCAGCTCGAGCTCCTCTTTCTCCTGCACGATCATCCTGGCATTTGATGCCAGCCATCATCGTTGCAGATAATTCATATTGCGGATGGGCAAAGTCGAGCATGAGAGGGGTTATATATAACGCAAGTCCTGAGGGCTTGCCCACTGTTGAGTCTCTTTCAATCGTTGGTGCAGTACGCGCTATAGATACATTGAAAATCGGATCAAATTGCAGGACAACCCGTGTAAGCCCACCTATTTCAAGCTTGAACTTGCCATCGCCAATGACAGGAGAGTGCTTCAGAATATCAAAATCATCTGCTTCTATGGGAGTCGAATCTTCGCCTTCAACCGACCCAAGTGACAGAACGCCTTCGACAAAGTCCCTGAGCTTGTGAACATCTCGAACCACCCATTCAAAACCCTATGAAGCAATTACATTCCATGCAAATTCAAATTTTTGATGATATTCACCACAAAGGTCCAGCTTTTGGTAGTCTCTTCGGCTCCTGCATAAGCCATTGTGTTTCCGGTGCTTTGCTTTTTCAGCGCGAGATTTGACCAGCCACTGGTTGACGGCGGACGAGAATTTGGAGTTGTGACGGAGCTTGAGCTGGGGAAGGGTCCAGCTGAGCTTAATGATGAAGTTGAAGATCTATGGGAGTAGCGTAAAAGAGAAGGTGAGGCGGTCCAGGCAGTGCGATTAGGCGAAGAAGACAATGGTGTAGTAGACATAATCGTGGTATGAAAGCCTCCGCGTCTCAGCAAAATTCCCACAAAAATTAATTATGTATATCTTAACGAACGTTGGAAAATGACACACAAAATACATAGGTTATACTACAAAACTTTACATATATACAGGTTCAAAAGCCGAGAAGATTATTTAGCGTCTGTGCGGCTGAATGTCAGTGGAGGTGCTACATCGACAGAATGCTTTGGAGTCGACTCTTCGTGGCTGCCGCTTTCTTCAGCATGATGAGGATGCAGGACCTTGTGAATGAGTTCAGAAACTCCAGCATGTCTGTGATGTTCAGGATCGCCAGATCGAGAGTGTTCAGCCACTGGAGTTTGTGTATCTCTTGCTCGAGAGCGGGAGCGCGACATATTACCCAGTCCCCCTCGACCTGTGCTATGCTAGTAGCAAGTAAGAACGTGTTCTGCAGCAACGACTGATAAGAAACACACCACTCCATCACGATCCGCTTCAGCTCGTATGAGTTCTTCCTGGTGTGGATCAGGTTGTACAGGTGTATGTGGATGTGAGCCGACATCTCGAGATGGAGATCGAATATTCCCTAAATGAATGAGATACGTTCGAACACAAAAATCGATAAACGAATATTAGATAACGAACCTGCGCCTCCTCGTCCAGTCGATACAACTTTGTTAGGATTGACAGCAGGCTCTCTGCCTCGCGTCGAAGAGTAATCATCAGGTCCGGATTCGTGCAATGCGGGATCGACAGCATGGTGGATGTTGCCCAATCCTCCACGACCAGAGGAAGTCTATGCAAGGAGTTGTGTTAAAGGTTCGATAAACGACAGCAGTTAGGAGACACACCATATCCCGGCCTCTTGAATGAGATCGTTCTTCAGCCATTTAGAAATCGTGGTGAAAACTCGAAGGAAGGAAAACGATCGTTTGTTTTATAGCACGACATTTTGAAAGTTAACAGAGTCTAGATTGATGTCTTTTCCATGCGGAACTGCCAAGCAACGACTTTCACCAAGTTCTGGAACACGTCGGACATCTATGAAATTGGCAAAGCTAACGCCAAATGGAAAGAAAATAGCACAGCAACGAGCGGATCTACCGCAACGGGTCGGAACCAAGCACCAAGGAAATATGCATTACGCTTTGCTAAAGTCACACGCAAACGACTGAGAAAGAAAAAAACTGTACTAATTGCATTCCCCAAACTACATATACATGAAACATAAGGAAATCCATCAGACAAGCACTCATCTCCCTGGCAAGTTTTCCGAATCACTCTGACGAGGACCCATAAAACACACCAAACGTCCTCGAAACTCTTCAAAAGAAGAGCTATGTTCTCAGTATGAGGAAAGAGCGCGCGTATCATCGCCTGGATTTGAAGAAGTGGCATTTGTAAAAATGCGAGACTCGGTCAGTTTCTATAAAAAGATCCTGATGAGTATGTTCTAAGGAAATCACTCTGTGGGAGTCAGGCTTATATAGGCTTCAGAGATGGTCCGTGCGCAAACTATGCACGTGCTAGCATTTTCGATCAAGTCGCTTTGTCATTTCTCGGCTAACCTTAGGCTACGTCCGACTACCACAGTTCTACTACTTGCGGTTGTTTCTAAGCTCTTCATATGTCGCTATTACGAGGGCACATCGATAAAAAACCATTAATAGAAGCAAAGTGGACTCGGACAAAATAATTGTATAGAAAGCCTCGCGCGACCCTTAGCTTGGATGAGTACAATAAGTCATCGCGGAATATATACAGGTCAAGTTGTGCAACGCCACTGGTATTGGGGGACCTGATACATCGCGCGTTTAAAAAACAGCTATTTCCCTCTTCAACACCAGTCTTCCCAAGCATTCCGTTTTTGGCGCTGTATCAAAATGTACGTCGTGACCTTTCCTAGCACAGGTTCTGTTCTTGTATTCGAACCACCATCTTCTTCGGAGTTCTATCCCTTCCCCGCGTTCATTAACAATCTTCGCTCAAGCAAGATGATGTGGGATATTCCACAAGCAGATAATCTCGGACATTCCAATCAGGGGTCCACTGTTATCAGAATGCCCAGTCCGGCGTATGTCTCGAAGTAATACTTACCATCAAAATTTCACTCATCCCCTTTGCAGTATAGGATCGTAAGCTTAAGGATATCCGTGTAAATCTCCACTCTGGTAAACCAAGCTCTAGAAATCCGGTTGTGTACACACCTTCGCATCAATCCGGACACCTCGCAGTACCCATGGGCGGAACTCCAGTTCATTCTTACGCGTCAGTGAACTGATTTTACTTCCGGTTACACTATACTAATCTTGAAATAAAGAGGTTCCTCTACCGAGTAAGTGTTTGATCCTACGCGTTGGCGTAACATCAGTCCGGGCTAAAACGCGGATTAGACCGACATTTGGCATGTCATTGGCGCGGGCTGTGAGTGCAGATAATGCACCTCACAATCATCATCACCAACGACATTATTCGAATCCGCCTGACGTAGACCGAGCTCTACATCTTCCGAGTCCGGCAGTCCTTATCAAGACAACTCACCACCATCAACACAAGTCGCATCACAAACATTCTCATAGTGCTGACAACAGCCACCACCATCAGTCATCTCATGCACCTCGTATTGAAAGCTCCGGTTCTGGGCAGCATCACTATTCGACCGCTGTATCTCAGCGGCCTGCATCGGCAATGCAGAACTATGCCCCGCAACAACAATACGCACCTCCCCAACATCATTTACCCCACCCGCACTTTTTGTATTCCCTTTGTACTGGTCGAAAGAAGGCGCTCTGCGTAAGTCCGTTGAATTAAAGCTTCATCCGACCATCATATGACTCCCTGTTCTTTTCCTTTTACCAAGATCGGTGTCAATTACCGGGGTGAGCCCCACGAACTTCACGGATGTATCAACGATGCCAAGTCTATGCGTAAATTTCTCATTCGTGGGTCTGCCGAGAGTCTTCTTCTGCCGTTTCGCGCTCAATTTTGTCGAAATACTAGGATATCATGGCTACAAATCCGAAGATATTGTGCTTCTTACAGATGATAGTCCCGATTATCGTAAACAGCCCACCAGGAAAAACATGATTGCTGCTATGCAGTGGCTCGTACAGAGCGCTCATTGTCATGATAGTTTATTCTTTCATTGTTCGTTTATCTTAACCGCTCTTACCGAGAGGAAGGATCTTGAATTTTTACCTCTGTCAGATTCTGGACACGGCGGGCAGACGAAAGATTATGATGGAGACGAGATTGACGGAATGGATGAAGGTACGAGTATTCCTGATGGTGCCTTGCTTTGGGCGTGTTCAATAACCCTTCCGATAGTGATATTTCCACTGGATTTTAAACAGAAAGGCCATATTGTAGACGATGTAAGAAATATTGTGATCTCTTCATCACTACATTAAATATCTTTAATAGGACTTGTACAAGATCATGGTATGGTCTTATCCTCTACGAAACCATATCCATCATCAATTTTGAATTCCATGGTGTGCAGGTCCGGCCATTGCCAGCGGGATGTAGGTTGACCGTACGTGTTTGCCTTCATGTTTCTTAATCTTCATTGTTCAAAATGGTGTTGATATAGGCGTTATTCGATGTAAGTCATTTACTCGGAGTTTCAACAACAACGCTCATAGTCTACAGTCTTGTCATTCTGGGACTGTCCTCGGTCAGTACCAAGCCGTAATCCACAAAGGGTATGACAGCCTTCTCTGACAACTCATACTCTTGTTTGTTTCTTCACAGATCTGCCAATCATCGTACGCCTTTACTGCCATAGCATTGATTAGACAAACTGGTCTAACTGCCTACATTTCATGTGTAGTACTCCCCGACGCAACGAATTCGTGGACTTCAAATCCTCCCCCGAGCTAAAACCACTAGAGATTCTCACGCCGATGTGGTGAGGCGCAATTCTTTTCTAGCGGTTTCGTGTTGTTTTGTATAGATATATATCACTAACCAAGCTCTAGATCTCGTTCTCCGCGTGCAAAGACGGACAGAAGAGTACGGACACATTCAAAGGTGGTGTAGCAGTTGGTGCAATGTCCTGGGTAGGTGTGCTTCGACCCTCAACCCTCTGATGCGTATTGAAGACTATTTTAGGCTTACTGCGAGGTTATGAGTAAGAAACATATCTTAT
The DNA here is from genome assembly GCA_028011355.1 of Lentinula aciculospora. NCBI lineage: Eukaryota > Fungi > Basidiomycota > Agaricomycetes > Agaricales > Omphalotaceae > Lentinula > Lentinula aciculospora. The sequence continues at coordinate 2,107,043 of JAOTPV010000008.1, forward strand.
CTAGACGTTAGCATTGGCCTGACGTTAACTTGCTCACTAATTAGAACGCAATCCTAAGCAGTCCTATAAACAAATTTTGAGAGAAGTCTAGTGCGTAGTACTCATTTGTATCAGCATTCATTATAACGAGGCGTCTCAATTATCCAACAGTAACATGACTTATCCTAGATATCACCAAACGCCCCAATTGGGCAGTTCTCATAAAATTGTATGTTCTTTCGTCCTCCTGTGAGCTCAACTCATAAGCATATTATTACAGGATATGAACCTTCAATTTATAGTTTAATACAGTATTACCTAAATATTAATGATTTCCCCTTCTCTATTCATTACAAGTTCTATCATTAATGCTTCAAATTATGTTCTCTTTGATGAACTCTCTGTTAGCGTTGTTGTTGTACTGTATAATTTCATGTAATATTCTATTCTCCGAACTTCAACTACTAAAACGAACTTCGAGCGCTGGTTCTCAAACGCCACAGAACTACATAGACCGAGAATCGAGGAGCTTAGAGTAATCTATGACAGTTCACTACACACCCATGCCTTTCATAGTATGCGACAGCTTGAGGTTCCCCAAGATAGACACTTTTTTTTTTACTTCCGAGTGCCTTTGCTAGGGGATTTCCGTCCTCCCTTCACAGCACCGGTAGTAGCCGGGGCATCCCCAGTGGCGCCCTTGTTGGCATTTGTGGTTGCGGCAGATTGTACACGAGCAGGGAATGTGCCCTTTCCGGTGTCATTACCAGCCTTGGCCTTGCAGTATAAAGTTAAAGTGCAACGAGGATGGAAGAACTGTCAGCGGACAATCGCTTGCAAAAAATATTTTATACACTCGCCTGCGTAGATTGGACGCGGGAAGCGGCGGATGGAGTTGTCGGGTTCTTTGGCGTAGGACTCTTTTTGCTGCTGGCCATTGTTAACAAGATCGCTGTTGAACGCAAGGGTCATAAGTAAGCACACTGCAGAGCCGAAACCTAGTTGCATGTACGCACTTCGAATAAGTGGGATGGAGGTAGATTGGGATTCCAAGGGTTTGAAACAAGGCTTATATCCTGTTCAAACAATCCGTTGATTTACCATTGCCAGATAGGCTATAATAATGTATCGATATGGTCCTTGCAGGGAGATTCTTCTACGTCCTACTTATCTTAACAAGGAAATGGAGTGACTTCCGCTATAGGCTAAGAAGATAAATTTGTTACCTTCAAAGCTCATAAGAGTAGCGTTGTAGTTGTGGAGAAGGCTTCGACAATGCCTTGTGCTGCACGTTCCTTCATAGATGGTCCAGATAAAGAGGGTGCTCGCAGTTGCAAGAATAGAACCGGTCAGCTTGCAAGTTCGAATGTATACATTTATGAGTCGATAGAGAGTCTGCGCAATCAGATTGCATAAGTTTTCGGATACTATAGCATACAAGAATAACCAGGCTTTAGAACCTAATAGATCGATAAGTTATCAGGTAAAATAAGTACCGACGATACCCCAGTGGTACAAGTCAGTCGAGCAAGAATCGCCTAGTAGGTCTCCCAGATAACATCTGGAAGCACTTCCCTCATTACTAGAATCAGATAGTGAGTATAATCGGAACATGCTTCGAAGGAACAACCACTTACACTCCCAATGATGATGAGCTTTTTGCTCCTGCATTTTCCCTAATGGATTATTTGCATCCGTTATTACATCTGGCAGCCCTTTCACGTTATCCTGCTCATCGCCTTCCCTTAATAAGGTCAAATTTATTTCTCTAGAATGCAGAGTTCCTAACATATGTCTTCGGAGGGGGGATCCAAGAAGGTCCTGCACATACGCAGGGCGAAATGTGAGCGGTTCTGGAGAGAGTGTGCAGAAGAATACCTGGCAAATTGCAATGAGTAAACAAGAAGATGTAAGGAACAATAGCACGCACGATGTTCATAAAATCGTCTCGCAGTTGTTCCTCAGTCAAAGATGTCATAGAGTCAAAGAACGCTTTACAATGCCCTCCAAAGGCTCTCTCAAGAGTACGTAGAATTAAACGGGAAGGTTCTGATATCACATATCCAGCAAAATTCTACCGTTCTCTTTAGCTATCAGGCTGTGAGATAGATATCAATGACTGACGACTCACCAGGACAATGATACCCTCTGGATGCATCACTTTCTTCAAATCCTCCAAAAATTCTACAGAGAATAGTTGTTGCGGAACGCCTCCGCCGGAGAAACAATCGTGTATCACAATGTCATATAAGGTAGTTTCGTTTCCCGTTTTCTGAGATTCAACGTGTTTTCGTGCGGCCCATCGTCGAGCATCTTCTAGGAAAACGTTGTTGTGGCCAAGATCAGGAAGTCCGAAGAATTTGCGAGCAGCATTGTATACAGCCGGATCAATTTCGACAATACTAACATTCAAGTTGAGCCGATGAAATGCAGTCGCTGCAATTCCTGTACCAAGACCACTATGGATGAAAGTTGTGAGCTGTCAGGGACAGGAGATGTAGCGTAGCCATACGTACATAATCAGTGCGTTTTCAGGTGCTTTTTGTGTGCTGTTGACAAGTCTCGCTGCTTCTTGCAGTACAAATGTGCCGTAGATCGAGTCTCCTAAAACGACACCTATTGAATCTCTCAAAGGTTTATCATCCTCTGCCAATGCCATAGCTCGCGGACCAAACCATACGCCGCCTAGAAGTGAATGGGCAGCTCGGAGATAGCGCACGCTATGAATGGTTCCAGCTTTTTCGTAAGCTTCAAGATCTTTCTTGAGAGGCGTCATGGCTTCTCCGACGACGATGAGTCCGGTAGTAGATTGTACGGAGGAGAGAATCTGAATGCGGACCCCATCTGCGCTAGGTTTGGGTAGTACGAGTGGCAATTTCAGTGGATCAGGGAGAACGGGCGAGTGCAGTATGGGGTATAAGGATAGACAGAAAAATATGTTGAAGCATGTGAGAGCAGCGAGCTTCTTCCAGATGGGTGGTATGGAGAGTGATGCAGATGAAGAGGCGCGTTTCTTTTGGCCTTTGATAGGTTTAGCTGGGGGTCCGGCCGCCAAGGATCGCGCAAAGTTTGCAAAAACAATTCCATAGCTGGTAGTGAAAGCAGAAAGATAAAGCAACTACAGAGATATAATCCATTGAATGTATGAGTAGAGAAAGAACTCAAACATACAATTTGACTATTCGACACTTCGAATAAACGCGACTGGTTTGCTAGTATGCTCGCAAGATATGTGGCTATCGGGTAAGATGCAAAAGATGCTGCTATGTCCATTACTGAGGTTGTGAATCTGGGACCATCGTTATGCGACTGAAGCAAAATCAATGACTGATTTGGAGAGCACGGCAATTGTCACTCACTACAGTACAGTTTGCTATTGCAGACACCAACGGAACGAACACCACCGCATGCAGAACAGCTGGACCGAAATATGGATCCTTCCACCTTGCCGTCCATATTGCAACCCAGTACGTGGCATTAGGCGCCAATGCCAGTGCCAGCCCCGCGACAAACCATTTCCATTGTAATAGGCTTCTTAGATATCTGAATGGCTGAAGATGTGGAGTTGTCAGGGCTAGGAGAGTGAGATGAGGGAGATATAGTCTGGTTGGAACCGAAGCATAGATTGGTATTACAGCACGCTCATAGGTGAATAGAATAAGTGAAAGTGCAAGAGCAAGGGAGAAACCCTTCAGAGAGGTCTTTAGCAGCAGGCTTTGTGAGTCTCCAGGACTCCTAGGACTTCCCGACATGATGGAAGATGAAAGAGATATATTATCATGGTGGGATGATCACATATTATTGAGGGACAGCTGGCTGTCTACAATCAAAAATCTGCTCACGACCCCAACTCCTGAGTCTTTGCTAACTCGTGACTGAGTAATCCCCTCGCCTTTTACTAGGGGATTCCTTGTAGGTTGTACGCGGAAAGTCAGATTTCAAATATTTGGAATGCATCTTCGCTTCGTTCAAGTAAAAGAGTTGTTTTTTTTTGTTCTTACTGTGTATTAATCATCACTTCTTGATCGAATGCAAACTCACACTTCCAATCTTTGGGCTATAAACTCTCTGTTGACCGTTTGAGTAGTTTTACACAATCATTATAAGCCTAATCAGTCTGTCATTTTGGGGAATGAATTCGTGAAACTAATCTTGAGAGCGATTGACAAGAAAATCACTCATAGTGGCCTTCCGTCTCGACATCTTGTTGGTCATGATGTTTATTACACTTGTAGAGCTCGCATTGGGGAGTGTGTTATGTATACTTAGTTGTGGTTACGGCGAAGACATAGTCTGACGGATTCGTTTTGGCCTTGGGGGACTATCGTCCTGAATCATTGACTCGTCGTCCGAATCCTCTAATAGGGTTGCTTGAATGTTGGATTCCAGACTCCGAATAGCGATCTGTTCAGGACCTCGAACAATCAGACATACATCGCCATGCAGTTGATTCCTTATGTACCTTGTGCAGAAATGAAACCGCTACAATGTTACCGGGATCCAGCACCTGGGCTCGTTCAAGATGCGCTGTTGCTTCTCGCATGAGGCCAGGTTGAAAGGTGGTAGCTGTCGATGAAACTGTCAACCAAACGCAACAAGAGCTATACTATACGTACACGTTTCGGAATCAAGATTCTCTTGAGATAGATAGAAGCAAAGAAGGCCAGCGTAAACATGCAAGACTGGATTGTCTTGATATGGGAAGGACGGGAGATACCTAAGGGAGAAGGCTCGTCGCGATGAAGCGCAATGACCCAGGATAGCTTACAGTTCTAATTCATCCAAGGCTTCCCTCTGACGTCCGGAAAAAATGAGTCGGAATATCAGTTCCTTGATAACAGCTACTCTCTGTAGTCCACGCCATTTGTGAGGCACTTGAATTACGTGCAAGCAATATTCGTACTTGGTCTGGGTAGTGAAGCATCATATCTCTAAGTAGTTCTATCTTCCTTGATGAATCATCCCCGTATGAAGTCTCTTCGACGAGGTAGATGGCTGTATTCCACATCGTGGTCCAACTGATTTCTTTGCACCTCGCAAGAATACTCCAAGCACGCCGCGCGCGGGGAAGATCATTGCGATGGATAGATAGCTGGAGAACGTCGTATAAACGTCGTACATGGACCTTCCGTGCTGTCAAAGGCATATTCAACATTGGTGCTGGTGCCGAGAAGAGAAACGCGTCTTGCATGCTTTGAATTCTGGACGACATGATGGAACAAACGGAAAAAACAAACTCAAACATCGTAACTGTGAATTTTACTTTCCCATCATTATCATAAATCACTTACAACAGAGTGCTCGCTAGCTTCATGGACGACGATCTGACTTTCGGAGCATCTGTCTGGGGAACAGATGAGCCTTCGCCACTTCCTCCTTCAACCAAACTCAACCCTCCAACACTCTCTCTAGAAGATGACTTCATCTCTACTCCAAATACCGACAACGGTTTTGAAGATTTTGACGACTTTGGGCCTGCAGAAACAGCTACAGGACGGGATACCGCTGGAAACAATGATGATGATTTCGGGGACTTTGGGGACTTTGGAGACGGATCTGAAGATATTGCTGTAACACCAGTAGATTTCTCAGAGATACCAGTAGCAGGGCCTTCAACGTCTCGGATAGGCACGGATTGGGAACCTCTTATATTAGATCCATTTCCTGACAGACGACAACTCGAGCAGGATATTGATGAAATTTTGGAGCCCGTGTGGGACGATGAGGAGGCGTTGGAACAGGTGTTCACCGAGGACGCTATCCGTGACATAGAAGGCGTCAAACAGATTTTAGTAACGAACGAAAGGTATGTTGGTAGTCCAAGTAAGCTTCGTTTTCTCTCTAATGATATTATCTCTGCAGTCGAGACTTGTACAAAATACTATTTAGAGCGCCTCCCCCGACTAAACCACCAAATTGGACACGATCTCGAATACGGAGGCAACACCTTATCTCACTAGGCATACCAGTTAACTTGGACGAAGTACTACCACCACATGCCAATGGGAAAGCTCTTCCTCCGCTGCAAATCACCACTCGACCAATGTCCGCTCCGCCTGGTCCAAGGAACGTACCAATGTCTGCAGTTATACCTTCCTCCGCGAACCAGTCAAGAGCAGGATCCCGTGCGCCGTCTCGCGCAGGGTCTCCTCACCCAGCCAACTCTGCACGCGGTCAGAGCCAATTTGGTCCGAGGCCAGTTCTCGATGGGACCAAAATATCGGAACTGCTGGGCCTTGATATGGGTATGTTCGCCTGTTATTACGGTCCAGCCATGGTAACTCACCAACCTTGCAGAGAATCTGACGCTGGAGCCGCTGGCAGTTCTAGAGCGACGGTTAGAAGAGCTCCGTACCCAGACGGCGATCACCAACACTTTGCTGACTTTCTTACTACAAACACGAGACGCTCTGCAACAAGACTCGGAGACATACAACGGCCTTATTGCAGAACTCGTTGGGGAAGCGCAAAGAATAAAGTCGGGGAAAAAATTACCAGCCAGAAGAGGAAGTGGAATGTAAATCAGAGGCCAGCGCCCGGTTTTAGATAGTAGTTTCACTAAAGTATGGCGCAAGACGTATGACTGTAGAGAAGTCACACTATCGGTATATTGGGATAGGTCTCGAAGCAGAGGGGTATAGCATTGAAGAAATTCTCCAGCCGCCGAATGGTGGACAGAATATCCTGATCTACCCTAGTCGCTTGAGGAGTGCACACAAAGTAGCTAGCTGTGAGGGAATGAAGTGCCACTTAAACCAGTCGAAGTTTGATGACAGGATACCAGGATAGAATTTAATTGTGATGAAACTCAGATCGAGTCCGGTAAGTAGTCTTGAGGATGTTGGGCTTGAAAATGAAGCGACACTGAGAAGAACGTATGTATATAACAAGAGAGGAACAGAAAAGAACAATTTCGATATTTCATTCGCGGTTACTTTCTATATGCATTTTACCCTGCAGCATCGTACGCATTGAGAAGCGCAGACTTCTCCGCTTCAGGAGCAGCTCCGAATGAAATGTTGTGAATATTGACACAGGAAATGATTAGAACGCACACCAAAGCTCGTCCCTTTGAGCAGAAAAACATTGTTTTCATAGAGTGGCCAGTTCATCAAGGCTGTCGTTAGATCCTCCAAGTCCATTCCTCCTATCACGCGTAATGCTTCTTCGAGTGGAGAGACTGTAAACAGGGTCTAGCCATCGATTGAACGCGAGTTAAGACTGTTAGTGAATGACAACCCGGGAAAGCTGCAATAGATCACTACAAAGAGACTAAAGCGCATAGGGATTGGTTATAGCATTAGCTCTTTATCCAAGATTGCTTCAAACGAGGGCTAGTCTCCGACGAAATGAACGTTCCGGTGCTGCGGAAAATACCTATGGGTTCTGAGGCGCCGTATCCGCAAATTCGTTAACTTACTGGAAGATTTACTGGAAGTGTTGAGGATGCTCGATTGAGTAGCTTTTTGTATTCGGCTACAACCGAAATCCTATGCATACCTTCGCTAAGTTTACAGCTTCCAGTCCCTGAGAGGATTTGAAGTGAAAGCGTAAACGGTAGGGACGATAATTTTTGTTATCCGTAGAGTTGAGTCATACCCACAATAATGGTCTGACCGCTGTACATGCGCATTAATATCTAGATCTTGTCTCGCTCAGCTCGCTGCTTGCGCAGTATAATCAGCATAAGAATCGGGAGAGACTGTGAGGCGCAACCCTGGATGATTTTGACGCCCTATCCGTAGTAAGAAATTTGAGCGCCAATCCACTTTCTCGACGCTGGCCTCGTAGGGCGCACTCTTTACTACCTCTGATACCTCTGCAACGACCGCGGATATTACTGTACACAACCATGAACATCTCTCATTCATTGCCCTCATTTGTTACTGGAGTTTCCTTCTCATTTTTAACCACCGAAGAGGTTCGCCGCATTTCCGTCAAGCAAATCGTCAATCCAATTCTTCTTGATGACTTGAGCCGACCTAATGCTGGAGGACTGTACGATCCTGCACTGGGACCCAGTGATCGTCAAGATGTGTGCGTATCTCAAGATCTTGGTCTAATATTGAATTTATCATTTCGTTTCTTACAGTTGCGCAACATGTCGTCTTAGTTATTTTACATGTCCAGGTCATTTTGGGCACATCGAACTTCCCGCACCTGTGTTCCATCCACTCTTCTTCCCCAACATGTACAATTTGCTCCGAGGTTGCTGTTTATGGTGTCACAAATTTAAACTGAGTAGGGAAAGTGTGAGTAGATCATTCACGCGACTAGCTTTTTCTTGATGGTCATGTAGTTAGCAAAATACATTGCAAAATTTAGACTTCTCGAGTACGGTCTTTTAGAACCAGCGCAAGCTCTGGACAAGATAAACCGGAGAGTGAAGCATCGAGAAAAGGTCAAGAAGGGAAAAGGCAACCAAAAAATTGCTGGAGTTGAGGAAGAACAAGAAGAGGATGAGGAGGAAGACGTCGAAATGGTAGTAGACGATGAAGAAGAAGAGTACGAAAAAGAAGAAGCATTTCTGTCAAGAATCAATTTCTTCGTGACTTTGATGCTAGCCCGTGCAAAGGCAGCGGGTGGTAAGAGAGGCAGCTATAAGGATGGTCTCGTTTATCAATATCGAAAAGAGCTTATCAACGAATTCTTGAAGGAGACAATACTCAACAGATGTAGAAATTGTAAAACGTACGTGAACTGTCTTATTCATATCACGGCTAGTGCTAATCTCTACTTCCTGAAGACCTGCATTCACGTTCAGAAAAGAAGGCCACACTAAGGTTATCGAATACGATCTTTCCAAAAAACAGAAAATGTCTGTTCTGAAAAAGCGACCGGACGTCCTGACTCTGGAAAAAACTATAGTTTTTGCTGCCAATAATCAAAGTATCGCACCTTCCTGGAGTAATGTAGAAGATGCCGAAATGTCCGGCGCTACTGACTCAGAAGGTGAAGGAGATTCATTAGAAGAAGAAGACGAGAAGGATGGGAACGAGGACGCAGAAGATGAAAACCAACCCAAAGACACCGATGGGAATGCTCTTCCCCGCGCAGCCAACGGGAAGATTAAAACAAAACGTGGTCGAAATGAACGCGTCGTAGCTCCCGAAGAATGTCGCGCCCATCTTCGACGTTTGTTCCGGAACGAACGCGTCATGTGCGCCTTGCTTTACGGAAAACACAGTTCTTACGCCAAGCTCACTTCCGAAGAGCTATCTGAGGCATCAGCGGACATGTTCTTTCTGGATGTTATAGCTGTTGCTCCTACGCGATTCCGTCCACCAGCCAAGATGAATGAGGTTCTCTTCGAACATCCCCAGAATGACCTTCTTGCGCGAGTGCTGAACACCTCATATAACCTTCGCGACCTCAACGACAACCTGCGGGCAGCTTCACAGAAGGGGGAAGACTACGACGAGAAGAAGCGAAAAAATGTGATGGAACAGTTGCTCGCAGCATTGATCCAGCTACAGGTGGATGTGAACAGTTTCATGGATAGCAGCAAGAATCCTCAGATTGTGAGACAAGGAAAACTTCCTCCCGCCGGCGTCAAGCAAGGATTGGAAAAGAAGGAAGGACTGTTCCGGAAACATATGATGGTATGTATTGCATCAATATTAAGCATTTTCTCAGATAGGGAACCCATAGGGAAAACGAGTGAACTATGCTGCTCGTTCTGTTATCTCACCCGACGTAAACATCGAACCAAATGAAATCGGCGTCCCTCCTGTGTTCGCGAAGAAGCTCACATTTCCAGAACCAGTCACCCCCGCAAACTTTCACGAGATGCGCGCAAGGGTTATCAATGGTTCTCGGGGATATCCAGGAGCAACAATGGTCGAATACGAGGACGGGACTCAAATTTCTCTCGTGCGTCTTGACTTCAGAAGGCACCTTATGTTCTTATACAATGGCCTCTTCATAGGATAAACTAAGCGTCGACCAAAGAACGGCTATCGCTAATCAACTTCTCAAACCTCAAGAAGACAAAGGCACGGCGGCAGGAGGCCGTCGAGGGCTTTTTACCAGGACGCCGGCCATCAACAAGAAAGTGTATAGACATCTTCGGGATGGGGATATCTTGATTTTGAATCGTCAACCTACGCTGCATAAGCCAAGTATGATGGCTCACAAGGCGAGGGTTTTGCAGGGTGAAAAAACTATCAGAATGCACTATGCGAACTGGTACGCACCTACTTATGTGTGCATAACATATGCTGATTATCTTCCAGTAACTCTTACAACGGTATGAACTTATTGGGTCAATAAACACCCAAACTAATTGATCTTCCTTTCTTAAAAGCTGATTTTGACGGTGACGGTGAGTCCGAATCTAGAGCAGATTATCTCATAAATCTAATGGTATCGTGCTCAGAAATGAACATCCACTTCCCTCGTAAGACTTATCCTGCCTTTTTCACCCATTTGCTCCCGTTCATTCCTCTTCATCAGAAAACCAAGTGGCTCGTGCAGAAGCTGAAATGATTGCTAATACGGACAACCAATACCTCGTCCCGACATCAGGGAATCCTCTTCGTGGCCTGATTCAAGATCACGTTGTGGCGGGTGTCTGGATGACAAGCCAGGGTGCCCTGTTCAGCCGAGAGGAATACTTCCAGCTCTTGTATGGTGCTCTGAAACCTGAAGAAGAAGATATTGACGGTCATCGTCTGGTCACACTACCACCTACCATCTGGAAGCCGAAGCCTCTGTGGACTGGAAAGCAAATCGTGAGTGCTTAGATAAGCCCTTTAGTAGTTTGTCGTTGAGTTTTCCTTCGAAGATCTCCACCGTATTGAAAAATATCACCCCCGATAACATGAAAGGTATCAACCTCAACGCTGGTACAAAAGTCCCTGGACATTTATGGGGAAGTGATTCGAAGGAGGATCAGGTCGTGTTCATGGACGGCGAGCTTCTTTGTGGTGTGCTCGACAAAGCAGCGTTCGGAGCTTCTGACTTCGGTATTGTCCATTCAGTGTACGAGCTATATGGCGCCGATATTGCTGGAAAATTGCTTGGTATTCTCAGTCGGCTTTTCACCAAATTCCTGCAGCATCGAGCGTTCACATGTCGAATGGACGATCTCATGTTGACTCCAGAAGGAGATCAGAAACGGACAGTCATATTACAGGAGGGCAAGAATCTAGGCACAAAAGGTGCTATCGAAAACTTTCCATCGCTCAGCAATTTGACGCCGGAGGAGGTACCCGAAGCATTGAGGTTGTTATTGCAGGAGGTCTTGAGAGATGACAACAAGATGGCGGGACTCGATATGACAGTCAAGAGCGGACTCTCGAAACTCACTACCAGTATAGAGAAAGCAGTCATGCCTTCTGGTTTACTTCGTCGTTTCCCGCACAACCACATGCAAACCATGACGCTTTCTGGAGCAAAAGGTAGCGCGGTAAATGCTCGACAGATCTCGTGTGCGTTAGGGCAACAGGAATTGGAGGGTCGACGTGTTCCCGTCATGGTCAGTGGCAAGACTTTGCCTTCATTCAAACCATTCGAAACGAAGGCCATAGCTGGAGGATATGTTGCCAGTCGATTCTTGACAGGAGTGAAGCCGCAGGAATTTTACTTCCATTGTATGGCCGGACGAGAGGGTCTTATAGATACCGCCATCAAAACTTCTCGTTCAGGATATCTCCAGAGGTGTCTTATCAAGCATTTGGAGGGCATCCGCGTTCACTATGACAACACGGTCCGTGGCAGTGACTCCTCTGTTTATCAATTTCAGTATGGCGGTGATTCTTTGGACGTGACGAAACAGAAACACATCCGGCAATTCGAGTTCATTGCTAAAAATGAGCAGTCATTCGTGAACAAGCTCCGCCCGAAGGACATTCTTCCCTTCGCTGCGGGAGACGACGCCACCGCTTATATGAAGAGAGTCATAAAGCATAGACCTGCCAAGAGACACGGAATCGACCCATGCCTGACATTGTACAACCCTTCTAGATACCTAGGAAGTACTTCGGAGGCCTTTGCCGATGCCTTGAAGAACTATACGAAGAAAAATCCCGATAAACTGCTTAAGGGCGACTTCGAAGAAAAGTGGAAAAGTAGAAAGGCACCCTTGACCGCGGGCACTTTCCGCATGCTAATGCATGTGAAGTACATGCGAAGCTTGGTTGAACCGGGAGAAGCAGTCGGTTTACTCGCGTCTCAAGGGTGAATATCTTCATTCGTGAATCTGCGCGACGCTAATTTCAGTATTCTAGTGTCGGGGAGCCCTCAACGCAGATGACACTGAACACTTTCCATTTTGCTGGTGAGTACTTCCCTCTCCATCATGATTGTATTATGCTAACCTACAATAGGTCACGGTGCTGCCAACGTTACTCTTGGTATTCCTCGTCTTCGAGAAATCGTAATGACGGCCTCTCAAAAACCAAAGACGCCTTCTATGAACATGCAAGTCCGTGCTGGAACACCCCAGGAAGATATCGATGTCTTCTGCAAACGAGCGAGCAAGCTCACACTTTCCCAACTCGTGGAAAGTGTCACAGTTACAGAGCAACTGCAAGCCGAGGGCGACTCCAGGAGGATGCAATATACGGTCCATATCCAATTGTTCCCTAGAGTAGAATATGAAGCGGAACACGATGTTGAACCCGAGGAAATTCTGGACGCTTTCGCAGTCAAGTATCCGCTCGTGCTCAAAAAGGAGATGACTGCAGAGATGAAGAAGCTCGATGAAGATTTGAAGAGCCAAATAGCCCAATTGGGTAAGGGGAAAAAGGAGAGAGGAAGTCACGGGGAGCCTGCTGCCGCAGACGATGTCGACGAAGAGGGTGCAAGCAGCGCGAGAAGAAGAAATGATGACGAGGAGAGTGAGATCGGGGATGGAGATGCCGACGATGAGAAGCGTGCAAGGCAGAAAAAAGAGCAAGCAACGTATGAAGATGATAGTGAGGACGAGGAAGAGGAGATAGGGGCATACGGAGATGATGAGCTGGAAGCAGAGCTCGCAGACAGCGAGGAAGACGAGAGCCGCCAACCCGAGGCGAAGAATGTCAAACGCATGTCGCAGAGCTTCAAAAACCGAGTCAAAAGTGTTGGCGATTCCTTCCAAAGGAACTTCACTCAAGCAGTATCATTTGATTTCAACGAGACACAATGTACATTCCAACTGGATGTGAGTTCGATTCATATCATTGAGCGTTCAAGTACTCATAGGATGCTCCTATTTCCAGCTCGCATCTGATATGCCCAAGTTACTCTTTGTTGGTATCATCGAACGAACATGTCGTTCGACCGTCATTCGCGAGATTCCAGGCATCACGGACTGCTTTCAGAACAAAGAGGAAGGTAAAAAGGGTGAAGAATCCGTTATCAAGGTACTATTTATGTCAAAGCAGTGTATCCTGAGCACTAATACTATCTTAGCTTACAACCAATGGATCCAACTTCCGGGGTCTCTGGGAATTCATGGGCGACTCAGATGTGAGCATTGTCAACGACCATGAGGTTTACTCCAATGATGTCTATGCAATTCTAAAAACCTATGGAGTTGAGATGGCAAGGGAGGCTATACTGCGGGAAATGAGTGGTGTATTCGGGATATACAAAATTCAAGTGGATAGACGCCATTTGGAGCTCATAGCTGACTATATGGTACGTTGTGGGCGTTTGTGAATGCGAGGTACTAAGCTAATCTATATTCTGTAACTTTTTACTAGACGTTTGAGGGAGGATACAAACCTTTCAACCGCAAAGGTATCTCCACCAATTCATCTCCTCTTTTGAAGGCGTCGTACGAGACGACAGCTGCGTTCTTGTCGGATGCCACCTTATACGGAGACTTTGACGATCTTACCACTCCATCTGGAAATATTGTTCTGGGGCGTCCGAATCAAACTGGGACCGGTGTATTCGATGTACGAATGCCTGCTGAGCCACGATAGTGTTCTTAGAGTTTGTCCATTGTTCGCCGCAAAAGTAAATTTAGGTCGATGTAATTTTGAATGTCACGCAGGTTTCGAAAGAATATAGTGCAAAAAGGTACAAGGTTCAGTGCTTTCAAGGGAGAGACTCGGTCAGTAGATCTAAATCTAGTGACGATGGCACACTTGCCGCGAATCGTCACTGTCACGCTTGCTGCACGTGAATGTCGAACGAACGGTCCGACCGCGCTTACGAAGTTTTCTCTTTTTCTAATCATTGCAATAGTCACAAAGCTCAGGTCCTGTCATTCCCTCTTTCCTTCTGACGACCATGTCGCATTCAAAATCTGCTTCACGACCTGGTCCACTCTGCGAATGGCCTCTCGACCGTTTCCTACCCTCGAGTTCGACGCAGGTCAAGCTCAGTGGCAATAGTCGCCCTAACAAACGACCGCTTTCTCCTGGAGGTCCAAGTCTTTTCAGTCCTACAAAGAGGCGTATTCTTACACAAGAAGGCATTTTCTCGCCTGAAAAGACGATGAAAAGCTCTTTTGGAGGAAGAAGCACCCCCGGAATCAGTGTTGGCGATCTGCTACGAGCCCCTGGCAGTCCGGCGAAAAGGCTGGACTACGGAATTACAAGTTCAACGCAGCCGCCATCGTCGATCCTGGGGGACTGCGAAGTCGCTGATCTGACTAACGTTCCGCGACCATCGACTCCAGTCAAGGCTACTTCCAACAGTCGATCCTTGGCTCTCTCTCCTGAGATCGTCTCGAGAACGAATGCACCAAAATCAATGCCACATCGTACCTTTGACGACGACGATTTCTTCGCTACGCCTGAACGGCTTCCATTCTCTCTATCGCGCCCTCTACCCCCAACTCCGTTCACCTTATTTTCTTGTGAACTCCCGCCACCATGTGATCCTCAGTCAATCCATTATCCAGGGTTCATGGTGCATCGGGATGCACACACTTCGGCTTTGGATCTGGCCGCTCTAGAATCTTTATTGCAGGATAGTAAGGATCGTGATGAATGGAAGGAGAATCTTGCACCTAAGAGGAAGGTAAAGAAGGTCATCGCTGACCCAGTCGGCGGCAAGCCTTTGCTGCTTACTCCTGAGGCGAAAAAACTTGAGTTGGAGAAGTTATTCAAGGCCAAGTTGACGCCTGCTACGCCGCGAAAGACTGCAGCAAAGGAATGGCAGGAAGTCACTAGTCCTACACCACGTCGCACCGGTCGCTCGAAGGTCGGTACGCCTGTAATTATTTCAGAAGAAGAAAAGAAGCAGAGGCGACGAATGTTGAAAGACGAGGTCGATAAGGCCGACGGGCTGGAGGACATCTAAGCTCACATCGAGCAAAGTTTCGCCTCTTGTCTCGACTTGCACAAGAGCACTTTCACATTTCTACTTCCCTTCTCTAAATCCACTCTATCCACACTTGTAGCCTATCTGCCTTTTTGATATTTTGCCTAGTACGATGTGTACTTAATATCATTCTAACATCATATAAGCTAGCCATCTTCTTGCGCGGCTCGAAATTGCAGTGCACTTTGAGAAACCAAAGTCACGTGCTCCTAAAACGACACGTCGACGCAACGACGATCGTGAAAATTCTCCTTGACCTATAAGCCCAGCCTCCAACTGCAACCCATTGCCTCTCTGTTCAAGATGCAAAGACTAGCCACCCTTTTACTCGTCTTCTTCTTGGCCATCTCGTTCGTCACTGCCCAGTTCTCATTCTTTGACCAAATGTTCGGTCAACAACAACACCAACAGCAGCCACCTTCTCAGGGAGGATCTCAGGGGGGATCTCAATGGGCTTCGAACATCGAAAGTGGTATGCTCCCTTATAGCGTTTCAAAAGTTCCACCGTCTCTGAAAATGCTTTCAATCTGATTATTGTAGTCTCTTGTTCGCAATATCTGTGCCCAACGTTCGAATGCGTATCGACTCCTCACGATTGCCCATGTCCTAACCAAGAAGATGTCAAATGCATCATACCAGATGGCGATGACAAGACTGTCGGAACTGTTGTTTGCGCAAGGGGACCAGATGCTTGTCTGTCTGTAGAACGATTAGTATGGCGGTTGGCAGGCCCTTAGATCGTTTGCCTATCCCGAGGTGTTTTTGTTTCACCAACAGTCTTGCACTGCGCTTCTGTTCATAAACCAACAGCATCAATTATTAAAATTGTCCTTGATAACTTATAGTTCGCGTATCACTATACAATATTTAGAAGATCGAATTGATTACGGGTAACATTCGTACACATACATAAAAAGGCTCAACATTGTATCTGGCAGCTTACCTCAAATGCGCAGCATGATACTCCTCAACCTCTTCTTCATCAGACCATCTATCAGGAGTCTCCGGAGGTTCAGAGTCGTCGTACACAGAGTCTGTGTCAGATGCCATTGTGTGTGACTGATACGGTGAGTGAGGCAAATGCACCTGATGGGGTGAATACGCCGGCTGTCGAGGTGAAATCACCCGTTCAAAATGCTCTTTCTCCGGCTGATAATACTCGTGCTCGGGCTCTATTGGTTCACCGCGAGGACTGCGAGGGGAATGAGGGCTGTAAGGAGCACGAGGACTGTGAAGAGCGCGAGGGGAGACCTGATGTGCCGGTATCTCCTCGCGATGATAATCACTCATGTAAACCGCGTCGTATAAATCGTCCACTGGACCCGGTGGAGAGATTTCAATCTGGGGACAGGGTGAAGATGGAGGCTTGGGTGTTCTAGGAGCTACCATCATGTTATCCTCGAGAACAGCCGCAGTAATCCAGTCAGGTTGGATGGTAGGAGCAGGAGCTTCGCGAGGTTCCTGAATCATGGAAGGGTCATTCAGATTAACTAGCAGTGAGAACGTTAGAAATGATCGCTCGCAACAGATAAGACCACAAAACCCACCTTGATGGTGAACGCGGATTGGTCGCTAGTTGAAATTTTAGACTCGAAGCTTGGACAACAACAGAGAAAAATCACACTCACATTGGCGGCTGGATTCTGCGTTTTCTCAATCAATATCCTCCAATTCTCTGGATCACCTTCCTCCATGGCGATAACATGACTGCGGGCAGTGAACCCACCAACCAGACCAAGGTTGATCATGCAAAGCAAACATTGGAACCTCTGCAATCCGATGGATACAGTGTGAAGACCTTGTTGACGCAAAGCATCCACCATATGCGGGTACGCAGCGAAGACGATGACAGTAAGGATGAAAGATACTAGCCAAAGGATCGTCATTATATATCCAACGAAGACCACCGTTGGAAAATAAGTCGGATCTTCAATTGTGCGTTCCATTCTGGAAAGAACAAACACCCCTGTGAAGTACACCAACGTGAAAAGGCATAACGGGGGGGTCAGCCAGAGCGAACAATATCCAAGGTCAAGGAGCGAGACGATGAGAAGCAAGAACGATATAAAGATAGACGAGACTATAATGTAAAGCAGTGACCGGGGGATGGTGATTTCCTCCTGCTTAACCGGATGAGGAAAAGCAGCAGAAATCGAGAAAGACGATAAGGCAGGTTTCTGCATTCCCACCGCAATTCGAGATGTACAAGGATATCAAGTAGGCGGTATAAGAAGAGGGTGATTTCAAGGGTGACCAGCACCAGAGAAAATGGCGGAAAAGTTTCTCTTCGTTGAGAGTGACCAGCACGTCGGGAAAGCCGGGGAAATTTTGTTACATATGTTTATTATATACCAACGCCAAGGCATCGCCACGGACCGCCGTGTTTCGGCAACTGTCCGGTGTTGCGCAAGAACTGCTTTGATTGAACATCGAACAATCTCTCAAGAAAATGCAACTAACGAGGGAGCTTGCGGGCCTCACAATCTTCAAATCTGGGAGACAAAAGGATTTCACAAGGTTCTTCAATTTTTGGAGAGACTTTCATGTTTTCAAGTTTTCCTGGCACGGATCAATTGATAAAATGATTTGATGGTCCTTCCAAGTTCTTTCCTTGCAGCATTCATGGCCTCGACGTGCAGAATGAACTCGTCGTTGTTGATGTCCCTCTGAGTCTCTGGATCCAACCAACAGGAATCAAAGGTTGGTCTCATTGCACCCGGCTCTCGAGCTTTCCAGAGCGCGCCTTGCCACGGAAATTATGAGCTTCCACAGAATGTGGGAGGTGGAAGGCATTCTACCGCCGGTATGGAGCCTACACACTTAAGGGCTACTTTCTGAAGAGTGATCTCATGGTGGTCCCATGTCCCACAAAGACACGCCCTTGTATGCCGCGGCCGTGTGAGGCTTTTTGTGGCTTGTTTTTGATTTTTACTTCTCTTTAGTCGTCTCCGTGTTAGCACCATTGCGCCAAGACCATACTTTACGACATACTTTCACATCTATGAGAACAATGTTATAAGGCGCATCTCGAAATCAACGTCAACTTTGCCCTTCCAGAAAGATGCTTCCTACTCGAGGTTTATTGCTCTGCTTGTCGACAGCTGTGTTCATACCGAGTAGGGTCCTTGGACAGTTCAGTAATCAGAACCTGTCTAATACGACCCAGGCTTTCGAAACGGCCAAAATCGTACCGGATGTTCTCTCGTCCTTCAATCCAGCAGCTCTACTCGGGGTGGAATTTATGGATCCTTCCACTAATCAAGCAGTCAATGTCACTCCAGGAATTCTTTTGAGCATGGAGCGTAAGCTGGAATTTCAATAGACCTGTCCGGGAGGATAGCTCATATTATAGGCAGAAACCATGCAAGAACCTCAGTTTTTCTTGACGGCCAATGTCACCATTCCGTCCACCATTCCGTACGTCTTGGTCATCGTCGATCCTGATGCACCTATGCCACAGAACAACACGGAATCGCAGTTCCGCCATATGCTTGGACGGGATTTCCACATAGATAATTCTTCCAAGCTCGTGAACACGAGCGCGGCGTTGTCGGACTTCGTGAACCCTACCCCTCCCGCCGGGTCAGATCCTCACCGGTGCGTCTTCCAGATAATTAACCTGAAGGTAGTATGTTTAACTCACTCACCTCGATCTAGCTATGTTGTTCTCGCGTTCATACAACCGGCAGATTTCAACTCTACCGCCCCGGAGCTGGTGAACGCATCGACACCCAGAAATAATTTCAATCTCACCACATTTGGCGAGGCCGTGAACCTTGGTTCTCCGATTGCCGGGACCTACTTTTTGACGGGGCCTAGCAGCAACAGTACCACCAGCAACAGTACTGCTTCTTCAACATCTCCTGCCAGTAGCACATCGTCCGCGGCTACTTCGAGCGGCGTAGGAAGATCTCTAAAGGCTCATGGTGTAAATTTGAAAGTTACGTGGGGAGTGATACTTTGTTCGACTATATACGGACTTGTCTTCTAAGTTATCCCGCGGGCCAAGCGGTAGCATATAATGAAATTCAGCTTTCTCGTTTATGTAGTGAAAATTCGGACTCGGAAAGTACTTTGTCCTCATCACGTGGCTGAGTCAGCGATCATTCTCTTTGCCTTTCTCTTCGATGGCGCTTGCCCGCCCGACGGTAAGTTTCGATATTCCTGTACCCCTCCACTTGAATAATTCGTTCACCCAGTCGAAGCTTCCCGCTGGTGCCAATCGTATCCTATTTATAAAAAATCTAAACTATCAAATCAATGGAGAAGACTTGTATGACCTCTTCGCGCGTTATGGAAGTATTCGACAGATTCGGATAGGAAACGAATCAAAGACCAAGGGAACCGCTTTCGTGGTTTTTGACGATGTCATGGATGTATGTGGCAATCTTCATCTCGACTGAACGCTAACTAACAGCTGCATCGTAGGCAAAGAACGCTCTCGACCACCTGAATGGTTTCCACCTGCAAGAGCGCTACATCGTGGTGCTTTATCATATGCCAGCTAAGCAGGATGCTGCAGCGGCAAAGGCTGACTTGGCTCGTCGAGAAGAAGAATTGGCCCAATTAAAGAAAAAACACAACATAGGAGATGATTAATATCAACCCGTTCTCAAACGGTACCGGGCACCATGGTCTTCTGGATTATCGGGCTTCCACTTTCGTTATACTCCGTAATTTGATCCCCGCGACCGCGTTTGTGCAAGTTCCAAGCCAGCTTTCCACGAACTTGACACGGAATCATGAAACGCCGTTCGTCATTTATCAAGTCAGTACGAGAATGGTTCTTCCAACATAACTTCCACTAATATATACAATGGATGTATCTACTTAGGTGTAGTTTTTTTGTTATCTGATCAACTATATGTGAAGTAATCAACGAATCGTGCTGGCGCTGCATGTAGGGCAAAGTCTGTCAATATGTGGCGCTGCGGAGAGCCGAACGTCAGGATGTAACTTGTGTCCACCTATCGCAATGACACTCACAGTATTGCTGTGGGTACTGTCGGCTGAACAGTGAAGCGGGTAAATACATGTTCGCAATTTTAAGCAAAGCGATACTCACTACTGCCAACATGTCTGTGAGCAATTTGGGCAGTTCTGTGGATGCGTTCGACTGAACTTGCAGTTGATCAGCTCGCATTTTATCTAGTAAGAACATAATGAGAGCGGTGCATACTATCACAGTAGCTAGTGCCCTACCTCTTCTTCAGGCTGAACCGGAGATTGTTCATAGGTCATCAAGAACGTTCATCTAGAAGCTATACGACCCACCAAATTAACACCATGACCGCATCTGTGTTCAGTCAGTATAGCCGCCTTTGTTACATTAGACGTTTACCTGGTGTATATATTGCGAACCCTGCGACAACAACGGTAAGTACGCCAGCGTTGACGAGAGTGGATGAGATGTGCTGACCGACGCCAATAGCACATCTTAATAGAACAGATCGGGTACCGAGGTAAGTCTTTGCAGAGAATGAGGGATGATTAGGCTAATGTGAGTAGCATTTATATGCCTCACTCGAAGCCTTTGTAATTGCCAATGACGGCAGTCGATTTATCTGAAAGGCTCGACCATTGCTGTTGGTTTGTCAACTAATGGCCAAAGACCTCTCGATCATCATCCAGCTGAGTATGTAGTTGGTAAGCACGACAAAGTTATGTCGAAGTCCTGTATCGCCTTTCACACATTTTTGTTTAGTGAGAAAAAAAAATCATAGTTACTGATAGACCCGATTTAGCTTCAGTTCAAAAAAAAAAATGACTGAAGCAGATTGGGGGTACAATGGTGTTCTTTTCGGGGTAACAAATATGACATGCTAATCTACGACGTAGATTGGCTTTTAAGACCATTCATTTCCAGACAGGAATGAATACCCAAGTAGTAAGAGTGAGGCGAAAGCCGCAATACTCGTGGCTTGCCTTCCAGTCTGCTTTGCTCGCCAAACAGGAAGGGGGGTCTCCTTTCGTTCCAGTCTATGATTTCCTTCTCCCGGTTTAAACTTATTCATTGCGTATGGGCCCTGACTATTTCTTATCGAATCCACCCCACACCCGGGCGAAGAATTTCGTCATGCATCCATCGGACTAATGCTCCGGGATGCTCAAATTACCTGCACATTCCCAACGCTATGTACTTATGAAGAGCTCCAAATCTGTTCTATCGATGCACTGGGAAACGGCTGATAGCAGAAACCCCTGAAAAATGACCGGTCATCTACAAGTGTCTCCAAGATTAGGAGGGTTCTTCCCAAAAAGAGGTTCAATCTACACCTAGAATATCCGGGGGCGTTGTGCTTATCTCCGTTGACTGATGGGATTGAACAGTTTCTACCTGAAATTTTTTCCATTCGGCTCTCCAGAGCGGGCTTGGAGGTCTACGATATGGATACGATCCCAAGACATTGCATCTAGTGTAGTGCGCCATTCTGTCCGCGGCATAGGTTTCTGAGTTTTCTCTCGGGAAGAATGAGGATGTACGCCACTCCACACGTTGTATCACATATCAAGTTCGCAAACTTGGCTTCCAGCATTGACAATCCATCCTCATGCTCAGACCTGATATGTGTGTACTTTTCAGCGGCGTCGTGTCCAATGGCTCACACTCACATTCAGTGATTCAGATTTTTCCAGAACCCCTTAATGAGCCTGGATGGCTATTGTTAAATCCAAATGCTCGATGATGAAGGAAGAGGAAAGATAACCTCTATGACCTCGGAATCAAGTAGAAAATTTATGGTGCCAACCTTTCTTGCAGTGTAGGTACATACTACACTGAAAGGGGAATTATTGAAGAGACCAATGCGTCCTCAGTACCTCCATGCCCTAAAGTGAAGTTGTGCCTAAACATCGAACGATCCAAAATGACATCCTCGGGCTGAGTATTCCTAATTAAGAGTCACTAGCCATCGCGTCCTTTGCCGGCTAAGGACTTTTGAGGAAGGCAATTATCCTTCAGTTCGTTTCAGTGGCGCTGGAACGCTGAGACAAGCCACAGACGGCCCATTCCGAAATCTTGAGTGGACTTGTCACTCCACAGATATCGAATGATAGTTGCGCAAAACAGGTAACCATAGGACGTGGCGTGCCACACCACACGCAGCCAAATGGTATGCTAATCAAATGACTCGAGCTTTGTGTCGTTTGTGAGTTCATATAAATAGTTCTAAAAGGATAAGGTTCTTGTATGATACTAAGAACAAAATGATATTCATTACACGGTATGATTAACAGGATTCAAATATAGTATGGGGCATTGTATTACAATGCGAGGGTTGCGTGGGGAATTCGTGGCAAGTATTTAATTTAGGGATTCTTGACGGGTAAATACAGAAACATGTCTCCTAGTTTCTAGATTTGGAGATTAGAATGGTGGCTTCGAAGACTCTGACTTCGACAATTAGGCACATTTATCGAGAACACATGTCGTCAGTCCCAATAGTCGACTACTAAGGCGGCATCAGCTGTAGGTGTGTTAGCAGGGTATATACTTCCTTGCAGAATCTTCCCTGCTAGTTACCTCGTTGCTGCTAAGACTCGGGAATTGTGTACACAACGCCTGTGGGAAGCAGCTTGGGTATTAAGCAAAGCATCATCACAAGAGTGGATATACGAGAACAAGAATAACAATACAGACACTCGATGATTACGTACTACATCTACGAGCACCCTGCCCTCGTGAAGACCTACTAAAGTCGCAGCTAGAAATACCCCGCAAGTCATACATTGTTAGATAAGTTCTGCGGCATTGACGGGCATTTCGTCCTAGTTTGACACGGAATATTCAGCATAACATCGGGCATTCTGAGAAAGTATCGCGTACGATTTGGGTACTGTAAAACATTTCTGAAACAGGCAGACGATAATGAGTAAAATTGAAACCGTAAAACATGAACGCGACAGACCTATATCCCGCAGGATCCGGACATCGTCGACAGTCACAAACTACAACCGGACATCCATAAGTAAAATGGGTGAGATACCTATGTTCGTTACTTACGTTGATAGCTACACCCTTGCGACCGAACCGACCGGACCGACCAATTCTGTGGATGTAGTTTTCACGGTTTCTGCCCCCAGAAAAGTAAGCTCAGGTAAAGAGGGTCTGAAAGTCCAAACTCACGCGGGTAGGTCGTAGTTTATGACTAACGAAACTTGCTGTACATCGATACCTCGAGCCCAGACGTCTGTCGTGATGAGGACCCGCCTAGATAAAGACTGGGATGAGACGAAAGCCAATTTGAGCAATGAAGAACTAACGAGGTACCACCACGGAACTCTGCCATGATCGCATCACGTTCCTTCTGTGGCATTTCGCCATGCATCGACGACACCGTAAAGTTAGAGGCACGCATCTTCTCCGTCAGCCAATCAACCTGTAAATTAAATCAGTGGAGATTGAGCGTGGCAAGGAGATGTTCTTCACGCACCTTTCTCCGTGTGTTGCAGAAGATGACGGCTTGTGTAATAGTCAAGGTGTCGTAAAGATCACACAAGGTGTCAAATTTCCAGTCCTCCTTTTCGACAGCGACAAAGAACTGCTTAATACCTTCCAGAGTCAACTCGTCACGCTTGACAAGGATACGTATCGGGTCGGTCATGAACTTGGTGGTCATTTCCAAAACATCGTATGGAAGCGTAGCGCTGAGGACGACCACCTGCGTTGCTGGAGGAAGATACCGGTACACATCATAGATCTGCTCCTTAAATCCCTTGTTCAACAGTTCGTCGGCTTCATCAAGCACGAGCATTTTTATATTCCGTGTACGCAAGCTTCGACGTCGAATCATGTCGAACACACGTCCAGGTGTTCCAGAGACAACGTGTTGGCCATATTCGAGTTTTCGGATGTCTTCACCAATGGAAGTGCCGCCGATACACGCGTGACATTGGACATTCATATAGTCCCCGAGAGCAAGAACAACAGACTGGATTTGGGTAGCTAGTTCCCTGGTAGGAGAGAGAACTAGCGCCTGCGTTTCCCGCACAGTTACGTCGATGGATTGGAGGATGGATATTGAAAAAGTTGCGGTTTTACCAGTACCAGATTGAGCCTGGGCGATGACATCGCGGCCTTGTGTTATGGGAAGAATGGCACGCTGCTGAATGGCCGACGGCTTTTCGAAGTCTAGAGATATGTATAGTTTGAGCCGCAGCGCAGCAGATGAAGATAAAAAATGAACTTGCTGTAGGCGTAGATTCCTCGAATAAGGTCCTCCTTCAACCCAAGGTCATCAAAGGTTGAAACGACAGAGACTGCCTCCGATGATTCAAAGACCAGTTTCTAAGGAAATATGAGGCAGTAAAAACAAAGAAACGAGAAGAATTTACCTCGTCGCCAGCATTGATTCCCGACATTATGGTTCTACGAGTTAAAGGTAAGGGCGTGGGAGTTTTTGGCAACTTCAACTTTCACCTTTACGCTTTCATGGACTCGGTCATTGAAGTCCAACGCCAAACTCACGAAGAGATTGAACGTTTCGAGCGCGCTCTTTATACGCTCCTGTCCAGGAACGCCTCTACACACGAATCCAGACTTCAAAGCGAACACCGTGCTGCACAGGTGCTTGACCGAATATCATCTCGGGTAGTCGCCCTAAACAACATCTACGCGGACAAAAATGCCCGGGAACAGGAGATCAATGCTCTCTCTGCACCTTCCAATCAGCTGAACGATCTGGAAGAATTTTACTCGCGGTTAAGTAAAATCCGAGAGCACCACAGCAAGTATCCTGACTCTGTCGCAGGAGGATTTGAACTGGAACTGGCTTCTCTGCTCGAAGAACCCAGTCAGGATGACGAGGATTACGAAGACGAAGATCGTACGCTGCTAAACTATGTTGTTTCTTGCATTATTCAATGTCCTTATAGCTATCTCCCTGCTCTTTTCTGGGGAAGAGGCATACGGCAAGTATCTTGACCTCTACGCAAACCACACCGCGTACAATAATCTGAAGAATATCGGAAAACGTCCGGGTTATCTGCAGTATCTTGACCTCTTTCTTGAAGCTCAGAATGGCCCAGTACACCGAGAGTTATCTGAAGAGACACGCTTTTCGAAAAATTATGAAACGTACGTTTTCTTAACTGCGAAAGATTAACTGTCTCATTTTACAATTAGATACATTAAGGCCTTGCATACATACCTTCTTTCTTTCACGAGACGGACACAACCCCTTGGCGACGTTGCGATTCAACAGCAAGAAGCAGCTGCCGAATTTGAGAAATTATGGGAAGCAGGAGAATTGTCAGACTGGAAAGAAGAGAATGGCAATGGCAAAAAGGCAGCGATGAATGGTAGTACTAATGGTAGTGGAATATGGTGCTCGGCTTGTACGTCGCAATCAAGAGCACTCCGACTTTTCTTATCAAAGATTGTTCTTCTAGGTCAGAAACACTATTCAAAGCAAACAGTGTACGATGCACACCTCACGTCCAAAAAGCATGTCAAAGCCTCCGTAAAACAAGCTCAAGGCTCCGCTGATTCTGCTTCCACAAATCCCAATGGGCTCGCTTCTACACCTTCTACATCCTCCAATGTCAGCTCGCTCAAAATCCGTCTTCACAATTCTGCACTACACACCCACCTTGTTACCTCCCTCTTGATCCCGCTTGCAGGAACACTCAACGACACGAAGTCGAATGTTGAGCGTCGCTTTTCGCTGACCGCTCGTGAGCGCGAACAAGAGCTTCTCGATCAAGCGAAGCCAAAAAATGCCGCTGGGTCGACTGCTCAGAATGGTAAAACGGGCGATGGTGAAGAAGGTGAAGAGGAAGAAGAAGAGGAAGAAAGGATATACAATCCTCTCAAGCTACCCCTGGGATGGGATGGGAAACCTATCCCGTACTGGTTGTATAAGCTGCATGGACTTGGTGTGGAATATCGCTGCGAAATATGCTCAGATTTTGTGTACATGGGCCGGTACGTATTATTTTACTTTGAATACTCTTTACTCACGTTTGCCTTGCATAGAAAGAACTTTGATCGACATTTTCAAGAGTCTCGACACGCTTTTGGTATGCGTGCACTAGGTCTTCCAAATACGAAGCATTTTCATGAGATTACGAAGATTGAGGATGCGCTTGCTCGTGAGTGTCCATTGATACTCGTTTGCTCGCTGTTTATCTCCCACTTTCACAGTTGCCGAAAAACTCAAACAAGAAGGGAAACATGAAGTGTTTGAACAGGAGACCATGGAGGAGTTGGAAGATGATGAGGGTAACGTCTATAACAGGAAGACTTACGAGGATCTTAAAAAGCAGGGAATTATATGATGTATTATCCCATAGTTTGTACCATTTGCACTTCTTTGATCTCAATTTATATCGTCCTTCGTCCTCATCATACATTCCGCTAGCAAAACAGGACAATGGGAAAGAAAAAATTCAATTTAAAGACTAAGTGGTGGTGGCGGCGGGGGTTTGCGAACCACATGGGGAGGATGATCGGGGGTCATTACAGCTGCATAGTAAAGTTCTTCGTCCGAAGAAGAAGGCGAAGAAGATAAAGAGGTGTCGATAGAACTATTGTCTTCAAATGGATTTTTTGATTGATGATACCACTGATAGTTAAACGAAGAGAGAGGCAGAATTCCATTGGGTGTATCTGAGTTACGAAAAAAAAATCATCTGACAAACGGTCCTAAGATTTGTGATAATCGAAAGGACGTACCTAGTGTGTCCCACCACATTTGTTCATCGCTACTCGGGGGTGGCACTGTCCAAGGCAGATCAACATTTAGCTCCTGTTTATCGTTCACAACTTACGTTCATTCGACTGAAAGTCATCAGGTAGCACCATCGAGGCAAGTTTATCGTCCAGCTTTTCCCCCGGCTCAGTATGGAGGACACTGTCTAATAGCAGGCGAGACAGTGCAGCTCGTTTGGTCGTATCAATGATGCGGATACTGGGTCTGAAAACAGCGAACACTATTGGTTGAAGGGTTAGTGTTTGTTTGTAAAGTAGATATTGTATAAACTACCTGGTTTATGATCTGAGCCTCTGAGCTCGGCTCTCGAGTACGCAGAAAGGTCTAGTTGATGTCCACGGTACAACACACGATCTACACAACAATAAGGCCCGTAGAGGCTAGAAAGGCAGGAAGGTTAAGCGCACCCGTCCAAGCCGGTATTCTCATTTTCTCGCTTGAATCGTAGTTGTCCGTGCCCAGATCATATCGGTACGTGGGCTTGAAAAGTAAAGGGCCTTCCTGGTACCCCGTGAACGCGATACTGGCATCCATGACATGCTTCAGCTGGGAAATGACACTGGATTGAGTGCAGTAGATATATATATATATATCAGGAAATGGACTTACCTGATCAGCAGCAAGTAAAGCGTCGAATGAATTGGACTCTGCGAGAGACCTTACAACCTCATTCTCGAGATCAACTCGATAGTTTGTGTCTGCAAGCCATAACACATTTCTGCAAAAGGGTTCAGTCGATGTCTATAGAGAACCATTAAATCTTTCGTCGCTTACTCGTGACTGGAGATTGTCTTCCCTTTGAGGAAGTGCAATCCTGTTTCTATCGTACGATAGTCCATGTTTCTTTCTTCAATGTTTGCATGTCCAGCGGCCAGATGAGCAGTCACGAAACAAAAAGTTGTGTCGTGATACTGTAGACGAATTCCAACCGCCCCCTTGTTCCCAGACATTCCTCTCAGGCCAGTCTACCATCGACTATCAACGCAGTATATGCGACTTTCGCATGGTTGCTTACCTTGCGCGTTGCAGCTTCGACATTGCGTATGACAGCAGTAAGCTCAGATTTGACTAGTACCAGAAGAGCAGTGCCGACCAGCTACAAGAATCATCAGAAAATTCATGATTGGATGACGGAATTTATTGACCTGTTCACTCCGAAGCAACACATAGTCAGACTTCTTTTGAGGACGGCGGTCCAACGCTTCGAGAATCGTTGTCTCCCATATGCGTCTATCGTACAATAAGTTCGAGCCGTCCAGCAACAAGGATGAGTCTCACCTCTTCTCTGGGTCAGTTTGAACAATTTGTTGAGCTGTAAGGGGGACAATCTCTTGAAATCCGAGTACAAACATGTCTGGACTAGATGAGAATGTTCAGACGTAAATCTTGCAATGCAACATTGGAGCAATTTACTCCTCGAAGGCTGCAGGATTGTCTTAGAAGTTAGTATTGCTAGAAGTAAAGGATTTAACTTACAATCTCGCGGAAATAACCAAGGAAGCAAAGATTCCGATGGCGACTGCAATGAAGATGCATTTGATTGAGTGAACGAATCGAAGCATGAAATACACGAACCCGGCCATTCAGATTCCAGGTGCCCACAAAAATGACGCATCGCTTGCTATGTGAATATTCGGGCAACCGCTTGTCCAACGCGGCTCTAACGGAATCGTGGATTGGGTCGAAAATAGTCACTTGTCTTTGAGAGCTCATATTACCCTGGAATAAAAGAGTCGAAATTGGTGTCACGGAAGATGCAAACATTAACTGACCAGATACATATCGATCGCAGTTTGTTTTGCCTTGTCCTGAAAATTGTTGATGTATGCCCGGGAAACACTTTTGGTAGCATCTGAAAATACACCTGTAGGCCTCTCGTAAACATGAGACTACGATTAAGCACACCAGATAAAGGGACAAACCGGCTAAAGTTCGCTTTCCGCTCCGTGTATAGCTAGTATTCAAAGCCCCTGTCCCTGCGTAGATCTTGGATAAAGCATCCCCATTTTCGGCCCATAGTTCTCTATGGTGTATCCAAAGTGTATTCGATTGGATCCACTCGCGGCGGACGAGCACGAGATACTGTTCTAGAGTAGTCCGAGATAATATGTCTTGTACAAAATTCGTCCGGTCAAGGCTGGTTCATAGTGACAATCGAAAAAATTTCTGGAGCAAGAATTCTCAATACGCACCAGTCTAAGCAGTTGGTCCTGAATATGCCTCGCTGATTCGTGATGAGATCATTAGAGCTCGTGTCACACATGGTAAATCCGAATGAATCGACATGATCGGTGATGGCCTCCATCCGCCTTGTACCTTTGTTAGTAGTCGCAATATGCTTCAGGATGGTAAATCATACCTGAGTTCTCGCATGACGCTGTCATGTCCCCCAATCCTAACTTGGGAGTGGAAGTCAAAATGAGTGATATCTAACTCATCCCCTAACCCTGCACGAGCGATGCGAAGATGTCTATCGTAAGCACTACTTAAGATGGATTCGTTTTCTTTTGTGCCAAGCAGATTTATAGCATGGGTGGAGCCGTATTCTTCGGTGAGATGAGCAAAATGTCGCTCAAAGGCAGGCTGAGAAGCATGAGGGCGGGTAATTTGTATGCGCTGTCCGAAAGTTTGGAGGCCTTGCTGTTCCCAAAATACCGGTACACTGCCACGGGCCTGCACGTAACTTATACAGTGCTGATCTGTACTGAATAACGTTTCAGTCTACCAAACATTCAGCATCAATCGTGAAGGATAAAAGACAACGATCGACCTCTACAAAGTTGGCGCAATGTCCGTCGTCGTCGACACCTCTCGTGTTGAATCGTGTTCCTGCCCGTTTCCAACCAAGCCGGGAGATCAGTGAAAGGGTGGCGATGGTGGGAGCCCCGTTTGTCGGAGGTGCGGGAAGCGCCATCGAGAAAACACCCACATAACCTTGAACTGTCAGTATCTGCAGAATCAATAAGCGAAGGTCTAACGTCAAAAGCTGGGACATACAACGAACTGGCACTGATCGAATTCGTAGCGTTCATGAGAGCCTAGACGTTCTCTGAAGTCAAGTAAACTGCGCGCGATGTACTCGTTCCACACGAATCTTTCATCATAGTTCCCGACATCACCAGAGTCTTTGGAGTCTCGTGCAAGCCGCCGGGACAATCTTGATGACAGATCCCACTGCGAATCGATAGCATAGTAAAAGGTCCCCGAGGACATAATTTTGCTCAACGGAGCGCACGGGTGTTCGTAGGCCTGAGGATTGTTGTAGTCTCGTTCTGAAGGGTCGACATTGGATGATGATTCAACATCGTCCCAAAGCGACGAGGTGAGACTATAGAATGCAACTTCGTGTATGCGAGCAACAGTCTCTGCGGCTGTTTCTGAGGGACGGGTGTTTCCCACTTCAGCCGCGCTTGTGACCACCGCAAGAAAGAGATCTACAATGATCTGTTAGGCGACGATAGGCTAGCAGTATCAAAGCGCACCATTTTCGACGGATATCATCCCAAGGCAGCCCTTTATTCCCCTCTGGGTTAGCCTAACAACGCTGGTCAAATCGACTTCATCTTTTGGCAAGAATTCGACCACAGCTTGAATACTATCCACACCAGCACGAAATACGAGAGCTCGTCTTGGCTTTCCAATTCGTTCTTCGGAAGGGCTGGTAACGAGAATTAGAGTCCTTGGGTTGCTGCCTAAATACAAGTACATAACGCGGAAGGAAGATTTACATAGTGCGAGCGCTTATTCCACTGCTGTCCTTTGTTTCTGGTCACTATGTAGTGCGATGTTTCTCGTGGCGTATGTTTTGATTCAAGTATTTAATATCGAGAAAAGATTCGCATGAATCTCGCAGCCACCCTCCCCACTCTCTGCCCAGAAGCAGGCCAGTCTCTTCTTGTAGGAGCATGCAAATAATTATCGGGTCGAGGAACATTGTCAGATTATTCAGAAGTTTTGGCGAAGTTGACTATGTAAGTATCATTTCACTACTTCGTACGGTTACCTCGAACGATGTCTTCTTGGGAAATACCACCTTTCTCACATAGACTGCGGAAAATACTGCCCCTGCTTTGGAAAAGAGTCAAAGGTGTATCAAACTCCTGCATTCGGTCGAAATTTATCACTTATCGAGGTTTTAGCAGTAGACCAGATGCTCACCGCTACAGTTCCTTGATCCATGACTAGGATACGATCATACGAAATAATTGTTTGAAGACGATCTAAAATGTAAAAGCAACTAAATGGGGAATAAGAAACGTTATGGAAATTTCATACGAGCAATGCATAGCATAGTGCAGTTTTTGAATTGCGAATGAAGACTCTTTTGAATCTTGGTCTCAGTGACTGGGTCGACGGACGCACTGCAAACTCGGTCAGAATCCAGCCTCCGTAAAGAATTTGTTATCCCTTACGTTGCTTCATCCAGGATGACAACTTTACTGTTCTTAACTAGGGCACGCGCAATACTAAGCAATGCCCGCTGGCCAACGCTCAGATTCGCTCCCTCGGGTTCAACAATTGTGTCTAGTGTGATGGCTTGTGAGCTTGACTTCTCGTCCAAAATGGCATCCACAGCAGTAGACTCAGATCGAGCATCTTCAACCAGATATGACCTATGAAGAGCATCCCATAACTCTGCATCGTCATATTGCGAAAAAGGATCGAGGTTAGTACGGATAGTGCCTTTACATGCGGTTTAGTGGATGGGCTGAGTACATTGTGAGTATGATATACTTACCGCTAATCAGTGTCGGCTGTTTGTGAAGAAAAATAAATTTTCTGAGATTTCATAGCCCTAATTTCAACACTTTACCTCCTGGGGGATCATAGATATTTTTGTCCTCAAATTCCGCAACCCAATCTTCGATATATCAGTACTGCCAGGTTAGAGTCAACAAGCTGCACTTGCTCTCTGAGTAGAAGCGTACCCATCTATAGTGATTGTTCCTTCAAAATTCACGATGCGGAGCAAGGTCAAGATGAGTGATGATTTTCCAGCGCCTGAGGTAGGTATAAGCCTAGCTTAGAAGAACGAGGAACTAAATATTACCTGTGCGACCCACAATGCCGATCTTTTCATTTGCTCTAATCTCGATGTTCAAGTTACGCAGAACATTTGGCAAACCAGCTCGATAAGTCATGCAAACGTCTTTGAAGCATATAATACCATCTCGGGGCCATTCTGTGGATAGCTCCGTTGCTTTGATTTCATGAGGCGGCTCTTGTTCAATATTCTTTGCTTGTCCGTAATAAACAGCTGAATTTATAGGTTAGTCAAATTATTCAACAATTGGATACATTACAAGGCACCTCGTTCGACTGCATTCATGTAGTTCTGAGTGGTAGTTAGCGATGCCTCTTGTGATACAAATATAAAACTGACTTCAATTTCGGCGGATTGTCGTGTTACAACTCCACATAACTGAGTGAGTGTCGCTGTTGTTAGATTTGAGGTGAGCGTTAAAAAAAACTGGAAAAGATAATGCATATATACTGGAATATGTCAAAATCAGGCCGATTTGAGCAGCATTAACTCCGGATACTCCTACAACTGCAAATAATGAAACCTGGAATGTTTTCTTCAGTCTCAAGTTTCTCAAAACATATAAGAAGCATACGAAAAAGACCAATACAGCTCCCAAACAATCAACCCGTATGGCAAGCCACCTGAGAGAGAGTTAAAGTGAGACTATCTCCAGTGACATAACCGCGAACCTTTGTGTGGTGACAGTTATGAATAACGCTCTGTTTTCCAGATCAATGTAGTACTGATTGTCCTGTATAAATTTTGGAATCTTTCCATAGCTTCGAATGGTTGGCAAGCCTGAAACCACATTGATTCTTGTTTTTTTCATTCAGCAGCTGAGATACGTACCGGTCAATGACTCTGAAACTTGAGCATAGAGCAAAGAGCGCAGCATAGCATCTGTAAAACCAGTAGAGTCAATTTCCCTGCCGCTAGTTTATTCGTAAACCATATCATTACCAAGGCGCCTGATTTCTCTGGCACCCGCTTTGTAGAATGAGGCAAAGTAATTGTAACCAAAAGCAATCACAAAGACTGCAATGACTGATTATTTGAATTTGTCAGTGCCAGGGGAATCTTATCAGCGGCCTCGTCTACTGCAACTCACTGAAGTAGGGCTCAAGGATGGAAATGACTATTACAGCTCCAAGGACATTGGCTATGGTCAATATAACTGTGGCAAATTTCTACATTTTTTCGATGATCTTCGAAATATGAAGGCCACTTACAAAGGCGGACAGATGCTGATTCAAAAAATATGAGTAATTTCTTGTGAAACTCGACCAAAATAGTGAAAGATCCTACTGGGAATTTGATTGTCAATGCCTAGAGTACTTGATGAATATAGAATTAATTTTGTGATGGTGGAAAATGACATACTATCAACATCTTTTCCAAGTAAGCTTTGAATGCGGCCCAAGGGCTATGATGCATCAACTTAGTTCCAAATGTACAACATGGAAGTTCACATTATATATGATAAGCTTACTGTTGTGTCAAAAAAGGACATTTGCGCATACATGATATTGAGGACCACATTCTTGTGCAGGTTTATTGAAACAAACTTTGACAAAGCATCAACTGAAAGGCCCCTATAGACATGTTTCAAAGATTGGATCTGACAATCAAAAAATGCAATATACATGAAAAATGTAAACATAGCTTGAGATATGCCAAGACATGCATATAAAATTTGATAGAAGGAAAACGGCTTGAGGAATGTACTATGAGCATTGTGGTGGTTTGAGAATGGGCATGAATTATGAAATATTCAAAACATACTTTGCTTGCCACCAGACAAGGGTATACGTGTTCACAATTTGGCTTCCTTGCATCAACACAATTGAAGCAATAATCAGTGGAATAGTAATGGATCCACGACCAGCTTTGACATATGACCAATAAACTTTGGAAATCGGCATTCAATCTTCAGACAGGTTAAGAATGAAAAAAAAACTCATACCGGACCAGGGCACAGATCCTGTGCTTCTTTTTTCCATTTTGATAAGCTTCCCATTACTTTTTCCAATACCTGCACCCGTTCTGTGAACATGAGAGTTATTTTCAAGGTCTACTTTAATTTGGGATTTGTCTCTTTTGTCTAGAACCTGGAGTGGAAGAGGTGGCCTATTTGTGGAAAGTGTGGATATAATACCCCCATCCATACTGTAAACCTTGCTGCAAAACGGCAGAATGTGCATTGTATGGGTAACAAGAATAACCGTTTTGCCTTCTTGGATCAGAGGACCAATAGCACCATGGAATAAAGCCCTTCCAACATGTGCATCAACTAGATAAATGAAAGTTACTGGTAATTGTCAAAGCAATATCATATAATAGTCTCTTACCAGCAGATAGAGGATCATCAAAGAGAAAAATTTCAGCTCTGCTATATAAAGCCCGAGCAATACTAATCTGAAAAAAAAATCAGGAGACATTAAAAAAAGTCCAGAGATAATAGATATTACTCTTTGTTTCTGACCCCCACTAAGGTTGACCCCTTTCTCACCAATCTAAAAATTATCAAGTATGATAGAGATGTATAAGAAATAATCAGCCCACCTCGGTTAAATCACCATCAGCCATGATTTCCAAATCCGGGAGTAAGCACGCAACCTCTACTACCCTCCAGTACCTCTCCTCATCAAAAGGCTCGCCAAATAAGATGTTATTTTTCTGATCTCAAATTAATTATTAAGCATGAATACCATAAGCAAGCATACCACAGTGGAATTTTGAATCCAAGGAATTTGAGGACAGTAGGCAACTTTTCCACCAAAAGAAAATGTTCCTTCAACAACCCTCATTTCTCCAATGAGACCTTGTAACAAACTTGACTAATGGTAAAATTTCAGAGAGACGTCCAGCGAAAGGTGATCAAATGGACAGACTTTACCGCTACCACATTTTCCAACTATTGCTGTCAAAGAATGGCGTGGAACCTCGAGGTTAATATTCCGAACTTTGAAAGGCTCAGATTCTTCAAATTCTTGAGTATTGTCAGAAGAATGAACATTCAATCTCTCCTTTCCCTTCAATATGACTTCAGCAGGCGAAGATAATTCCCAAGTAAATGCCAGGCCCTTGGTTTGGAGAGCAGAACTTTGCATGGGATCAATGATGAAAGGGGTTTGTGACAAGGTTTCAGCATGGAATATTTTTGACAGTCTTGCTAAAGCATTCTGAGCATCTGCTGTCACAGACATGGCTCGAGGGAAGAACATCATTGGTTGCCGCAAAAGCTATGATCAACACAATGCATTGAGTCTTCAACCTGACCAAAACAAATATTCACTTCACTTGAAACAAACTGAGTGACGAAAAAACAACCGCAATGTCAAACTCTGAGCTGAGTTTTGTATAGGTGACAAATGCAAGAGTTGCAGCTAATACAGGTATAGAATATGCAAATGCGGTACTAAACAACATATCAATGAGTATCAGTATATAGTCACAAAAACATAGCTCTTCACTTAGCAGATTGAATGTTATTCATTTTTTTAATACTAGCCATTTCTTGAGTTCGAGTTTGTGCAATTCCTGTTTTAAGACAGATATTAGCTTACAAATCACATGAAAGATCAGTAGGGTCAATTAGTGGAACATTACTTTGGATAAAAGGAGGCTCATAAGAGAAATATTTGACAATACGCATGGTGCCTGCCATTTTCACTAATTAAATCAGGAAGATGCTGTTCCAATGACTGACTTACTGAATACCTCGGCCAGAAGCTTAGCTCGTTGATCAGTAAAGACATTTGATGTCTTCCGAATTTTCAACCGGTTTGCCATCACTTGACCTTGTATTGGAGCGACAAGTAAAAAAAGTGCAAAGCCAGCCAAGGCTGAAGGACCAAGCTACAGAGGTTCTTAAAAACAAACATACTGATATTCCAGATAAAGCACCCCATACTTGTACCAAAAGGATAATGAGGCAGACAGAAACCTGTATTGGTGCAGTCCATCCTTGCGTCACAGTGTCATGAATTCTAGATGATTTCACCTCAGATCTATCATACCTGCATGCTAGGATAAGAATGAACTTTTATTGTGGCCAAATAAAAGAGGTCAAACTCACAAACCACTGAGAAGCTGCATCGATTCTGCTTATCTACAATCCCTAAGCAATCAAAGCAGTTTATCAAAAAGAACGAGCACTCACATCTGTGGATATACTGTTTACTAATTTCACATTCGTGTATTCTATGCGAGCTCTACCCGTTAGGACTACACTGCGTTTGTAGACAGAATTGGTCAATGCCCCACGGGCCAGGACTCCAGTTGTCATGGAACGCCAGAAAAACTATAGGTATTTCAAGGCGGCTGCTTTTGTTCAAAGTGCTGAGAAGACTCACCTGGTGCTGACATATGCTTGTGCATATCACCATCAAGAAAAGCCCGATCGCCATCGCTACTCCTCTTCCAACATCAGGCAATTCTTTCCCCGTTTCGCTAGAAGAAGAGCGTTCCTTGGCGAAGTTGATGATCGCCTGAAAATTCCGGATACATTAGATATATTGAGGACTTGGTCGGATTTCCCTTGTCGAAGTATTGAAAATCGAACCTTAACAATCAACGGACCCATCATCTGGCAAGTGTCTCCGAAAACCTGGTTGTGCGATCCAAAAATCATCCACGTATTGAGCTAGGGAAGCAGGAGGCAGTTAGATATTCACCTTAAAAGCTCCTCCTATCCAGAAGAGATGGCCGAACACTTCATTCAAGCTCCATGCAAGGCTGGCCTCCCGTTTTCCACCTACATCGCGCCAGTGTCTTTCTAGAAGACGTCTGCGACTACGGGGATCACTAGACGCAAGTGCTCGGACAAACCAGACCATGCGCCTCAGAACCCCCGGAGATATCTCACCGAGTCTCAACTTCATATTCCATTCGTTAGATTGCTGAACTCTGCGCGTCCATGCTTTGTCTAACTGTTCGGAAAGATACGCTGACGCCATGGTTTCATCCATCTTCCAAAGATCAGATGCTTGCAATATACGTTGATAGCCCAAAACCTAGCATCGCAATGTGTCAACTCAAAGCGCCCACAGCCTTGAATATATTTGACAGAGAGTATACCATAAGCGGCGTAACCCAAGAGTATGTCAGTCTTGAAAACAGAGACGCATTCATGATGGGAATGACCTGCAGACAACAATTTGAGCTATTGAATGACAGAGGAAGAATCTGATTCTCGACATACGGCAGCATCTGCTAGGCTCTGCTTGGGAGGAGGCGGAAGACCTTTTGGGATCCTAATGTTGTTTATCGTAATTATCGTAAGAAAGGTACCACTTGGAGAAGGAATAGACGGACCACAGCTGCCACCACTTTCTTCGAATACGAAGGATGTCTTCACCTGCGTCGAGGCGAATATTCTCTAAAATTGTATGTCCATGAGATTCCACGCATGAAGACTTGACCTCTTGCGGGGAAATTTTTTCGGTAGACATTATGGCTCCGAGATATGAGCAGCGATCCGAAATAAGCCACAAAACACTTTCTTGAGGCGATAGCATTCCTTTTAAGCCTCGCAGATGCCGGTCCGATATAACATGATGCCCTAGGTTCGACGGACTTGGTTCAGGAAAGAAAAACAATGCGAAGAAGTACGGGAGCGGTCAGAATGTAATTCACACACGCCGGTGGGCGCGTTACCTGAACGTGTTTATACCGAGAGTAAGACCAGCAACAAATGCCAAATTACCAACGTACTCTGCAGTTCACATACTTAAGGTCCACTGGGTAAAATTTACACTCCCTCCCACAGATATTCCATACTGGGAGCCACGAACTTTTCCCAGATATTCCAGTTCAACGCTCGCCTTCAGGCACACAAACTGTTGCGTCAAGGGAAATTGATCTTCTCTCGCAGGAAGCACGCGAAAAAGATATCAATTCGGATGTGGGGAATGAAACCTCGCTTCCGAAGAAAGCGAAGACAACGGAATTTTCAGGCCACAATTGCTCCAACTCCAACTACAACTCCAACTGAATTATACATACATACGACTAATAGCGATAGCTTTTGCTACATCGAGTCTTTGGCACGGAAGATTGACTCTGAACCATGGTAGTGAATCATGTTGGGGAAAGGGGAATAGACATGCTGCATAAACGTTATGAGACATTGTGGGAACATGAAAGCCTAAGGAATGCTCACGTCGCGGTAAGAACCTTGAAGCCTCATTCTCATTAAACACTTCCCAGAGACTACAGACCTCGACGGGTCCAACCAAGCTTTGTATAACCCATGATCAACAGGTATGATTTCCTTCAAATGATGTCTGAGAATTTCCCAGCCGGAACCATCGTGATGCATGCCAAGGACACGAATTAGACGTTGAACATGATTATGAATAAAAGTGTGGTAGAACTTGGGGTAAGCTTCTTCCACGGTTCCCGTTGCAATGCAATGACCGTCGAGGAACGCGAAATCGGTCCCGATAGATTTCACCAGAGTTGGAGGATGTATGCGGAGCCCACCAAGATCTCGAATGACGAAACCTAGGAGGCGTCCAGTAGCCACATCGAATCTAGCGAGAACGTTCTGGGCATGGGCTTCGAACGCAACACCATTGTGCATGAGAGGTGGAATCAACGCTTCACAGGCGATGCGAAGGTAGCTAGGGGTCACATAAGTTAGTTCGCGAAGCTCTGTACGGAAAAAACAACCTCACTGGTCTAGGAATTCTGCTCTTTTCTCGTTTGTGTCCAGGCCAAACGCGTGCTCGACGGCGGAAATGCCAGGCGGGCTACCGGTATGGCCAGACTCTAGCAAAGCTGCACATACGATCACGGCTTCCCCAGAGCAGGGTTGATAATAATTTCGCAAGATGGCAGTGAAATGTTTCGCAAGGTCTGGATCAACTCCTCGATAAACGGCACTAGCAGGTTCGCACTCTACAGTCAGCAAGTTTGGATTAATCGAAAGCTTGGGAACAACTATTTCAGAGAACCGCGGGCCGAAATTGGCCGTATAATGTGAGATCGTTCTCAAGGCGGACGATATTTTGACCCCCACGGAAAGTTTCAGACTCATACCCGGCAGTTCAGGAACAAGTACAGTTCTGAAATATATCGAATGAGCAACAAAGCATGCTTCGGAGTCACCCGTATATTCACCGACCTTGTACTGGACTGGGCGGAAGCGACTGCATGAATGCGCAAATCAAGCGCCTGTGTATCAGGAAATTTAGCGAGAACTGCATCCAGTTGTATTTCATGGACGGGCATGATGATCATAGAGCCGTAACCGGAGGGTAATTCGATACCTGCGTTCTGAGCAGCTGAAGAGGCTAGTTGCTTCGCCAGGAATTCAAATTGTCCTAAAATACTCAAGCTCGTCCTTGGGACCATTACAAAATAGATTTTGGGGTGCAACCAGTCATAAGAGATCACGTCGAAAGGTAACATTCGCGCACGATGCATCTAAAAAATTGGAAAGGTTAGAATTAGACAATGACGACGATTTTGTACTAACGGGATGGGTCGGATGGCCTTCAACAAGGCTCTGTTCCCATTCAATGGACTGACTACCGATGGAAGGGCACGTAGGCGCATTCTCATAAGCGAGCTCTATAATCCTGGTCAGAAATATAACAAACTTGTTAGGTTTGACTTACTTTGCCACAATAGCGAACTAGCCAGCTCGTTGAGAATAGCATTCCTCTGCTCCGTCGGAAGCACGAGGTCATTGGCGAAACGGGACCATAACAAGATAGGATCTTCGATCCGCGAAAGTGCCACATTCGCAATCTTCCAAGGAGGGGGTGTAAGTACAGAGAAAACGGCGGCTTGAAAGGAAGCCTAAATTATGATTGAATATAATAACTCATTGACAAAAGAGTCGAGCTTACGGCTGCACTGTGTAAGGAAGCATGCTCCGTAAGCTCGTAGATCTCGGGAAGCATGTCGAGGGGATCTACAAGCGCAATGAGGCTTCCGTGGTTTTTAGAGAGGATCTCCTCATTGAGGACCGGTTCGTGATATAGAGGCACAATCGCATAGATATCGGAAGCTGAGAGAGCTCGAGTGATTGACGGTTCCTCCGAGATGAAATTTGTTGAAAGTATAACCATGATCCCTGCCGCAGAACCAGGGATATTAGGTGGGAGTGGAAGGTAAAAGGCCCGCAATAAAGACTCGGTGACCAGACATGAAAGAAGGCGAGACCAGATCGCATATGCAGCGTGCGAGTCTGGTGAAAGTAGGAAAGGTTCAGAAGGTATCATTGGCGAAAAGTGCTTTTCGATTTTCGAAACTCGATTCGGGCGGGAATTTGAGCTGAAGATAAAAAATGTGGCTGGTCCCTTTTTAAGCCCCAGTTCTACCGTAAATGAGGTCCGGACCAATCATGGAATTTTAGGCCGAAAGGCAGAGGGCATTTCTAAACACAGACATGTCAGTTACTTACTCCATCTATGTATCCGGGACTCTTCGACTGCTATGTAAGTATGCACTCACTAGCAGTGGACCGTGTCGGTTAAGTCTT
This sequence comes from Lentinula aciculospora, assembly GCA_028011355.1. Lineage (NCBI taxonomy): Eukaryota > Fungi > Basidiomycota > Agaricomycetes > Agaricales > Omphalotaceae > Lentinula > Lentinula aciculospora. Next base: position 2,147,517 of record JAOTPV010000008.1, read on the forward strand.
CAAATGGAACGCTTATCACAGGAGACTCTGATTTCTCAGGCAACAAGGAACTGCTATTCAGTGCCATTCGGAAAGTGGGTGTTGGGAGAGACAAGGCGGTAGCTCAGAATTAATTACTAGTTTTATCAGATAAGATCAGAAACCGAATATCAGATAAGACTGCGCAAGTACTCGAACACACCGAAGACCGCCATTGATACGCCATGATTCAATACAAGCATCTACAACCGCTGTGCTCCATGGATCTATCGAGCAATTACCCTTACCCGTGCGTGCGCAGGCATAGTGAAGTCAACATCATGAATCAATTATTTTCTAGGCCTAGGGAATAGGATCATCTACACGTTCTCAAGCGCGAAGTATAGATTCGCATGGCGAGCTAGTTTTCGATATAGCCAAGAAATTTTCTCTTTCCAATTCCGCTGTCATACAGTATTCACCGGCATGAATCACGGAGATTAGGTCTAGGAGCATCACCAAAACGAACCAAATTGTATGTACCCTATAGATTAGAAATAGCAGTCCAGGATAATGGCATGAAAAGGCATGATATACTTGAACAAATTTCATAAACTGCAATCCTAGATATTGTTTGGGCAGCTTTAGTGATGAGACGGCAGAACACTGCCAGCCTATCACATATGCGGAAGGTGCATTATAGACATGGTCGGGAAATCGCGACTCGCGAGGGGCGATTCCACGATGCGAATTGCTCAGCGAGTGGTAAACAAGCCAAGACGGGCAGAGTTCAATTCCCATCGAATGGTGAAGCTTTCATTGACTGAAAGAATGAAGGTACCGTCAGTACAGTGCTGGACTCAGAACGTACCAAAGTTACCCCTGATGGACATACACACAATATCCTGAACAAGCCGAGACTGTAACTCAATAGCTGAGTTTCCAATACAAGGGATCCAGCAATTGTACTCCCATGGTATGTGCTCCGCTTGCAGAAAATGGTACGATTTGGGATGAACAATGGGAACCAGCATGGGATCTTTCCGATCATGCGTACCATACAGCCTGTATTAACTGTCCAAAGTACTGGAGAGTGCTCATAGGAGCGGAGAGCGTAAAAATCAAAAATGATATTTGGTGGGATTTGTGCGAGTTGCCATGCTGCTGCAAAAGTGGGCGGACATTGGAGAGCCAATGATCGTTGAAAAATCGGTCAACGGAGCAACTCTCGAGTGCTCGGAAAGAGAAAATAAGGCCATCGTAGTAGAAGGGCAACTTGATACCAGCTGCATACGTAAGGAGAAGTAGATTTTTTCGCGCCGGCTATTAATGTCCCTCCCTTTTGTCGCCAAATTTTTGACAAGCTGATATTGTCTGAGCTGTTGGTTTTGACGCAGAATGCTGCCTCAGTGGTGTTTTTTTACGCAATTTTGTCGTTCAAGTCCTGGTTTGGTCTGCTGATGCTCAATTTTCACATGCATGAAAGCGGATCCCCAGTGTCAGCAGTTGGAAACCGTGCTCTTCATAATTTTATCTTGCTCTCTCCTTGAGTGGTACACGTACAGTCGTTATGTCTTCTAGCGTCGTTTCGATGCCAGTTTTTATCCTTGCTGGAATAGAGGAATACACTATATTGCTCAACAACACCCTCAACTTAACTTTCTTCCCTAGGAGTCGTTACCCTTACAGCTGTATATTTACTTCTTTATCCATTCTACTTGTCTCCTCTCCGTACTCTTCTTGGCCCCCCTCTAGGACCAAACTTCTTAATTGGTCAGATCAGTCATGATGAAAATCTACGTGTCTTGATTGAAACACATCCAGGAAGTTTCGGCGATATTCTCAACGGGGAAGCCGGTATCCCTCAACGAGAGTGGGTCAAGAAATATGGTACAGCCATACGAGTTGTAGGTCCGTTAGGGATGGAAAGAGTCATCTTCTCTGGTGCCGAAGCCTTGCAAAAGGTTCTGGTCGCTGATTGGATTTCCAATCCTCGGGTGAGGAAGAATGTTTCCGTTCAGCGGCGATTAAATATTGAGTAGAATTGTAGCCGGGTTTCATGCGAGAGACTCTTGGATTGGTAACCGGGCATGGCCTTCTGACCGTCACTGGCGATTGCCATAAGCAAATGCGAAAGGCCATGAACCCAGCATTCTCCCTTCATAATCTGACAGCTCGTGGGCAGCATCTCAGATTGTGGAACTAGAACTGAAAGTGCATTAGAGACGGACATGTACTACGATGCTATCGATGGGTACGCAAGACAATTGTTATTCCTCATAAGTCTTTATCTCTCATTCGAGTCTGCCTTAGGCTCCTGGAAATCTTAAATTCTCGTGTTGGACAGTCACAAGTGGGACAAGGCTCGTACGAATGGAGTATGTTACTTTCAATAGGTCCGATTCTCTCATTTGCAATGATTTACAATGGACATTAAGCAAAGTTACACTCGACATCATATGCCTTACTGGACTTCGGTACAAAGCCGATTCCCTGTACAATCCTCGCAATGAGCTGGCGGAAGCCTATGAAGAGCTCATCTCGCTTCAAACGGGTACGCATATAATTGACATAACGTTAGGAGAGAGTTCATGAGCTGTTTCTTCTAGGACGTAACCTCGCTCGGTTTATCGCAATCCTCTCTATCCCTGGCATGTCTTCGCTCCTTGATTCAGAATTTGCTTGGAGACATCGCAGTTATGTAGGGTTCAGTTCATTCTTTCACCCCGCTAAAATCATCTCACCATACATAACACATTGTCGGCATAGCTCAAGCTGCGACCCTTGTAGACACGATGCATCGTATCAAAACAGTGTCTGCATCCATTCTACGAGAAAAGATGAAAGAGGCCGAATATTTGGAAAGTAATGAAGATACCGCCGCGAAAAAGGATATCATGAGCTTGCTTGTTCGGGCTCGTATGGCTGATCAGAAGATGCAGAAATCTATAGGAGGTGAATTAGGTCCTGGTTCCGTACGCCATGAGTGACACGGAAATGATGGACCAGGTGGTAAGTAATAATACCTATGAAAAAAACTGGTTTAAGATAGGCTAATGAAAGTTTCGAATAGCTTACCTTCCTAGGTGCAGGACATGAAACGTATGATCTTTCAATTCTCTTTTGCGTGCCTATTGAATCTCTGTCAGACAGTACGGCGTCAGGTCTTGCTTGGGTGGATATCATTTTACACTCGGAGCGTCTATTGAACTGAATTACGTTCGTCCGCAGACCCTCTGGTTACTAGCCAAAGATCCCGTCAGTCAACAGAGGCTTCGCGAGGAAGTTACTCCTTACCTCGAAGTGTCAGAGCCTCATGGTTTGAGGAAGGCCAGGCTAGGTTATCGGGAATTGAAAGAACTTGTTTGGTGTATGAATATCCTCCTTATTGGCGGCTTGAGGACAAAGCTGACCATCATGTTTTCAGTCAAGAGTCTCTTCGACTATACCCCCCTGTCCCGATGACCTTCAGGCAGGCAGGCACTACTGACTATGTCGATGGTGTTTTGGTTCCAAAGAGAACACTCTATTACATTCCGGTTGGTGTCATTTCCAGATGCTCAATATACAAAAATGAATTCTCAAGTGTACCTAAGATCCGGGTCGTAAACACACTTAAAGATGTTTGGGGCGAAGATGCGGAGTACGTCCTACTGTTACCAGCTCTTCGGTTTTGATTGTGATGAGCTTATGTTCAGATTTAATCCCTCGCGTTGGTTACCGGAGAGCAATTTTGGTGCAGTCCCGTCGACACTGACCTTTCTTGCTGGACCACACGCCTGCATCGGCAAAACCATGGCGATTATAGAAATGAAAGCTGTGATTGCGGCGCTTATCGCTAACTTTGATTTTGCCCTCTTATGAAGGCCAGAAAGCAATTCCCACTGCTGCTGTTACCATGAGTAAGCACACTCGCGGTATAGAGATACCCTGCTCTGAACATGCCCTTTTTTCAGAACCCAAAGATGGAATGCCTCTTAGTTAAGAAGATTGTATAGCAAAGGAGTTGGCTCGGATTGATAGTACCGTAAAGAGTGTATTGTCTATACCCAGTACGAGCATGGGAGGTTATTCCCTCATGTAATACTTAGACATGTCCAGAACCAGGACTGACATAATTTTTGCTGCCACAAATTCCGGAATTTGCCGATGTAGTAAACAACTCGTTCGTTGACTTGTTGCTAGAGAGATGATGATAGTCGCAACTGGCCGAGCTCGTCAGAGTCTCGATTACGCACCTAGTCTCTCCTCGTCGCTCGCGACATCGTCTAATACAGGTTCATCAGTGACAGATGAGGTTATCGTGCCTTCTAATCCGACTGCTCGACCAATGTTGACTACGGCGAGCTCTTCAACTTTTACCCAGAGGAGCAGTTTAGATTTGTTCAAGATGGATGTGAGTGTTCTGTAATCCGATGTTACCATACAGAGAGTGTGATCCTCATGTTAACTATGTTCTCATGCCTGACACGTGTTGACTGGATATTTTGTTTCGTTCTAGTTCTCAACATTGCTGCGCTCTCATAGTACCAGTTCTAATACTGAAAGGGGAAAACATCCGGTTTTGCTTGTGAGTAGTTGAATTCGCAGAGACAATGGCCTGTGAAGAGCTTACAGTTTGTCTGTACAGTCTGATCAAGCGGTAGTTGTTGATGGAGAGGCAGAAATGTTTCATGCCCCAGCGGAAGACCGTGAAGAATCTGACCGTCTTGCGAGAAAGAAGAACAAACCAGAGAACAAAGTGCGTTTTACCCCTCCTTCGTTGTAATTCTTGGATTCACGGCCATTTTAGTTCTATAGGTTTCTGACCCGCTCTAGATCACGCTCGTCTCCGAGAACAAATGCTTCCGCGTCAATCTCCGAAGAACTTGCGTCTGCTATACCTGAGAGCTCTCAGAACCATGAACATTCAATACATTCCCGTGATTCGAGCTGGTCGTCCGCTAGATCATCGAAGAACAGACCCATGTCCTCAAAGACCGCAACCTCTAAACCGTCCACTATCCTACAGTCACGACCACTATCCTCGACGACAACAGCTACCAATACGACCATCACGCCACCAACACCCAAAGCAAGCCGACATATGTCGTCTTCGATACCAAAACCTCCAGAACCTTCACCTTTAGCACCGAAAAGTCCAACATCTGCGAGGCAAAGACTGCACAATATTTTTGGTCGAAGATCTTCTATAAGCAGTTCGAAAGATGCGAGTCCTGGGCAGTCGAATACTGATTTAGAGAATGTTCCTCCAATCCCGACTCATTCCGCTAACTTATCTGCAGAAGGACATACTAGTAACACACCACGGCCAAAACGGAATTTTGATTCACGACCAACAAGTCCTTCGCCTTTCCCACGATATAGAAAGAGCTCATCTGAACCTTCTGCTTCGACGACGACAACAAATTCCATCTCTAATCCCCCATCCTCCAAACTGGAGAGCCTTTTTAAACCAAAGTTCTTTTCCGGTTCACGCCGCGCCCAATCACCGCCTCCTGCGCTCTCGTTATCTCATTCGGCCAACGCAATTTCTCCAATGCCTACCCCTTCTTCGTCTAATTCTGGTTCGTCAAATGCGAATAATCATGTCCCAATTGTTTCTGGTCCTTCGAAGCACGCATCGACGTCCAAAATATCAAGAAGAAGAGCTTCGACGAATGAGTCGATATCGTCAATTTCATCTGTACAGCGTGCTGCGCATTTACATGCTCCTCAGCCCCGCCCTGCACCCGTTTCTATTACAGCAGATGGTCCGTTACCTGTACCACGGATTATTCATACTCCTGCGACTCCTCTAAGATCAGGCACTGCACCCCCTCGTTTGAGTCAAACGCACAGAAATGACTCCCTAGATTCTGGTTACAGGTTCCGACCATTGGTCATGGACATGGTCGATGAAGAAAGGGATTCCAGAGAGGTGGATGTTAAGGGAAAAGGGAAAGAAACTAAGGAACTGATTCGTTCCAGAACTCCCAGCAAAGGGAAGGAAAGCGACCACTCATCTGCGTCTGGGCATAAATCCTCATCAGCGAACCACCACCATCGACATCATTCCACCCGCCACCACATAGTCAAACCAAAGACGTCCAATATCACAAACATCCGCTCTGTCAAGCATGGATCTTTTGATTTTGAGAGGCCTGGTTGGGGTTTGGGTCCTAGCACTGTCACAAGGAGTTTGAGCGGAACGTCAGGCAACTCCGGCGTCACAGGTTTCAACGGCGGAAGACACAGCAATCGCAGTGGTGAGAGCGTAGAGAGTGCTTTGCCAAGTACGAACGAGCGTTTGGCAAAGCGGAAAAAGGGAAGCGATGTGAAGACCTCTTCAAAGCGGGAGGAATTCCGAACACAGAAACGAAATACCCTTGTGAACGATGATCCTGCACCACCGTACTCAGCGACACCTGCTTCCACCGATGCGAGTACCGAACGAGGACTATCTTCTTCTCTAGGACGTAGTGCAGGGAAACGCACGGCCATTGCGCGTCTCATAGGCCTAGGTGGGTATACCGCCCATGGGGCTTTTTCCTTCGAGCGACCAGTACCTTCGCCAATCTCGCCCTCTTTTAGTCATGCAAGTCAGGAAAGCAATGCTGCCAGTAGTAGAAATGAAGAGAAGGAAAGGGAACAAAAGCGGAAAGAGAGAGAGAAGGAGAAGGCGGATGAAAAAGAGAAGGCGCGAACGAAAAATAACAACCGGTACTCAGAGCAAGATACCTTCGGTGTATCAAGCTTCTCCAGCGCGTCGTCGAAGCCAGGAAGGAAAGGCCGTTCTCTTGACCTAGGGATTGGCCTTGCTTGGGCTCCGACGAAAGTCCGGGAAGACGTGTTATTACCTGGAGGAATATTCGCAAATGGGAGGGGACATGGGCGAATAAGTGACAGCACTGGCTCGCGCAATGGACTTCGTGTTGGTAGAGACAGGGCCGTTGATGAATTTGGTGTGGAGGATCGGTCGAAGGTGGGCAGAGACGTGGCGGAAATGTTCAAGAAGGCATTGGATCCCGAAGGATATCGTGCCTTCAAAAAATGTGTGTGGTGTTTTTCTTCTTCGGTCACCGAGTGTCTTGGTTGATCTCTTACCTTCGTAGACGTCCACCAGTTCGATGCTCGTGAAATCACTTTCGATGGCCCGAATGGCATCATCGCGCGCGCTCAAAGGTTGCTAGACAAGCGAAGTGACCTAGGGGAGGAAAGTAAGAAGAAGTTGGTTGACAGACTAGTCAAAATTGTGCTTCAAAATGCATGATTCGCTCGTTCGACCGAACCGTGAGGCCGAAGTCAACCTCCATTCTGGAAAGGTCCTCTCCTGTAATTGCCAAACTTTCGTTTTTTCGTCTTATCTCCCATCCGGGTTCCTTTGTTTCTCGTTTCCGGTCCAAGATCTGTCTCTTTCAATCGGCATCCCTCCTTCGCATTGTATACACTTTCCTCTTCCTTGGTCCATCTCGCTATCCGTGTCTTCCTAGAGTATCTATCGTCGCTTTGCATTGTGTATCTCCCATTTCATTTATACTATATAATCATCCTTTCTCTCGAGTACTTTTCGCTTTTCATTCTCACGTATTCACATTTATTCCTTCAATGCTTGCATGATTTTTGTACTACGAGATCTATGATTCTTCATTTTCTATTGATCTATCTATTCTACGACTGTTTACGCTACTTTTACAGGTTATGATCCTTACATGCTCCATGCCTCGTACGCCTTCGACATTTCTTCCTAATGCTTCATAATGTTGATGTTTTTTTCTGGCTTTCGACATTGCGACACCACTACCCACTTTATTGCTCCTTGGGTTTCAATCATGTACTGCATCTCTTTAATATTACATATTGAGATTGATATGAACAGATACTAAGCAAAATAGTCCTACATTTACTTGACGAGGTCGACATAAACCTAAGCAAGCCCTGCATATGGCATACTGTTACGTCGCGGGCCTCAATGCCCTCAACCTTTCCGCCAGCTTATCATCTTCCTCGCCAATCTTATCCTTCGGTGCCGTCAGGTCCGGGACACTGTCCAAGTCCTTCGCAGCTAAATCATGTTGAAGCTCGATATTCGCTTCCTCCGCAGTCTGCTTTAGAAGCTGATCAATCTGGTCTTGAGGTGTGGATGTGGCGGTGGTAGCGGACATAGTGTCCTCCATGTACGACGTCTGAACGTCAAGATCTGCAAATTGGGATTCAAATTTGTCCATGACCAGTGATATCTGAGAGTGCAACTGATGAGAAAGCTGCATGAATGATAAGAAACAGATCTGACCCTCTCTAAATTCATCGATTCCATAGCCTTATCCATCCCTCGTACGACAGAAGTCATATTGCCTGTCACTTGCCGCATTGTCACTGCTGTTTCGACCCGACTCGCCACAGCATCTATGCGACTTGATAATCGCAGTAAATTGAGGGACTCGCTCTTCTTCCGTATTGCGTTGGAGGCATAAATTCGTGCGCCGTCGTTGTTGCCTTGTTGTAAAGCCTGAGTCAACTTCAGTACAACTATGACCGCATCTTACAGAACGCTAACCTTCTTCAACCGTGATTTCTCAGAGTTCTCATCCTTCTGGGCTTTCTTTGCTTGTCTGTTCAGAGTCTTGGCTGTGAACTAGAGCCAACATAAGATCATCGTGGTCATGGCGTTGAGAACTGGTGATCACCTTCAGCTGAAAGAGAGTTTCTAGGAGAGTTGAGCGTCGATCTATGAGCGATACAAGGACTACTCACTCTCAAGATTACTCATGACGGACAAAAGGAAAACGTAGATGAATGCACGTGGCGTCTGGCGCGTCTTTCTATATATTTACATCCACGATCCGAGTCTCCCATGCTCTTGCGTTCATTGCGGAAAGTAAAATGGGTGTTTTGTTCTATCTTAGGTGAAATCTGCCTTTTTATATTTGTTCTGTTCTGACTTCGTTCTCGTTCTTCTTATAGCTATGTCGCCATCGCAGTCACCTTTGCTTTCATCACATTGTCAATAGCGAGCGGGCTCCTTTACATATCCGAGCTTATTGAAGAGCATTCACAACTTGCAAAACTCGTAGGCCAGAGAGGGACTTATGTACGTCCGACTAAAATATACGACGGCTGCTGGATGTCGACTTTTCTCCTAGATCATCATACTGTTCCATATACTTCTTTACTTCACAGATGCACTTCCGCTCAAGCATACTCTTTTCTCAATTTGCTGCCATATCATCTACCTCCAAAACTTCTCGCATACATGGCCAGTCATCCCTCTCACCTCATTTTCCTTCCTGGCCTCTTGCTTGTTAGTCATCGCCGACCACTTCCTCTGGTTCTTCTACTTTGCACGCCTCACACAAGACGCAAGACACCAGAGATACTATCAAGGGCGGGAGGCTATAGCAACTCCGTCGTTCACGGAGATCGTAACCTTTTTCGGAGCCTGTGTCTGGCTGACGCCCTTATTTATTTTCCTGAGTCTCAGCGCCAACGATAACACAATTCCGCTCCGGTCAGGTACACACTTGTCTGTTTCGAGTTTTGGAAGATAATCGCTCAAACTATTTCCCGTACAGCTGAACCAACCTCTCCCTCCGTAAACAAGATGAAATTTACTCCCAGTCAACCTCGCCAATCGCTGCTACGTTCCATATTATCCAAACTTCCAGGGTCCAAATTCTCCCGTGCTGAAGGTCTCATTGCTCCTCCATCACCTTACCGTTCATCACCAATACCGTCTGGAGATACGCCTTTGCGCTCGCCTTCCGTTGGCGGCATGTATCAAAACGCATTATCTCCACCACCCAAATCCCCTGGGCCTCGGCAAGCGCAACAGGGCGTTGACTTATTTTCAGTGAAAAATCCAAGCTCGGGCAGCTTCCGGCTCTCCACACCTCCGCAAAGGGCGCACTCGACTCTTCGGAATAGTAGTTTTCAAAAAAAGGGAGGTGATGTATTAGCTCCGGAGAGAATAGGCCTGGGTCTCAGAAGGACAGCGAGTTCAAGTGGTGTACCTTCGGATACCAAGAAAGACGATTAGGTTTCTTCTTGTACGGTTTTAACATTGTTCTCAGTGTATTTGAAGTACTTGGGCAGGTCAACTCGAAGGCCAGCGCGAGAAGTGTTATCTTCTAGCTAAGGCGATTTCATTATCTGAGCCCGAGATTTCTATGCATCCTGAGCGTGTTTTTGTAGGTCATGCAGTGATTGCGCGACGCGTGGCGTGAATCAGCGTGGGATTACCACGTGATTACCACGCGCTATGAATGTGGCGTCCCTGACGTTCTTGAAGTTTCCACTCCAAATTCGCAATACTCACCACAACTATCACTACCTCACAGTTCTATTTTTTGAACCTTTTTACTGATATATCTACTCCTTATCTATCGTGCTCTCTATTATTTACTTCCACTATCAACAATGGTATCGAGAAAATCGAAAAAGACTTCGAAGCTCACTTACGCCGAACGTCAGTGTTTTTTTGATAGCCATTTTCCTTACATTAAATAATATAATATGCAGGAATTGTATGCGCGGTCCATGGTTTGCAGAAATCTCATCGAAGGGGAGGAGTGCACCTGGCGTCCATCAAGACTCAAGGTACGCGTGCCACTTCAACTCTTAATTTACAGCACGACTGAGACGCGTTGGTCAAAGTGCGAAAGGATGCAGAAGGCAGAAGAGACAAATTGGGACCGCAATGGGCTGCATGGGTCACGAAGGCCGTCAATCGACTGGTAGGATTTTTTGCCCCTATGTATTTGGCTTCTTTTGATGAGTCATAGAATGAAAACGGGCTGCTCTTGAGAACCGGAAATTCCTTCGAATTCAGTCCCGCCTCTAAAAAAATGTGAGCTCTTCTTTTGGTCGAGTCTCCTTCTCAATCGTTCTTCCAGATTGAAAGAGAGCGAACAAACATTGCCTGTCACAGGGACTCATGGGGAGGAACTCCTCGCAAAGCACCTTTTCCGAGCTACTGCCAGCACAAAGCGTCCTGGAGTGAGCGGAATTGACAGCACACCCACGAAGAAGCCCCGCGCGACGCTTGCTTCTACTGAACCCGTTCATCGCAGTCCATGGTTGAAGAAGAAAAAGGCCGAGGTGTGCAGATTATTAATCGATTGTTTATGAGACCTTTCATCTCTAACTCGTCAATAAAGCTCGTTGCAGAAATCGAGCGACTCCAACGCGAACGTCTTCGGTCACCTCAAGTTCCGTCCTGTTCGCCTTCTCCGCTAACGGACCTGAATGACAATGAAGACAGGACATTTGACATCGATGGACAAATCTTCTCTTCCCAGGGTATGCCAGGGATGCGCTCGAGCACGCCTGAATTTTCTACTCGTCCCTCATCACCTGTAGAACCTGATCCATTGTACGCTTCTCAAGTCAAGCTTGCTTCTTTTCAACTCATTCTATCTCACAGGTTTTACCCCTCAACACCAGTACGACCCCATGAGAGTTTGACTCGCAAGAGACCACTCCTCCAAGTCACCCGCACCCATTCTGGATCTTATATCGCGAACGGACGTCCTACCCCAGACCCGCCGGAGGTCGCTGACCATGGTATCCATCATGATCAAACTATAGCAATGGACATTGATCCCCTCTCCGATGATGAGTTTCAGAGTCTTGCAAAGACCAGACCTAGCGGTCTGGCAACTCCAGGACCGACACCTGCGAGAACTACCTCCTCCCATGAAAGCATTCAAACGCTCACTTTTCGTCAAATGGTCAGTGTTGCAGATCTTCCTGTGCTCAATGGTTACTAAAGGATCGACTGTACAGATGGCTAATGACCTGGCCCGTCTCAAGGAAGAGAACAAACAGTTACGAGCTGTCGAAGCCACTCAAGCTTCCAGTATTGTTCATCTTGATGCCCAAATTCAATCTTTTCGAACAACGAACGCCCAAAACGAAGAACGAGTGAACGCGTTGGCGGCTGAGACTTCGACGTTGCAGGCTGCTTTGACCCGTTCAACTGAACGTTGTTCATTCTTGGACTTACAACTTTCTGCTGGCACTGCAGAAATTGCTTCTTTACAATCGTTATTAAACACGAAGGATCAGCAGATTGTGGATTTCGTCAGGAAGCTTCAAGATGTTAATTCGATGTTGGAGGCTCGTACTCATGATTTGAATGCTGCCCAATCAGCAACAGCCAAGCTTAAAGAAGATCTCGCTGCAATGAAATCTCAGATGGATGATCGTGAGGTCGAATTGACCTCCAAACTGATGGCTATTGAGAAGTTAATGGAAATATCCTCAGCCTCCTTTCAGCAAAAGATCGCTGAACTGGACAACCTTCACATGGATCTTCAAAAGGCTCAGGAGTCTACTGATGTCTACAAGGATAAATTGGAGGCGCTCAAAGCGGCTCATGCCGTGAAACTTGGGGAACGCAATACTACGATCGATTCTCTGCGTACTTCACTTTCTTCTGTCGAAACCACAGCGGAAGAGCTTCGCTTGGAAATCGGCCATTCAACGGAAACGTGCGCTCAGCTTCGAATTGAGGTCGAAGAGACTGATTTGGATAGGTCTCGCGCCAGTGAAGAACTAGCTGCTGCACGTCTTCAGTCTGCGTCTGTCAGGAGAGACCTTGATCAAGCTCTTTTGCGTATTCGGGAAGCAGAAGCAGAGATGGAAGAGATGGAATTGTTGAGGAGCGATGATGCAGCTTCCATCACGAAGCTTCGGAACACCATCGAGAAAATCCATGCTGCCCACATGGAACAGTGGGCAGGAATTTCTCAAGAGGTATGTTGCCCTCTCTTGATTGTGGCTATCGAGCTCACTTTCGTTCTAGGTTACACAAGCTGCTCCAGCACCCAGGCGCCCCAGATTTTCTGTTTGAATTGTCCGTTATGTGCATCTCCTTTGATCTATACTGTATTGTATGTCAATGTAGTCAATTTTGAATTAAGTGTTCCAAGCCTCATGACCGGTTTCGGGACCTACTCTCAGCCGCCGGTTATGCTTTTCTGATATCCAGAAGTAGGCGTTGCAAACGACTTTTTTTCAAACTTCTTTGTTTTTCTGAACTATCATGAGTTGCTTTGTGCAACAATTACCATGGCGGCCCCTCATTGTTTCTAGAATCTCTCATGGGAACCTCCAAGCTCTGAGTAAACGGGAGATGTCATGACGCATAGACCTATCGAACTCGGAGGTTATGTACCCTTGGTCTGGGAGAAAGTTTCCTTGTACTCAAGAGTTCTCCAAGACATGCCGCAGTTCCCCTTGAGCTATATCTTTAGAGGACCCAATGACGGTGAGTGCTCTTACATTCCAATTCGTACACCAATTTCCGATATCTCCCCAATACGACCTTCATTTACCAAACCAACTGGCAACAGTAAGACAAGAGTAAGCAGATGAAAGTCGATGGGCCGAACTCTTTCTTTCAATTTACCAATGAAATGTCACTAATTATTGTAAGGCGTCGGACGGGATGATTCAGTGTCCTATTTCAGAACATCTCAGGTGTTCATTGAAGAAGATCTTGTCAGGTACAGTCGCTCTATTACATTAATGATAAAAGGCTTCGACAAGGCAAAGATCTTTTTGCCTTCTTTCATTCGCCATTACAGGCCTCTGTGGTCGCTTTTCGCTTTTTTCCCTTCATCCCTGAGATCGCTGAATATACCCTAATCGATCTTCTCCCTTGTGGCTTCCAACCTACCTCTTTTTTGCCTCTCACTATTTCTCCATCTTCCAACGATATTCGGAGTATTTTTTTCGTTCCACTGGTGCATCGAGTGCACATATACGGCCTGGTATGTTCTTCTCCATCTTGAACTCTTATTGGGTTGGCTCACACGCTATAGTTGATGGTTACCCGACTGCCCACTCCTTTAGACGCGCTCATTCCTTCCCCTAGCTCATTTCAAGAGCAGACAATTCCAGAATCTACTTTGCTAAAACCGTGGCGAGGTCTCTTCCTAGTCAGCGGTACCCGCACCAGTGATCTTTCCAGCAATGTAGAGATACGAGTGACCGGGGTAGAAACTGATGGTGATATGCAAGTGTCGATTCCTTTCACAGGGTCTCCCTATGTTGAGCTTTCCTCCCTGTAGCAAAAGTTACTCCTGGCCCCCTCGCCTCATCTTCTCTATCACGGTACCTCATGCACTCCCAGTCCTTCCCCAATTGCAAGAATATGTTAAGAACCGGGTCCCTCCAGTCGCTTTGGCAACGTTTCTACCAGAACGGCTGCGCGAGCCTGATCGAAATGTAGTCAATCAAACACACTTCCACTCTTTATCACGTTTGCTATGGGATAGCCAACTAGTGAGCTTGTTATGTTGTTATCGCTACACAGAATTCTCAATCAGCAGGAACCTATCAGGTTGCTGTTGTACCTATCTCCACCTCGGATTCCACGAGTCCTGCGTCGTTTTCCCAGACAACAGCGCGACATGGAATGCTCATTTATCCAGCCGCAAATTCGACGTCCCTCTTGATTGGGGCCATCTTTTTGACTCCCGAGGACACCTTTCCAGATTTCATTTTCTCTGGATACGCAGGGATATTCATGAACACCCCTTCTTCATCTCAGGGTCTAACGAGTGGCCACAGTGCTTTTCGCAATGAAGACACAAGTTCAGTTCCCATATCTCCCACCGTCATACACTCTCAACGACAAGATTCCTCGGGCCAACTCAGAGTCGGTCCGCGGTCGTACTCCTCTCTGCGAAAACCCTTTGTTAGGATATCTTCGTCGTACAGGTACAGTCCTGTGCATTCGGGCACTCCGCAAGGACACCAATTTTCATTTGTGCGAACTCAACCCTCCTTTGTTCTACCAGCAGCGAGTATGACTTCTCAAGGGAGTGCCTCTTCCTCGTCATATCGATCCAGCAATTTATCTCCGAGCGACCTCAATACCACCGCATTCGATTATTCATCAAACTCCCCTGCTTATTCTGCTCAATCAAAGTCGTCTGAAGAACAACATTCAAGCCAGCCTTCTGGAGACAGCTCTCGTTTGAGATATAGTGAACGAATTTCACCTGAGGAGGACGCTCCTCTTGACAGTCCACAGCTACTTGAACCCGATGAGCAAGAGAAGGACACTATAGCCGCATCTATTTTCAATCCTTTTGATCTCACGACTCTAAATCGCAGCCATTAACAAATATATCACAATTCTTTGATGCGGCTTACGATTTCATGCATATTCTCTATCCTATCTGCTCTCGAGTCTTGCATTTGCATGCTTATACCCTCAAATGTATCATATAACCAGCTCTTACTTAGGCATTACCAGCATTACCACTGATCTATACCCTTCCAATCCCTATACCCTCCCAATATATCCCAGTGCATAAATATAAACCAAGCTGTACTTACTTTACGCTCAACATCTATACCATTCTTCAAGTTGAAAAATTGTTGGGGCTAGTCAATGAAACCACGCTTTGGCGTTGGTGATGCGTAGTAACACCTCAAAGCTTTACCCCCTGTATCATTTTCATTCCTAACATTCAAGTAGATATTGTATGTCACCACCAAAAACCAAATACAAGACATGAATCCTAGACATTGCAAGAGAAGAACACATCGAATGTCGCATTCCTTCCTAAGTCGCATAAGCAGCAGACGCTGTGGCCAAAGCGGCATCGATAGTTGAAGTAATGGGGGTTGCTTGAGCAAGGAGATCATCCTGTTTTCAACTGATTCATTATGCACTAAGGCAGATTCCAGAAAATGCTTACCTGGGTGTTAGCAATTAGTGCATTTTCGAAGTTCTTTGTATCTGCAGACAAGATCGCCAAGTCGGAAGCCACAAGTGCCGATAAACCCCCCAGAGGTAGAGCATCAAATGCAGGCTTCTTGGCTACAATTCCGGTAAGTGCATCCAGAATGGCGGGCTCGAATCCACTGACAGCATTGATTATAGTTGTACCGTCGTCGTCAGAGAAAGGTGCTGTTCCCTATTATGGTACTAATGCGTACAATGTAAATGGTTGAGTATAGGTGAAGGAACATACGGCGACATCAGTGGCAGCGGTAGCAAGCGCTGAGGCTAAGCTAGTAGCTTGAGCATGAATGGCCTGAAGATATTCAAGCTATGGCCGGGACATAATAAAAGTAAACCGAGCTCACTAGAGCCGAGAGGAGAGATCCCCCAGTGTCAGGGAATGCGTTAATATCATTGTCGAGAGCAGTCACTTGGCTTGCAATATTCGCAATGTCCTGTTCGACGGTCCCGACGTCACGTCTTAGATGAACAGCGGCGGAGCAAGCAGTGACAAAGGTCAAGAGAGCAGTGAAGGAAGCAACGCGGGTCATGTTTATGTTACTGGGATGCAGAATGCAGAGGGTCGAGCGCTGGAATACCAGCCTCGAGCGATCCTCTTTCTTATACCCGCAAGACCAAGGGCTGAAGCCAAGGCTTAGCGCGTGACGGACTCGTCAGCTGGGGCATCTGTTTCGACTTGTGATTGAAGTGGTTGTATCGAAGAATAGCACAGAGAAATGGGTGAGATCATAGAATGGAAGGTTAACCCTGCGAGCAGCTTTGAGGTCTTGACTGACACAAAAAATCACTCACACACGCAACGCACATGTGTGTCCGTACCACATGCGAATTGAATGCTGAAGTAGAAAGACATCAGACGAGAGAAGAAGAAGGGAAGAAGATGAATACATATACAAGTTTGATGTTCAATCTTTTGCATGTGGTTGTTCGAGCGTGCATCTCATCTTTCGGGCTTCGTGACTAGAAATTCGCAATGACAATACCATTCTACCATTCGAGCTGATGAGTTTATGTACTTTACTTCCTCTACTACTTAGTGAAGATTCCGTCTGTATGTCATCAATTTCCGGCAGTCGCAATGAGGAATCTATTGTGTAGGGCCTACTACTGTAGGCTTCACCTTCTTCAATAATGCGATAGTATCATCGTCCAAGCCAAGATGCGCCTTGACGAGCGCGGGTGGCGTTAAAGCTAGCCACTGCAACAATTTGTCAATTGAGAGCATCGAACCAAAAACAACTGAGCACGAGTGCATACTTGATTCAAGCTCACATCCTGGAAACGATCTATCCGGTTATGGTCAACACTCGGTTCGAGACAAAAGTAGCTAGAAAATTATTCTCACCTGAATTGAATACCTCTAGATATTTCAAGGTGCTGTTCCCGGTGTTTTCTACATAATGGCCTAGACCAATGTATACCAAGTTAGAAGGGGATCACAGTACAGAACAGGGAGCCGTACCAAATGAAGCAGGAATGAAACCTACCGAGGGATGAGCTCGGAACCTGTGACTGAGATATATATCCACTTACCTATATCACCTGCCTATATTCCCCGCATGATTGAATGAAGAGGAATAACGACTGCATTTAGAATATACGTACCTGGAAGTTGAATGTTCTTGCGTTGCTGTTAGCGGCAAAAATTGTAATTCGCGCTTCTCCCTCTCTGGAAGAGCAGTCATCCGGTCTTAAATCGTTCTGGCTGAGAACAATTCTACTCACAATATAAATGTCCATTCATCCTGAATAGGATGCCACTAAGATGTAAGCCTCAGCTACGTCTGCGGACATAGATCTATCAAAGTTGAGGAACCATACATGCATCTCCCTGAAAATGAACCTCTTGTAAATTCATCGCGATCACCTTCAATACATGTGTCAGCGGACCCACCTCATCCCCCCCGCTACTACTTCAACTTCTGCAACGGCAATTTTCGTGGCAACATCAAATACTGTCGAGTCAGCAATTTTCACTGAGCCTCCCTCGAGCTGAGTAGGTGCTATTCGAGAAAATGGGAAAAAGAAGGGTTGAGGAACTGTCCCTTGAGGGTCGGAAACATCTTCTGCATCGTAGGTGGGAGGTGCTGTGGTTGAATATAGGACCTGTGTGAGCAGGAGTCATTAAATCAGGTATCATTCACCTGAAGGAAAAATGTATAGCTGTTTGCTGGGGATACGTGAGAATGCGTCAGGATTGGTGACACCGAAATTCTTGCGGATAACTGATGTTGGTGAAGGGGTAGGATGGTGTCATCGGATTATGAGGGAATAGACAGACCTTCGGCAGGAACATGCGCGAGCCAGTCGGTCAACTTTTCATAGAGCGAGGGAATCAGGTGCGTTAAGCTCTAGCGAATGAAGAGGATTTACCAAAAATGTACCGTCGTCACTAAAAGCGCCGTCAGGGAAAACCTTCATAAAAAGGATTAGCATTGGTGTAAGCACGAACAAAGTCACTATCTCACCAAAAGGAATTCTGAGCCTTCGGCGGATTCGTTCGTAGCCTGAAGCGAATGAGGAATTCCTGGCGGGAAATACCAAAGGTCTCCTGGTCTCTGAAAGTAAAATTAGAGTCAGCGAAAGAAGAGTGGAGATGATACTTGAACGAACTTACGACTGTGGCAATGAAATTACGACCGTCTTGATCTACTGATGTGACCTGAGTAGTGCCCTTCAACACGTACGCCCACTGGACGGAGGGTCTAAATGTAAGCTGAGGGCAAAAATATAAGGATAATGTTACCTCCGCGGTAGAGTGCCAATGAAGTTCGCTGACACAGCCGATTAGGACACGTATAAAATCCGTGATATATCTCGTCTCATACCGAATAGCGCCAGCTTCCAACTTCATATCAACTCCCGCCATCGCTGCGACCAATCGTTAGATGAATTTTAGAATTCATAGCGAGGATAATGCTTACAAGTAGCAACTGGAAACATTTCGACATTTTGTTGCCTAGCCCATCCGCCAGTCTGAAGACGCATATGGCTCATACTAAAGAGCCACTTCGAGTTAGCCCTGTATGACATTAAGTCAGCTTCAAGCTTGCAGATGGCACTAAGCGAACTCACACATCGCCATTATCAGTACTCGGAGGCGCGAATAAGTCCGGGTTCTCCAAATCGATAGGAATGTTGTCCGGTCCTAAAACTGAGCTTCCGGTCTTGCCTCGGAATGGCTTTGGGACAGAGGCGGGGCTGTCAGGTCCCCATAGGACGGCGTTAGAACTAGTGCTTGCGTAAGAGACGGTTGGAGTAGGTTCAGCGGCTGAAGATAGAGAGGTGGCTGCATCTTGTGGTGCCAATGCTGCTCCATAGACCAGGGATATGATAGTTAGTGACGAGAGCCATTGCACGTTCCGCATGTTAACTGTACTGGAAGATGAGTTGTTCGCGAGCTCACAAAAGTAAAGAAAAACAAGGACAGTAAAAAGAGGAGCAAAGGCGAGTTAATATTACAAGACGGGAAAGTATGAAGGGCAAGAAGTTGAGAGTAGCGGTGAGTTATGTGAGCCTTGGTTGATCGAACCGAGGGTTTAAAGCACTCATGACGCTTTATTGGTAAGAAATACAGGCTTCACCTATCGAGAATTCTTTTCTCGTTCTGCCGACTGCTATTCGAGCTTACCGCGTCCTGCTGCCTGCGAACGCGTAATTTAGGAGGGAACCTCGAGGTTCAAGGTCACAACTAGCACGCACACTTCAATTTCGGATAACTTCCATTCTGCCACGTCTTGGTTTACCACAAAGTCGGGCAGTAGCCCGCTACGGTTAGTGGTATAGGCGATTTGCAGCCGATGGACGAATGCTTACGGGACGACTGGTATTGAGTTCGCCGATAGCTCTCTTTCTCTCGTGAATTCTAGACCGCGAGATATCGCCAGGGGATGATACACCATAGAGATATGCCAGTACATTTTTGTTCGTAGTTGACCAGTGCAAGCAATGGCGTACAATATGCAACGTCGAGCTCCGCAATGACGCCAATTATTTTCTTTCATGGTTGCATGATAACACTTTCTCCACAACTCCTCCAAGTTGTAATATTAGCTATGGCCCCGTCGGTAACGACTGAAGGGCGCAACACAGCGCCAACAATGATTAGATAATCGTTCCTCCGTGAACTGCTTATCTTATCCTCCCTATGGAACATTTTCGACACCAACTCGCTAAACAGTGACAGCCTCCACTACCCCCTAAATCAAAATGGTTCCGCTTGGATTTTTGGAAACTGGATGACGCAGATGCTCCGTCATTTCTGTCTTCCAGTCGACTTGAGTCTACGTCAGTTTTTTATTTGTTCATATATAAGACATACCCACATATAATTTGTCTCCCATATTTCTTTTTCTTCAACAACCACAACAATGTCATCTTTACCATCTTCCAAAGGCGTCGTCACCGATCCTATCGAGAAAGACAGGAAAGAGCAAGATGTCGAGAGAAAACTTAGGCTTTATACCACTGTCAATGCACTTCGAGAATCTAAACTCCCAGCCAACAAACAATTAGATGTCTGGTTGGACGTTTTACAACAGAATCTCGGTTCCGATGGCCATAGTGCGTTAGCTTTACATTCTCCAATCTTCCAGGTACTGAGGCTGGCGCCAGGCCACAAATTGTCAAGGCAAGGTCAGAAACTTACGACAGATGTTCGAGATATTCTCGACACTATTCGTCTCATCTTGAAGAAGAAGAATGGCGATGAGTTATTGCAAGATGTTATCTGGAACACCCGCGATCTGGATACTCCTAGCTCTATCAAAGGCGAGGATATAGCGAAAGACGGCCATGTTTTAGGAGTTAATAAGGACAAGGCTCAAGAGGATGCTCAACAAGGTATAATCGCCGTTCATGCGTTCCTTCTGATCCACTCAATACTTATCTCTTTATCAGCCGCGCACTCTGTCCGCACACTGATCCATCTGCTTTTGACGAATTCTGAGGCAAGGAAGCTCGTGTCGGATTTCTCAGTCGTTGGCAGGGATTTACTCGCTCGTGGTTTAGGTATGTGCATGTTTTGAGATCCCTCATCAGCTCTAATGTTAGGTTCAGGAAAGGCCAGTGAGGGACTCCGCCCCGATGAAGAACAATTGAGATTAGTCGATGAAGCTCATCGAGGTGAAGGTACATAAAT
Organism: Lentinula aciculospora; assembly: GCA_028011355.1. Taxonomy (NCBI): domain Eukaryota; kingdom Fungi; phylum Basidiomycota; class Agaricomycetes; order Agaricales; family Omphalotaceae; genus Lentinula; species Lentinula aciculospora. The sequence goes on from JAOTPV010000008.1 coordinate 2,168,357, forward strand.
GCGTCATTTTCCGAGGTCGAAGCTGAGCTTACCTAGGTGGTGCTTTCTCTGTTACATCACCCGAACAACGTGCCCGTGAACAAGAGGAGATTGGCGTCGATGGAATGGCCAAGGCTCGCATTCCGAGTGATATGCAAGAATCAGCAAATGTTGCCGCCGATGAAGCTAGTCGGGCGCAGAATGAGTAAGAGTATAGTCCTCCTCACAGTTTGGTCTAATTGAAGTTATAGTGTGAAATCCGTGGCAAGAGACGCGCGTGGACAAGACATTTCTCCAACTTCGCCTGAAGGCGTTGAAGACGTTAAAGAAGAGGCCAAGAAGCGAGGTCTGATGGATCGTGTCAAGGTTTGTCCTCATGCGATTATATTAAACATTGCTTACGATTACAATGGTAGAATGTTAAGAACACCATCCCTAACGAACATCAAGATAAAGCGAAAGAGCATTTTAAGCGAGGAAAGGAGTTCCTCACTGATGAATATTTCCCGAAAGAGAGACGCGATCAATGGATTTGGAGAGGTAAAAAGGTATTTCTTCTGACATCGTTTCATTTGGCATTCTGTTTCAACTCGGTATATAGGTTGTTCTTGAGTGCCAGTCCCACCCAGAATATCAGTCGTCGTTGCGCTGGTTACTTGCATATATGAAGGAATATGCGTCGCACGGAAGAAGAATTGCCAACGAAGGTGGTAGTAGAGCTGCAGATGGAGTGAATAGTGTATGTGTTTCTTCTCTGATTTTTCCCCGTTGATTTTAATGAATAAGCATAGAATGGCGACCTACAAGGAGCAATGTCACAATTGAGAGCTCTCACCGAACGGTTTGCGAATGGTGTGGATTGATCTGGCTTTGTTGTATATTTTTCTAAATTGACGTTTCAGGTCGAAGCATGCAGGACGATATTTGGGATCCCATCAACGCTCTGATTGATGATGCGCAGAGAGATCAGGAATTCAGACAGTGGTGGAGCGAGGTTGATGAGTGGATCGAGAAAGTATGTCTTCTTGTCCAACTTCCTTCTAATGGTTAAGTGATAAATTAGGTACTTTTGACGCCCGGATACGTCATCGAACCAGCCTCGAGCAATCGAGGGCGAGAATTGTTTGAAGCCGGGAAGAAGTTTTATGGCAGCGGTATGACCGACGACGGAGTTAATGAACCTCATCCACTTACTTCTGGCACTACATCTGCTCCTTCCAACGCCGCGTCTTCCTACGTGCCCTATCAAACCGGCGACTTATCCGCATCCGGTATAAACTCTACCGCCCAATCTACTCAGACCTCCGCCAACACAGAATCAGCTGTGCGCGGCAAATGCAGAGAACATTTCGATAACGTTTTCGAAGGAATCGGCAAATTTGTTGGCGGAATTGGCGCGGACCCGTTGAACAAACAGTTCGTGCTTTCTCGATGCAGACGCGCTCATTGACTTATGACCGATAGGTTTGGCACGGATATTCAACGTCTTACTAAAGATTTGCTCTTTGATTCCGAAGGCAAACTGACGTTCAAGCCCGAGCTCTGGAATGATGTTAGAAGTATTATCGTTCCCGGCCTCATTCAAAGAGTGCGTCCTATCGTTGCGTCACATTCCCAACCCTTCAATGTCGTTGCAGATTGGCCTTGTTCCCATCCCTCGTATAGAATATACCGATGAATCGCTCGACCTAGTACTTGAGAATCTTACACTTTCCGCTCAAAATCTGTTCCCCAATTTGGTCGAAGTCGAAGTCAAGAATTGGGCTCGCTTTGGTAGTGGAACCGTTACCGGCAAGAAAGATAGTGTGTTTTCGAATTGGGGAGTTTTGTCTGCCACTTATTGATTATTTAGCTTCCAAAGACGTCACGACGAACAAGCATTCGCTCCATCTTCATCTCTCTCACATTCAAACCGACATGAAAGATGTCGCGTTTTATTTCAGGAAGAAGACCGGTTTGCCCAAGTTGAAGGATTCTGGTTTGGCAGACGTGTTGCTCGGAGGTGATGGGTTAAGTGTAAGCTATAATCAATTGTTATCTCAGCTCAGTGGGATAACCATTCAATAACAGGCGACGATTCACCTTGAATCGTCTTCCGATCCAACCACTCTATTTGACATCAAAAATATAGCCGTCAAAGTCGATACGCTGAAGTTCGCGATCCGGGATTCCAAACATGATCTCCTCTATAAAACCCTGAGGCCGCTCGCCACCGGCTTGATCAAGAAACAAATTCAGAAAGCGGTAAGTATTCGTGCAATGTTAGGTCGGTTGGGGCTTGTTGGCTGATACTTTGGCAAGGTTGCTGATGGCATGCGTACCGGCCTTGAGTGGCTAGGGGAAGAACTCATTGCTGTTCGAGATAGAATGAATGAAGCTCGAGACGGTGCCAGCGAAGAAGAAGAAGTTGGCCGTTTCAAGGCAATGCAAGAGGTGAATTTGTTTACTCTCGTGTCGTTACATCTATAACAAGTCGCACCCCAGGCATTCAAGCGTCGCAAGGACGATGCGTCGTCCACAGTGTCTCGTTCTGGAAGTTCTTCGCAATTCAAAGTTGTTTCCAACAAGGTATGTTTATGTCGGTAAAACTCTTCTGTCAAAAGCTAATCTTGTTTTCACAAAGCGTAATTCCCTCTTGGCCAGTACTGGTCATCCTACCGGTTGGGTGAATAGGGTCGATGAAAAGGAAAAGACGATCCACCAACTTCCAGCCGGAGAACGCGGAACGAGTAACACGGATACTTGGAGGACGAAAGCTTTCGATTTTAATGCCTAGAGGATGCCATTGCACTGATACTTTTACGAAGTAACGAACCATCTCTTATTCATGGTTGACGATAAAATGCCGCGCGTATCGAATTCATCTGTAATTTACTGTACTCTTCGGTCGATTGTATTTTAGATTTTTCTATTATCACTTTCACAACGTATTCCTTTTATTGTTGCTCAAATATTGACTGGTTTTAAGAGCACATTTAGCGACATGATAGAGCTGTCGTAGAGTATGTTTAGCTGTTTAGTAAGGTTGTCTCCCATTGATAATAACGCCGACAGGGATATACTCAGAGCCTGATAAATGAGTATACCATCATGTAGTCCAAAATTGAGTAGACGCAACGCCTCGCCGAGAATGCTGAGCGCCGTAATCATCAGCGGGGTTATGATGGCTCTTTCAGTATAGCCAAGCGAGTTTGCACTCAAGACTACCAGCTTGGTAATGATAGAGAAAGAACACGGTGGTAGTGATCGCGCCTACGATGCACGATAGGAAATTATACAAACTTGACCCACTGTGATAACTCACTATGCTTTCAATGCAATACAAATTTCAATATGAGCGGCAGTAATGCTGCGGCGACATCCCAACCTTGAAGCGGTCGCCCGGAACGTTTTTGAGTGTAATATCGTCGAATACGCAATCAATGATGTCCACAACTTTTGTTTGAGATCGTGTATGTTCTTTTATAAACGGTGCGGTAAAGAACAACTGCTCATAGGACGAGAAGCAATATATTGCAGACTAACTCACATTAAAACTCCAATCCAAGGCCATGCAATCGTATCCTGGTATGGAAGAGCCGCTGCGGCGTCGTCGATCTGGGAAGCCAAGTCTCTTCATGACCGAGTCCATCTGAGCGTAACTTTGATATCGACTAGATTCACAGGGGGTTTAAAGAGGAACACCCAAGTGTGACTAATTAGAAGGAAGACGAGACATGCAAAGAGGATTTTCCGAAGCAAGATGCGTCGTGCCTGTGCGACTAAAGAGGCAGCAAAAGGGACTATTGAGTCTTCTCAAAGAGCAATGATATAAGAAAACAAGTAGGAAGCTATGGTCGCTGCCCAGAAGATAAATGACTGGCAGGGTTGAAATGAATGTGTTCAATTGTTCATCGCTATCCGTCGGCTTACCTATGCTTTCGTCTGGGGTCATCGCTGTCCATTACTTTTGTTCTTGGATAAAGAAAGAGATGTAGTGAAATTCAAAGCGTCTCCGCGTTCCAGATATATATTGACCATGATATACTGTAGGTCGAAGAGCAATGGCGCGCCCCAAACTAATGGCAATTTAAAGAAGGTGTCGGTCTGGACAATGTACACACTCTTAGGAAGAAAAGCGGTGACACGTGTACAACGTATTCAAGAATTCCCACGAAGATAGCTCACAGCATCACGTTATCGTGATGCAGCTGCCACTCTTACTCTCTCAAAGATTTCTTTGGCTGCTCTTCATTATGTATCTTGGATGGCCGGATCAGGACGCTTGAGCCCAGCTTTTATAGTGCAATTTTGGAGATCGTCAAAACAGAATAAAGGTGTAGAAGAAGACTACAACTGCCGCCGGACTGGACTTGGGGCTGGAACAAAGGAACGATCCGGTTCTATTATCATTTGAATCATCGGTGATAGCAACACAACGCCTTTCGCCGACAATTAGTTCAATTGTAGCTCGATCCAGTCTTGATCCTCAAACGTTGAAAACCTTGGAAGGATGTCACGCGATTGAAACCCAACCCCAAGACTTCATCCGCAGGTATATAAAGGGTCTAGTCAGACGACCACACTTTAAACTGAACCAGCATCTATCCCTAATATCTCGTACTCCGTATACTTTTACCACCCACAATGACTCGTACTGCTCGTGCTACCTATCCTAGGGCCGCCCTCAAAGACAGATCTCAATCTCGGTCCGGCATGGACAAGAGTTTGAAGAAGGACGGCGCTGGTAGAGGCAACTGGGGCAAGCTCGGTGAGGTTGAGTATGATGACGCCGAGTACGACGAAGAGTTCTTTGAAAAAGAGGTCGAGAATCTGGATGCCAGTGAAGCAGGTAGTGAAGGTATTACAATTTACTTTCACCATAACTGTTACCGAACTGACGGGGTCTATGTATATTCAGCGTCGTCTACCATAGAGCCCAAGCATTCCGTGTCGGATGAAAAAGAAATTGAGGCCGCCCGAGCCTTCCGAAAGCAGGCTTTGAGTGGTAGTGGTTAGTATGGTCGTTGATCTTATACCAGCCTTGACTGATATTTCGTATGTTGGACAGTGGACCTATCTAGCATCGCCCGCACGTCAGTAGCAGTCTCTGGTTCCCCGCCTAAGGCTTGAGCTTGACTACTGTCAGGTTTTACGTGTCAAGTAAGGATTCTTTCACGCATCCTTCAACACGCGTCTGATCATTTCATATCATGCTCAGACCCTACCACAGGCCAATCGCGTAGCTTTCTCTCATCTTTGATTTTTTTTCCAAACGAATTCGAATGTATCACGAATGTAACACGCCCCCACTCTGCTTCCTGTATATCACACAATCTGCACTTGCCCCTGCATTGTACATTCATCGAGCATCCAACGTAAATCACAATCGATTTATTATCCTTTGAATATAGGCCTCGTTCGACCTGTCCCCATGTACCGAAATTGAACCTAGGATTTTACGCTGAGAGTCGATTCCGAGCGTCTAAGATACAACATAATCCCCTGCAGGCGCCCATGATGCATGATGTGCTACACCGAGTAGGTGACTCTCAGTCTGCAACCATGATACGACGACGTCGAACTTCGCTTGCCCCAGCCTTTTTCCTTTATCTACTTTCCTCAACTTCAACAAAGACCTCGTCTGCTTTGAGCATCATATCCAAGTATGTACTCTATGCCATCATTCTGGCTAATGTGCGCGGGGCACCGGCTACATGGCACTGGCGCGTTTTCTGGCCTATAATCAAGTACAATCTGCAATTTCTAGCTTTTCGTGTACCCAACTTTTTTGCTACTGTGGCGAATCGAACAGAGCGCGACCGAAGAATAGCAGAATATATCGACAAGACGTCTCCAGTCGGTGTTCATCCTTTTGACTTCAAGGTCATATATCGTTCTCGCGTTAGTCTGTATCGTCTTCTCGCGTGCGCTTTCTTGTATGGCAGGATGCTAACTTCATATCGATCTGGGCTCATGTGAAGGTGTTGACGAAAGTGATTTCAACATGCATATGAGCAATTCAAGCTATCCAAAGGTACCATCTTACAATCACGATACAACACGCCGTTGATTTATCTGACTTGCAATCGCGAAACATAGGTCCTGGATTTCACCCGGACGAAAATGGCTACACACTTGTTTCCGCATTTTCTCCGAGCTGGCGGGGTCGTTCCTATAGCATGTGCGTTTCGAAACATTAGCTTGTTATACAACGAAATCTCTGTTGATTATCTAAATTTTCTGTATGTAGCGACGCATTTTCATTTCGTTCGCGAGATTCCGATGCTCGCAAAGTACGAAGTACGAGCCGGTATCGGTGCGTGGGATGAGAAGTGGGTGAGTTCTGCGCGTTTACTTACAGCCAAAGCTTCCTTATTCCTTAATACTAAACTCATCTCCGTCTGCTTTGTTATTTGAGTGTCGTCGTAATTGCTACTAGACTTAACATGTTTGCTCCAGTTCTACGTGGTTGGTCGCTTTGTCACCAACCGAAAGTCCAAATCAACTGGCACCCAACCGTCTTCCAGTCCAATTCATCCACTGACATTAACCAATTCGGAGTCGGATTTGATAGCGAAATTAGTTGACACATCTCCAGAAGATGAAGAAAACATAACTCTGCACACTGTCGCTGTGGCTCGTTGCTGCTACAAGCTAGGCCGAATTACAGTTCCTCCTTCTGTGCTCATGGCCACGAATGGTGTTTGTGTGTACCCTGACCAGGTCACAATGACTGATCTCGATCCAGAATTTTCCAAGTCGCTAGACGTGCACTCAGGATATTCAGTCGACAGACCTCCCCATACCTGGACCAGTCATGCCAGAGATCTTGCACTGAATCCGAAAAAGCTTCGCGAATTTTACAAAGGAGCCTGGCGACAAGACTCGACGAGGTGGTGGGACAGTGCAATGGGTGTTGGCGGACCAATGGATAAAAGATTGAAGGAAAGGTTAGAAATATGCAGGAACTTGTTTGAGGGAATGGATGGAATACGGCAATTTGGAGAAGCATGAGGACTCGGATACGATACAGATATGCCAATCTCAAGTTCAATTTTTATGTATGTACAAAGGTCAAGAATAAATGTTGGAGTTTAAAGATATTTGCGGGGCCGAACTTTCCCACGCCACATATAAATGTAACCAACGCTGGATGAACGTTTGACCAAATGACTTCTTGTTCTGTAAATATGAGTTTCTTAAATCCTTTGAGCTTTGGACTTGCGACTTGTGAGTATTCTCTCAAGATAAACCGTTCTTGCACTGTGTCAAATATTTAGAAATTTAACCTATAGTTTGTGTCATCATTATCCGTTGGTGAGCCTTCCAGAATTCATTTTGGCTTTCCAGGCAATAAAAGAAAATTAAAGGCTACGTGTGATTTAGGTGTAACGTAACTTTCTCGTGACAAGATTTTTTTTTTCCAGTGCATATATAAAGGTATCGGGTGCAGCCCCAACACGACATCGACCTCACGTAGTCACTCCCCCCCGTAAGGATGCTTCTCCATTCGTTGTCGACTTTCACTCTTTTATATCTACTGTCTTTACCTCGTCTTGCAACTGCTTCAGTTGCTTATTGTAATAATCAAGACTACGAATCAGGAGCACTAGGAGAAGCTCCGTACCAGACCTATAATGCGGCCCCCTTCAAACCCGTCCAGCTCAACTACGCGCTTCCACCCGTTGATTGCCCTTCCAACAGCCAGGTGTCAGGTTATTTCATGCTCTCCCCGCTGGGTCAGTTGACTTGAATTCTTCTTATCCTTTTTAACATCTTTTCAATTACAGGGAGCAATCTTGAAATGACCGGAGGAGGCTATATCATGAATCCAAACGGAACCATGGTTTACTTTTCTTCAGGCTTTGGCCCGGTGGTGATTCTGCGAGGAGTTTTTTCCTACCAAGGACAGGATCATCTAGGTCTCTGGGTCAGCGATGGGACTTCCGCAACACCCGCAGGACACGGAAGTGGATGGAATCTTCTTTTGGACAGGACCTATAACGTTGTGGCCAAAATGTCCAAATTTCCGCCTCATGTATGCATCTATTTTGCTGATAACGTCCTCCCTCTAGCACAACTTCGGGATTGTCAGTTGGTGCCGATCTTCACGAGGTAGATCTTCTCTTGCTAGTCCACGTAACTCCTTGTTTGGACGTTTTCGCGCTAGCTCCATATCACTTCGGACAACACCGCAATAATAACTGCGTATCCTACGAACAATGCAGATTTGTCTGCTTATGGTGGCTCTACCAACGGCTACGTGTTAAACCCTGTTGCTCAAGAAATCGATATAGCTACTGGTAAGTCTCTGTCCGTTGATATACTGATAACATCATTTAACCATTTTGAAATGGTCAGGCAATGCAATTTTCACTTGGAAGGCTTTGGATCATGTCAGCCCTGCTGAGTGCTATGCACCTCTTGGAAGCACCGCTACTGGTTATGGTGTTGCCACTGATCCTTGGGATTACTTCGTTCGTCTTGGACTTTGTTTGATTATTATCTCCTGATTTTCCTTCTTCCTCCTAGCATATGAATTCGATCCAGAAGAATGACGACGGTACTTATTTGATTTCATCCAGACAGTGAGTTCAGCTGGCGTCCGATGCCGCTGATAGAATTTTCTTATTGAACCCAAAATGAATCAAACAGTTGTCATACATTGTATCTAGTCAACTCCGCGGGCGACATTCTCTGGCGTATGGGAGGCAAAAACTCTGTCAGTAACTGGTAGAGTCTTGGCTGTGCTCCATACTAACGTTTGCAATAGAATTTCACTCTGAACGAAGGGGCCAATTTCACTTGGCAGCACCACGCTAGATTCCGCGGCTCTGGCCAACTCTCGTAAGCCAAGCTATTTACTTTTTTCACTCTCAACTTACCCTTAATTTTCTCAGTCTCTTCGACAACGGTGCGACAGAATGGGAACAAGACATTCCGTACTCACAAGGTCTCTTACTCGACTATGACGATTCCGCCATGACTGTCTCCCTCTCCTCTGCAAGAGCACCATACAATCGCACGAACACGGTGTCGCAAGGTAGTTTGGAATTCCTTTCAGATGGAAATTCAATAGTTGGGTGAGTTCCTCCAAGTCCCGTATGTTGACGTGTATTCCTATTGTTTATCTCATAATAGGTGGGGTGCTATGCCTTATTTCTCTGAGCACGACGAAACTGGCAACATAATCTGGTCTGCTCAGTTTGCTGCCGCGGGCTCGGGCATCAGCTCATACCGAGTCTTTCTGAAAGATTGGACTGGCCGCCCCAGCGTTCGCCCTTCGATGAAGGTCACCTCACCTTTCTCCAACAATATCACCGTATACGCGTGGTGGAACGGTGCTACGGAAGTCACCTCCTGGGAACTTCTTGGATCTCGTCTCATTACACCTTTGAAAGCAACAAGCCTGGCTAACGCAAGTAAAACTGACTTTGAGACGAGTCTCGTCTATTCTGGGTCAGGATACGCGTACTACCAGGTAGTTGCCCACAACGCCAACGGAGAGATCTTACAATATTCAAACTTTACTGCCATTGATGGAACTACCTTTGGGCCAGCGGATAATCAGACTATCACCGCTAGCCCTTTAATGTGATCACTTCGCAAATTGGACAGCTTGATAGAACCGCAGTTTGCGCACATACACGACGTTCTCTACAAATTACAGCTACTACTTTCATTACATACATACATACGCACTGTTTTTACAAAAGTAATTATTCCCAGTATACGCTCGAGATAATTGCCCATACTGCGACGCAAATCCAAGCTAGGAGTCCTATATGTACATGTGTGAAAGAGACGTTGGCTAGACGGAATCCAGATTTGGGAAGAGCGTGGAGCTAGTCCGTATAAAAGGAGTCATGAGAGTGGCCCCACTCTTGTACCGCTACCACCACTTGCAGCAAATAACTTTTCGGGTATGCTGACACAGACTTTGAAAGTTGTACAGCTGATTCTTATCCTGTATTCCGCAGAACTGAACATCATGACCCGGACTGCCAGAGCCGCCTTCCCGCGCGCGATAATCAAAGACCGTTCGCAATCTCGCTCGGGTTTCAGCAAGGTCATGAAGAAGGGAGGCGCCGGTTCTCACAACTGGGGCAAGTTAGGCGAAATTGAGTCCGACGAAAGGGAACTCGAATATGATTCAGAGGGTGAATCGGCTCAGTTAAGCAGCGATGGTGAATTGTCTCTGCACCACCTTTCTGCCGTTACTTACTATTGACTGTCCTAGCGCTTCAAGACGTGCCTCCTCCGAGGAAGCGTTCAACATCTGTTCCGAATGAGAAAGAAATCGAGGCCGCAAAGCAACTCAGAAAGAATGCCTTGAGCGGTGGAGGTTCGTCAGTTTGTCCTTTCTTCTCCTAAACCAATCTGATGTGACTTTCAATAGTCGACCTCGCAGCAATCGCCCGTACTTCAGTCGCTGTATCCTCACCTCCCAGAAGCAGAATTTCCGATGTACGTTTCTTCTGTCCCAAGAGAGCTGTTACTTACTTTTTTTGCGCAGACTAGTATTTAAATCAATTTGTATCCCGAATTCAAGTGAAATCGTGAAAACACTGTATTTGTATCCTCGTCTTGTGTATCACAACGGCTTCACCTTTGTACTATATGTATTCAATCATATCCTGGTACTTCGATGAGAGTGTATCAGTTTGCCATTTCGTATGAGTGTAAAATTCATCAATGTCTGCCTCGGAAGAAAGGGGCATGAAGGAAACCAGTTTCAATACTCGCAATTCATAGGGCAGAAAAAAATAGCTCGATTGTTGCTACGGTATAAAGTTATGAATGAATGATGACTGTTACAAAAGCCGAAACCGCCACAGTTGTTTGCTTAAATAATTTGCTTCCCCCAGTTCAAAACCATCCTAGGCCTGCCGATGTTCATTGCAAGTTTGCAGGAAGGGCATCATAAGCAGGGCATAGAGCGTTCCAAGCATTAGTGGGGTGAACCTGTTCACGAACTTCGTCGAGACCTGAGGCCATAACAGTCGCCAGACCAGCTTGGAAGTGCCAGAAGATGTGACAGTGGAAGAACCATGGGCCTATTTCATAGATCAGTAGATTTTATACCTGAAGACCGATTGGCTGACCAGGGTTGTCAGTAGAGAATCGGACAATAGTTCCCTCAGCTCCGACACCCGCGACCTTCAATCAAGGAATCAGATTCTGACTGAGGATTTAGTGTACTTGAACTTACATCACGTCGGATGGGGTTTGCGGTATTGACCACGTCGGTTGTGTTGGATTTGACGAGCCAGAAGTTGTTCTGTTTTGTGTAATTAGCGTAAAATGATGATAAATCGAAAGCTCAACCTACTCCATGCAGATGGAATGCTGTTCGCGAGGATAATGAGAAATCGTTTTCGGGCAATCAAGGGCAGACACGTACGGTGAGCTTCATCGTCATCACTGAGAAATGGCCATGAGTTGCTTTCTTTACTTCATTCGGAATCACTCTTACCTGGGCGGGAAGATGACCTGGACAGTCTTGTTTGCAGGAAGAACGAAGGTATTTTCGGTCACGTCGAAATCAGAAGCGCTGTTTGCACCATCAAGGATCTTTATGGGTTGTTAGTTGCAGTATCCTCTTGCAAGCCGATGAGCGTACCTTGAGCAGAGTGGGCACTGAAGGTGGCAAATACGAAACATTGTTGACGTTCCTGTATTAGAGATTTCTTGTCAGATGTTAGCTCATTCTAGATAGCCATTTGAAACTTTACCATTGAGCTCTACCGGCGGTCTGGGATGAAGAAGTCAATGGGATTCAAACGTAAGCACACATTTTCGTACTCACCACAACGAGGTTAAGCGTGATGTTGATGTCGGGTTCCGGTGCAGCTTGAGCTACCAACGGCTAGAATAATATCAGCATGGGATCAGAAATCGAGGGCGTTACGTACGCGAAGGTTGGCCTCGACAAGGGCATTCAGCTCAGCGTCAGCCGGACCAAGAGACATTGGTGCAGAGGGGTCAGCATCAGCAGCGCCCTCGTATCTCAGAATTCCACGTGCAAGAGTGGCGTTTTCTAATGAGAAACTATCATTTTCCTGATTTTGCACAAATAAAGGTAGCACGTACGATTCAAGTTGACAGCCGGAGAGCCACCAGTGTATGGGGCATTGATCCAGTAGTTATCAACAGGCTGGTTGGCTTCGAGCTAACGACAAAACATGAGTTTTCCTGCAGAAGACGTCGTGAGCAATGTACGTACAACGACGGAATAGCGCTGGCCAGCAAGCATTTCGATTTCATTGACAGTCATTGGAGTGGTGGGGGTCCCGTCGGTTTCAATGACCTATCAATCCGAAGTTCGATATCATTCAAGTCCGAAGACAACGCCGACTCACCGTTAGGTTGTGGCTGTCAACGGACATGGTGAAAACATTACGAGCAGATTGGTTGATGATACGGAAACGGTAACGAGTTCCAGCAACGACGTTTGTAACGAAGAAAGGGACCTGTTGAAGAGTACCGTAATCATCAGTGAATGGCGTGATAGAGAAAGAGAAAAATACAAGCCTCAGGGCCACCATTAAATCTTCCGACACCGTTAAAAGTTCCACTAAAAACTCAGATAAGCATTGTTTGATATGCGAGTATGATTGATGGCGTACGTATCCGAAACAGGGACGATACCACTGGCAACATATGTTACAAGCATAGATGTCGAGGTGTTGTGCCACCAATCACCTAGAGTTTGTTCAGATGGGATGGCTTTACTTCAGTTATTCACTTACCAACTGCCCAGATCTAAAAAGTCCAAGGAAGTTAATTAGACATTGAATGTTTTTTCTCGAATTAATTCTTACTGTAGTCTCGTCGTCGACATCATACAAGTCGGCCAGAGGATCCTCAGGATCTGAAAAGTTCATTGAGTTTCAGTAAGAGTGGAGAATGATAGATCTTACCATAGACAACAAGAGATCCACGAAGACCCTAAAGAAAAGTTGTTAAATTTGTGTATACGCTAGAATCAGCACAAAAACGCACATCAACATATTGGACGCTCAGTTGTGAATGATACCAGAAAGTTCCAGTTTGGTTGTTAATCAGAGGGATAGTGTAGGTGTAGCTTGCGTTGGGAGCGATAGGACAAGCTGTCACAAACGAACTTCCCTCGTTGAAAGAGTTCGCAGTGGCCACGAAAATCCCATCAAAGTCCTGGAAAATGATGAGATTAGTCGGCACGTCAGACCTATTGAACGAAATGTATTCACCAGAGCTGTACTCATACGCATGGTATCATCGGTCTAATTTCAAAAAATCATCGGTTGCGGTTGGATTTGAGAATCTGCTAAAACCTACCAATTGATTGTTCACCGTAATTACCAAAGTGTCACCCTTGTTGGCTGTAATAAGAGGGCCGGGGTAGCTGGAAAGCAATGTTCAAACTCGTCTGTTTCCTCTCGCAAATACTTACGTTCCGTTCGCCGTTACCATAGCTAAAAACGATGAGCTGTTAGTGAATAGTGATAAAGTGATAAGACTTACACCGTGAAAACCCATCGGGAGCGCCCACAGCATTGACGATGTCAAGGGTGATGGGAACTGTTGCACCCGAAGCTGGATGAGGTTTGATGAGAGCGAATAGGGCAGCAGAAGCGGTTGCAGCTAAGAACTTCATCTCGACAGTAAAGCGCTGGAGTAGCTACTTCATGCCGCAAAACGTATGAGCTTTTGTACTTTGCCTTGAAACGGTTTATCTCAATAGTTTCGCTCTTGATGAGGGGTTACAGAACAAAGGAAACCAATGGTATGAGGCATTTTGCCCGTTCTACTTTCTTTGCGTGAGGGTTGTTTGCGACGATGAGAGCAAAGTTCGTATTGGGATTAGGAAATATCCAATAAGAGACTCGCTGGGATTGGTTCAAGACGGTTCCGAAAAGCGCTAGGCTGCCTCTACTGTGAGTTTTGGGGGAGTGACGCTGTGATCATACGTGAGACAACGAGGGCAATTAAGAGAGTGAAGACGCAATGAATAGAGGGCATACGAACCATATGGATTTTTGGCGGGTTACAGCCGTTTGGAGTTCAGTCCATTGGAGAACTGCTCTTCGAGAAGCTCTCTGCTTGAGAATAAGGATATTCATAGTCCAGTATAACTAAAAATAAATATATCTCATGACAACTGGTGAGTAAATCAACACTTTCTCAACAACTGCAGATGATGTTCATTCACGGTGGAGCACTTCTGAGGTGGTCTTAAATAAACGCCAGTGGTATGCGATGCGTTGAAAAAAAATTCGTCCACACTACAGTATCACCATTAGGATCTGTATTTTTTGATAATTGCCCAAATGCTAATTCTTTCGGTCGCTTGAGAATAGTCAAGCCGTTGGAATTCTCCTACCTTGCAGTTCAGCCCTATCGAGCAAAGGGCGATAATGAGGGACATAATCTAAATGCTCACGAGATGATAGCGAAACTTGGAGCCGTTTTCTGGTCATCGGAATGGCACGTGACCTTGAGAATGCGGTCGATTCGCTTTGTAAGACCTACGCATGGATCTATAGGCATGCATTAACTACAATCCATCTGGCTGGTGCTATTTCTTCTGTTCGGGGTGCACGTAATATACTGCTGCTAGTTCTAAAAGGTGTATAACTTTCATTTACTTTTGCAGTACAACGCCGACTATGCTTCACAGCACATTCCATCATGGGAAGCCGGTATCTCACTGCATCCTAATCAGAGCCAGGTGAAGCTAGAGTCTTTCGGGTCTGAACTTACCTTGGTGGATGGATATCCTCTCGAGCTTTAATGTCATTGCTTTGCGGACCCCGCCGGACAGGCTACATACTCGACTTGGGATGTGACTATCAATGGTGTATCCAAGTGGTCGTCGCGGCGTTCAATGCTACGCTCATGAGGCCAATTGCATGGTCAGTAAATGTTTGTCATCTCCCAGTACATTCATCCCAGTGGTCATTTAATTCCAAGACGCCCAGAAGTCGAATAAGAACCTTCCTGCTTTGGAGACCCCTAGCAAAGGATGACACTGGCCGGCAATGGCCTCTACGCGCTTGAGTCTGAGGTTAAATATATATTGAATACCCTCAAGTATTTGGACCATGCAAAAACCCAAGACGTCTATCATGGTGATTATCCGCAGTGCGGCAGTGTGCTATTCATATTATTCCCAGTTGCGATGTGGTGCTAACACGTGTATAGTGGGCCTCAATGAGGCATTCCTGCTGCAAGGTACGCAGGGTGTTGCTAATATTTTGGTGTAGAAACGATTCTTGTTTTGCAGTCCCATTCAACTCTGGCCGGAGGCGAAAGAAGTTCATCATGACTCCCTACAAACGCTTTAAGATCCCTCCGTCTTCAATGCCTATTTTATTTTTGTCTTGAAAAACTTCCCATGGTCATTTTGGGCTACAACTCCCTACACCGAGTCTGCGGGTTTCTTGAGTGATGTGCCGCTATACCTATGTGAGATATACTCTAGTGGAAAAACTGACGAAAAGGCTGCATTCATGGTCCAATTCCTTAATCAGGTCTTGCAAGGCCTGGAATCTGTCTTCCCCTATATGAACAACGGCTCTGTTATATCTTGTTTGGCAATACGCGCGATTGAAGATGACGCCTATATCTCTTCGCCCGGCTTCAATGCTCTGAGGGGGAATGCTAGCTGATGGCAAATAATTGTCAGAAGCATTTCGGACCTGAAGAAGTCCTTTTACCAAAGAAGATGAAGAAGTGTGCAGGTCGTGGAGGTCAAGGGTGGACATGGCGGTGGGGTAGCTCATCGGAAGGTTTTCGTGATGACGGGGGTGACTCGGTAACTCCTCAGGTGCTAGCGGTCAAGGATGATTCTAACACCACTATATCGGCCCTGCACAGTCGCGGATGAATTGGTTATGCGTATTCTACTGATAGCTTGCGGTCGGAGAGTTTGGCACATTGGATGAGACCAAAGGTTTCAGCAGTGGATTTCTACCAACCATTCAAAGCTGATCGGTACTCCTTGGTCTGTTGTATATTTGATCACCTCAACAAGATCGCCCTTAAAGAATCCGTGGATGGCTTTCGCTCCAAAATTGAGGATTTCCGCACTTGAGACGCGACTGTTGCTTTCCGAATACTTCCATACAGAACGTGTTTCCTCAGGGCGGGTCCGGAAGTTGTTCACGTATAATGCTCGCGGAACAAGTAGGCTCCCTGTGCCCAAAGATGGAAAACTCGACGATTGGTTGTTTGACCGCAAGCGTGTTGTATCCTTTGCTTGATTAGGGTGCTTTTGTATCGTTATAAATGAATGGCTATCTATCTTCGTATGTTGCGTGGATGTACTCGGCACTAGGTTATATGAGCGCTCAGCTGATCAAGTCGTCCTGGACCTGGACGTTTTCGTCGAATCGGTCATACAGACACCATAATCAAGCAGAAGCGTGGAACGAAAGAGCCATAATCTGGCTAAGACTCAAAAACATTCTATTTGCGAAATCGGCGAAAGCTCCAAAAACATGAATACCTAACAAAACCTGCCGGCATCCGTGCCAACTTCAAGGTGAACATCTCCCTAAACATGGAATATGGTTTCGAACGAGTGCATGTATAGCTTGGCTGTCAAGTCCAGATATAAAATGCGACGTCCTTTCTGAAGATAACAACTCCCAACTTCCCAGTGTCTCTTACAAATACCAGCGGTTGCCAAAAGGGCCTCAGCCAGCTACATACAGCTCAACCATGCCTTCATCATCGCCAATCTCTGCAATCCTCGATGCACTGGAGGTATTAACTACGTTGCGTCGTTTGATTTTTTCACCATGTAGATTGATTTTTAGGCTCGGGCGAAGAATGTTCACAAATATGAAGGACTTACGAAAAAATCGATGGTCAGTTTGTTCTCAAGTGAACTCTGATATCCTGCTATATAAATGCGTACACCACCTAGAACAAACCATATGATACAGGAAAACCTACCGATAAATCAGAATTCAAGAAGAACGTCTACGAAGTGGTTCGTCTCGTCCCTGTTTTCTCGAGACCTACGCATCCTCATTGATATTATCCATTGTGCTTCGTAGGCAGAGCTGCTTGAAGATGATAATATGGCTTGGGGTAAATCACCACAGACTTCGCCAGCCAAATCATCATCAAAGTAATACTTTAACCGGCGTCCATTTCGAAGTTGGATTATGTGCTGAATCCTAGTAATTTCATGAAAATGGGATAACACACATACCGTCGTGGTCATCATGACACCCTTGTCTATTTCTCCTATTTGTTGCATTTCTTGGCTTCTGACAACCAGGTCGGACATGTTTTCTGATTTTCAGTGATACTTCCTATGTCCTCCTGTATGTGTGATCATGATATCGTACCACTCAACGCTCAAAGCTCAGACGGTGGATCTTCGGTGCGACTCCGTCGAGTTAATAGATAGCAAGAATTTCCTCAAACCCGCGGGCATCATCAACTTGCCTCCATTGTGGAAGACTACTTAGATCCAATGAGAGTGGAACGGCCGTATGCGGGACTATATGCAAACAGAAAAATCTTTATTTCATGTGCGCGATCAGCATGGAAATGTCTCCATATGATAATCCGATCAGCCTGAGGAATTCTTCGAAACCAAAGAAGCTCGATTAAGTATGATAAAGCTTCATCAAGGAAGATTTTCCCTGGGTGATAGCAAGCGATTAATTCCTTTGAAGCGTAGAGTTTCTACCCACTCGACCACGAGTTACTTGGAGGGGCGTTGGCCTGTATAAGGACCCCTCAGGAGAGAGCTTTCCTAGATGATGAACAATGCCATTCAGGGTTTAGAGATATAGTATAATTAAGCCTCTCAGCTCAATTCTTCAGGCAGAGTTTCGACCTGACTCATTGACTGGCAGCATCTCATACTCACCTGGGCTGTACCTCTTCGCTTCTCGGGAACTGACATTTGATTTTGACTCAAAGTTTTGATGGCCATTGCTAATGTAGCATTCGACAGCATCTAGGACACCAAACGGGTACGGAAAGTCTTGTTCTCGTCATCCATGGTTGGTTTTTCCACAGCTTCCTTGACTTCGACCTTGGTGATGGCACGAGTGACAGTCTCTTACAAGCTGCATCAACATCTTCTTGCGCTTTTGTTGTGTCTTCTTCTACGACAGGAGAGTCTGCTTCTTTGGTCTTTGATGATGAAACCGAGGGAAGCGCTTCAGTCTTATTGTTTTCCTTTGGTACCCCAAGACACCTTGCAGATGATATGGGTAATGACGTCCGCTGAAGATAGATGGTATCCCTTACATCGTGTAGATTGCAGAAAGCGTACACGTTGAGAACATTAGTGAAACCCGGCCTTCAATGTAATTTTGGTTGTTCGATGATGTCTATTTCAAAGCCACATTGATGTACAATCCACAAATTCTCTAAGTTATCCGACACTGGCTACGACTATGACGGGAAAGTGACTCAAGACATACGAACATCTACTGTTCCACGGAAGTTGCTTTGCTCCATGCTCGAAGTTGAGGTCCGTACCGATAGAAAATAAAAGGGGCCGGACAGCCTATTACTAGACAAATGAGAGCCAATATGGAATTCCCCCAGCCTGAGAGTATGTCAGAGCAACTCCACGGGGACAAAAGAACCTTACCATAACCCAGTCTCCCATACATCTGGTCAGCGAATAGTGGGAAACCGAATCCAGCCAACGCTCTGAAAGATACAACCCCTGCAATGGCACTGGCTGCATGGAGTGCGTAATTGTCGACCTATTTTGCAGTCAGCATAGCGTGATAAGGAAGCTCCAAGACATACAAGGTAAGTTTGGATACACGTCCAATTTCCGCCTGAATGACGTGACAGTCAGCACCTGTATTGAAAATTCCGAGAAGCTACGCCTTTACCTATTCCGATGGAATAAATAAATACTCCCAGGTCTATGGCCTCGGATTGAGATAAGCGACAAGATCATCAAATGTCCCACATACCTGGGATCAGCCAGAAGAGGCGTGCATTGGCTGTCCAACCATAGATTAATAGTCCAACAGGCAGAGTCGTCGCCGAGACCATGAGGAGGGGCAACCTGTGAAGGTTGGTTAAGCGTCGAGTGAAAAGATGACGGAAAGACATTTACCTCATTTCTGGAGTCCCTACTCCACCATTGCGAGCTTTGAGACGTCGATATATAGTGTTGAGAAATCTAGCACCGATTTGGCCTCCGACTAAAACCCAACTGAGCTGCATCAGGGTACGTCCATTAAGTGATCTGTACCTGTAGATCCCAAAGCTATTGCGAGGTAATGAATGCCGGCTATACCCGAATTTTCGCCGTACAGGTCGGTGAAAACCTGCACGAAAGCTGTTCAGGGCATTCATGAGTACGAATGAGCCACTCATGAATCATGGGAAGCTGCTCACTTGTAAGACTAAGATAAAGAACGCCATATAGCACCGCCATATATAGAGCAAAGACTTGCACGATCGGCTCTGTGAACAGGAACTTGATAGGTTTAAGCATGCCGCGAGCCATGTATGTCGACCAGTGTTTGCCAGAAGCCTCAAATGCCGTGTAGTAATTTCTATCGCTGGACTTTCGCAAAGCTTGTGCCTTTTTCCTGAGTATATGGGGGCCATACGTCTCACGAAGGAATACCTATGACGAGTTAGTGGATGATATTTCCAGTATGCACGTCAACTCACGAATCCAGCTACCTGGAGTATACCATCTGCTATACTGACACTCCAAAAAACCCATTGCCATCTCGATTTTAGGGCGATCCAACCTCCCACGAGCGGCCCAGTGGATGGCCCGACCAATGGGGCAAGCGAATACAGGCTCATTGCCATTCCGCGTTCCTCCGGAGACCATAGATCTCCGACAACTCCACCACCTGTAGACGAATTGTTTGGCCTTTCTTTGGAATAAAGAGTAAAGGAGAGATTTACCGATAGACTGGGGGGCTGCTCCTCCGAATCCAGCTAGGAATCGAAAAACCAACATTTGAGCTGGTGTCTTCGCTAAAGAACAAAGAGAATTGAAAACTGAAAAGAAGATATAAGTGACATTAACTTGATGGTCGTGCAACCTAGCTCACCGAGGAACCAAATGTTGGAAACTTGCAAGATGACAAGTCGGCCGCAAAGTTCAGACAATGGACCCCAGAACAGTGGCTGTAGACGTCAGCCATGTATAATGGTACATAGAAAATCACATACTCCCAACGCGTAGGCCAACACGAATATAGAGAGAGACATATTTTCAAGAATGGAACCAGGGGGAATGTTCAAATCGCTAGAAATTTGCGGCAAAGCTGGTGACGATATAGAGGATGCCAAAGGACTAAAGAGGCTAACGTCAAGAAAGCAACATGACGAAGCGAAAGAGGAAAGCACAGACCTGATGAAGGTGAACAAGCTGACCACCAAAGTGACCGTCCATCTTCTTTTCTTGCTCCAATTTCGAGGATTGTCAGGATCTTCGGGTCCATTCCACTGTACTAAAATGGCCTCTTTAGACTTTTCGGAAGTAGAGTTGGAGGGGGTGTCCAAAGAACCGGACTCAGATTCGTGTAGTGTAGAGTTATCCGTTGTAGCGAGGTCAAGTTTTTCAAGATCTCTATTGGAAGCAAATAGATACTCTCCATTGGTTCGCAACGGATCATTTGGGGAAGGATTGTGACCTTCTATACGATCTGGCACAGAGTTGAGGGTTGTGTGATCTGTTGAAGGAAAAGCCATAGCACCAGAGGGTTGAGGCATTGCAATAGTGGCGTTACTTTTGTGTATTACCTCAAGTCCCTCCCCACATTCTTATCTGAAAAAAAGCACGGTAGCCTGTGTAAATGAGCCAGACCTTCACGTAGTGAAATTTTCTGTTTACCCAGCATGTCCCCGAGAGGTTCAAGGTCTCACGAAGTGCCAAGCATTTGAATCTCTTGCAATTGGTGAACTTTGTCGAGAACACCTAGGGAGTAAAAGAACATAAATAGACACGGCCCTCGAAAGCAGTCAAAAGCACATCAAGGGTTTCTGTCATGGTCTCCATGAGTTAGTGCATGTCCTCGGGCTCCGACAATGTAGATATATTGTGTATCAGCGAATCCTGAGGAAGACAATGGAGTACACCCAAATTCCGTGAGAAAAAAAGTGGCCGGACTTAGCCGCGACGCTGTGCAATTCGTTTAAACCTTTCGTTACTTTTGGTATCCGCCAAGCTGCTAGCCTCTATCTTCTTATCTCTCTGCCTTTTGATGCATCCTGCAGCAATTCTCGCGTTATCGCTCTGCTGCGAGTGATAATCAGTGCTATCCTAGGTACTTCGGGGTAGAACAACCACCGATCGCCACTTGTTCTTATGAGCATTCTTCTCCATGAACCAATGGTTTTGCACGCAGCTCTTTTGAAATCTGAAGGTGACAATCTCATTTGCTCCTGGCCCAATCAAGTCGGAAAAGAAGGACCTGTTGAGGGAACAAAGCTCTATCTTTGGATTCATCAGATCGGTGCACAGGTAAGCTTTGTGATTACTTAGTACAACTAGGTAAAAATGTTCCTGAGCATACCACCAGAGACCGTACAGACGGGGTTCCGCTATGATATAGCTACTAGACTTGATCACTACAGTCCACGAATGGTCAACGAAATTTTTTTCCAAGGAAGGATACCAAAATTCTGAGCGCACGACCACTCCACTGGAGACTCCAGGTGTTACCTGATCCGGAGATTTGACTGCTGGATACACCCTGGATGAGCTTGACTCGGATGCTCAGACAGTATCCTTTCTCATGGTTCTTTCCTTCTTTCCTCGGTAGTGCTTTTTCGAGTCTTTTGGTTACAACCAGGACCATGGAACGGGAGTTTTATAATCATCGGGTGAAATTCTCGAGCCTATGTGCCGGGTTATAGGCGCTGGTCTTCCTTCCAAAATGTCATCAACTCCATGATTTTTGTGCTTCCTTTCCTAGTCAGGAATGCACGCGATTCTCTCACCTTATTTCCGTGTGATGGTCCGAGACCAAGATTTCCATCTGTCAGGGCTTTACGGGAAATGACGGTCGATACACTATTATTGGTAGACAACGGGACCTTGGCATTGAAGCGAGTTTTTCTTTGCTCGTGCTTCGAAATAGCTGATAAATGTTTCTAGTTTCCACGGCGCAATATTGAAGGTGAGAGATTCCCAGCATTCCTGTTTTTGACGAGGAGCCACATCGATCAGTTTCTGGTATTTAAGCTTCGAAAATGTCGCATTTTCACCAATTGTCCAATTCACTTTCAGTCCGTTTCGTCTCCTTGATAAAAACGATGCCGATGCTGTATGCTATGTTTGCTCCGACCTCTTTTTGACAAGTTTGGCTCACTTTGAGCACAGTTCTGATCCTTCTTCCAAATATCTACCTTATCCATCTGTTCCTTTTGCGGAAGGGTACACCCGTCAATGGCCCAACAAGAGGACGACTACTTCTCCAATTTGGCTTTCCACAGATCTGAGAGACGGGAATCAAGCGCTCGTCAATCCTATGAGCAATACGACTAAACTTGAACTTTTCAGGTAAAGGACAACTGCTATTTTACCGAACCTCAAACTAATACTAAGTGTCCCAGATTACTAGTCAAGATTGGATTCAAACGTGAGTACTTCGCTGGTCTGAAAACTTATCTCATTATCCAATGAATGTAGAAATTGAGGTTGCATATCCTGCTGCTGGAGAAACGGAGTTCCAGTTCGTACGTGATCTCATAGAAAACGACGAAGTTCCGGACGACGTTGCTATTCAAGTTAGTCTTTTCTCTTCGACACCTTATTCAATAATATTATTTAGCTTCATCTGACAGATCATAACCCCTGCTCGCCCAGACCTGATCACCAAATCGATTGCTTCTCTGGCTGGTGTCAAGCATGGTATTATTCACCTATACAATGCGGTGTCGCCCGTGTTTCGAGAGGTTGTATTTCGCAATACGAAAGAGCAAACTATTGACCTTACTATCAATGCTGTGAAACTTGTCAAGAAGTTGACTGAAGAGGAAACTGCCCGCTCAGGTGACAATCTTCATTACCTCTTGATCGAAGAAAACTTATTTTGTTTCATGGAAGGGGCTCGCTTCACTTTGAATTACTGTCTAGAGACTTTTTCTCAGACGGAGCCAGAGTTTGCTGTTAACCTAGGCAATAGAGTCCTTGCGGAGTGGGGAAAAGCCTCTCCGGATGCCAAAGTGTACTTCAACCTGGCCGCGACTGTTGAATGTGCACCAAGCAATCACTATGCTGACATGGTGAGTATGTTCAAAATTTCATCTATCTCCTCTGACCTATTTTCTTTTTGTGTAGGTTGAATATTTCAGTAATAACATTAACCAGCGAGGTTCCGTATTGTTGAGTATTCACCCTCATAACGACAGAGGTAAATCTCCAAAAATCTATTCTAAAACTATCAAGCATCTAAAACCTTTACAGGTACGGGTGTGGCCGCTACCGAACTAGCTCTTCTCGCAGGTGGTGATCGTGTAGAGGGTTGTTTGCTTGGCAATGGAGAACGTACTGGGAATGTCGACCTAATCACTCTTGCGTTGAACCTCTACTCGCAGGGTGTTTCGCCTGGTCTTGATTTCTCCAATCTTCCTGAAATCGTTCAAGTTGTTTGTCGGTGCAACGAATCTGCCGTTCCTGTGCGCTATCCATATGCCGGTACTTTGGTTTTCTCAGCGTTCGCTGGGACTCATCAAGACGCCATCAAGAAAGGTCTTGATGCTCAAGCGGCGCGCTGGGAGAAAGTTGATATAACTGGAGAAGGCAAGAAGTACTGGGCGATGCCATATATTCCCATCGATCCTAAAGATATCGGATATGGCTATGAAAACCTCATTCGAGTTTCATCACAGAGTGGGAAGGCCGGTACCGCATATGTCATCAAACAAACTCTACAACTTGATCTTCCCCGTCGTATGCAGGTTTCCTTCTATGGCGTTGTTCAAAACGAATGCGAAAAATCCGGCAAGGAAATGTCGACTGCGCTCATTACCAATGCGTTTAAACAAAAATACTGCCTTAGCTCTAAGCCTATAGGCAGACTTCATCTACAATCATTCGACATTGTCCCACTTTCTCCTTCTTCGGTCACTTCATCGTTGGAATCCTTTGAGTCTGACGGCACGTCTACTCCTCCCGAGCAGGGGAGAGATCTTATTCGTTTCGAAGGGCATATATCTGTCGATGGTCGCACGCGAAAAATTATGGGCGATGGTAAAGGTGTACATTTGGCTTTGTTGGATGCACTACGAGGCGACCTTGACTTAGAGGTCGATATTGGTGAAATCGTTCACCAATCATTGAAAGGCGATTCCACGAAGACTGTTACTTACCTTGAAGTCAATCTTCCTGGCTCCCCTACTTCGAAATCTGGTGCTGGTAGTGTTTGGGGTGTCGGCGTATCCTCCGATCCTACTACCTCCCAGTGTCGGGCGATCATCAGTGGCATCAATGGTTTGGTAGGAGATAAACGATTCCCTCGTGCAAAAGTGGTTTTCACTCCTCGCCGGGACCAATCTGCTCAGCGATCAGAATCCTGGCTTCGCGATTTTACATTTCGTGCTGGACACAATGTTCTGCACACACCTGAACACGAGAGGTCCGAGCTCATTGCTGCTTCCCCGATATAAGCTCTTCGTAAGGAATTGATCCGGTTTTTCATTCAGAAGGATTAGGCAGGTAATCTATACGTGTATATATATCTCGACTTAGTGGTTGCTGCTCTCTAGACATTTCTATGTATCTATCTATAATATGTTGAGTTCGAATATAATTTCGAGCTACCTTTAGATGTTGCCAATGGAGATCTCGCCGACCGTTCGTACACATAGGATTTCTGCTTGGCTTGTAGGCAGAAGTGCCCGCTGGGGCCTTCACATTTGTCGATGCATTCGAACCCGCGAAGACGTACGTAACATTAACCGGCAACAATGAATGTATGATCACACAGACCTTCGAGCAGTAAAACAATGCCCGATTCAAGAATACTACATTTATGGTACAACTAGCGTCATAAGATTTCGTTACAAGGAATCGTTCTCTTCCTAACATATCAACTTCAGCACTGCTTGTTTGATTTTCTCCAAACGCGAAGGTTCCTTGCTAGGTTCTGGAGCGATTTTGATAGCATCTCCAGCTTCAGGAGTACCCGGAACTTTTGTCGAAGATTCTGATAAGCTGCTAGCCCCTCGTTTGAACATTCCTGCGGGGGTAGGTTCTTCGCGCTCCTTGAACCACTATCACAGATGGGTGGTCAGTTTTGTGTGGCAAGGCAACATACAAAAGATAAAACCTTAGTCAGGAAATGGGCAGACTGTTTAGGGTACCGTTTCTGAGTATCGTAGTCGACATATGTCATGCCGAATCGAGTCACATAACCGTCAGCCCTACAGGTAGATGCAGTCGATGAGCGGCTTTTATCAAAGAAAACAGTGTACCACTCAAAATTGTCTAAAAGACCTGAATGAACACGAAATGCTTCAATAAAAACTCAGGTGATTGCCTATGTAAAACCTATGCTTACTCCATGGGAAGTAAGCTTTGACGTCGACACCATCCTCGTGTATTGATTGTAGAAGAACGCGCGTTGTTCCTTCGAAATAATGGACCCGGTCGGTATCATTAAGAGCTTCTTCAAGAGGCATGACATCCTCGTCCTTGACTGCGAAACCATTTTCTGTGACACTGGACGAAGTATGAGATAATGCCGTGCTCATCATTCGGGGGCAAACATACTAAATGGGCAGATGATACCGCTGGCGAAAAGTAATGGGAATGTGACAATTCGCGGTAAGTCATTTCCTACATCGAGGCATAGGATCAAAGCCTTACATTCCAGAGGTAACTAAGAAGCTAGCTTAAAGGTCAGCAGTGGAATTTCATTTGAATTAGACAGGCTTACAGATCTGAATCCTTCTGGATCTAAATGATAACAATGAGTTGTGACAGAATAGTGTGATTTTCAGTGGCTTACAGTCTTGAAGCCAAGCACAATGAGCTAGCAGAGGTTCAGCCATTGAATTGAGTCAATTAGTCAAAAGGAAGACCTTGTTTGCCAAGTTGTGTTCCATCTGGACGAGTAAAAGTATAATCTACTAAGCCCTGGAATTCATCATCTCCACCGGCACCTGCAGAGTCAACGAAGAATGTTAGGCTGAGAACCCGATCCTAAACGAGTGGCCCTTACGACACAAGTTGCTGGTATACGTGTTCATGCCATAGAAGTCTGAAGACCCTTTGACCAGTTTGATTTCTTCCTCGGAGAATTCTGGGAGACGAGATCCTAACATCTCACGCATGTATGGAGGATAGTGGCCGAGATAGATAGGATCCTGTATACCGGTGACTATTAGATTCATATAAGAACCAACCAAACGCGGAAGCACTCACAGCGAACCATCCTTTCGAAACGCATCAGTAGAGCGGTCATTGTAAAGAACATAGGACGCTTACCTATAGCTATATCTAGAGCGTGTTGTGCTGCCGCAATATCTGGATATTCATTATGATGAGTAGATATCATACCAGACAGGATCAGACGAGACAAACTTTCGGGGCTGTCGTCGTATGGCATCTGCCAATCCCCGTTCAACGTGATGCCTATTTGACCTTTTTGAGTTGGCTTGAAAATTTCACGGTATGCTTTGACGGCACTGGCATGCGATAGCATGACATTGCGACCCACGCTACAGGCGCTCCTCAGTTTTGCAAGGCAGGACAGAGAGGGACTTGGAACACACATCCAAGGCTCAGTAGACGAGTCTCCTTTGGGGGAACGAGTTCGATCACTTGATCTTCCGGGAGCGAACACACCGCGTCCATAGCCCAAAATAGAGATACACCACGGTTCATTCATAGTCAGCCTATAATTATGACAGAGTTTAGTCGTTGCATTAAAATATTTTCTGAAAGCTCCACAGATAATCCGTTAGGATTTTTACGCAAGAATGTGAGAAGAAAAAGTATAGCGAATAAAATTATACGGAACCAAAGACTCACCAATATTTGACACGATCCCCGAAGGCCTCGAAGCAGACCTGTCCCACCACCGATAGCTTAGCCAAAGCCAGACCGCAGAGAAAAGAACAAAAAACGTGCCTTGGCATAGCGAGTGTAATCTTTGACAATTTCCTCCTTATTTAACCATCCTCCGTATCTATCTTCAAGGGATTGAGGCAAATCCCAATGATAGAGTGTCTAGTGACAGGAAAGTCTTCAGCTCAATCTAGAACGCCTACATACAGCAAACGCACGACAAAGGGTATGATATTCTTTTCCAGTAACGCGTCGATTAATTTGGAGTAAAATTCGATGCCCTTGGAATTTACTGGGTCGTCTCTGCCTCCAAGGGGAATGATACGTGACCAGGCGATAGAAAACCTATATGACTTGACACCGTATTGCGCGAGCAGTTCGACGTCTTCTTTCCATAACCTGTATGAATCCGTAGCGACATCACCATTTCGACCATCCAACGTTTTGCCGGGTGTACGAGAGAAGTCATCCCAGAATGACTTGCCGCGACCGTCTACATCAGTTGAGCCTTCAATTTGAAAACTTGCTAGATTCAAGTGTATTAATTGAGCAAAAGCTACAGATTATCGAAAAGTTCGACTTGCCTGTAGCAAATCCCCAAATAAAGTCTTTGGGTAGATACTTTTCCAGAGAATTGGAAGTCATGGTAGGAGCGACTTGACTGGATGTATTTCTTCATTGGAGAACGGGGAGGTCCCTTCTTAAAGCGGGATAATCTTGGTTCCTGAGAGAATCAACTCCGAAGATACTCCAGCTGGAGCTGATGGTACACCACCAAAGTGGGAAACTGCCGGAGAAATTTCGGACCCACGTGCCGAGCACGGAAAGATATCCGATGATTCCGAAAGCATAAACGGCCTCGCATCTTCTCATCTTACTCTCATCTTTGCTCGGTGTTATGGCGTTCTCAACAATATCTGGAATCGCCATCCTAGGAGCTGGACTGTTTGTAGGCGAAGGTTCCCCTTTCACTAACAGTTATCGATGTAGCACTGATCAATATTGTAGCCTATCTACCTGCTCTTGCTACTCTCGGTTCAATTTCACCTTCGCTAAAGGCGGTCTATTCCCGGTCGGAAAAGAGTTCCAGTGAAACCGCTCAGAATGCTACAAGGATCCTGGGTCTTCCTTCCTCTCCTGACATCTACTTTGATGGAGATCACCCGAATAATCTGGATGGTCTTCTCCGGAGACCTGACATTGCTGCTGTCATCATTGCATTACCCATTACAATACAACCAAACATTGTTATGAAATGTCTTCTTGCAGGAAAGCACGTCTTGAGCGAAAAGCCTGTCGCCCCTGACGTTGCTCGAGGTCTCAAGTTACTGAGGGATGCAGAACCCATCTGTCAACAGGGCGGCCTCGTTTGGCGCGTTGCCGAGAATTTTGAGACTGAACCTGTATATCGCGCAGCTGGGGAGGCGGTACGATCTGGCAAGATTGGAAATGTTCTGTTTTTCAAAGCTTCAGTGGTCAATTATATCGACAAAACCTCGAAATGGTATAAAACTCCTTGGCGCACAGTTCCTGATGTATGTACCGTCTATCAACTTTACCTTTGCTCCCTGCCCATTGATTCATTCTTGGATGATCTCAGTACCAAGGCGGCTTCCTGGTAGGTGATAGGTTTTTCTCATTACACTGCATGCGCTCAGATATTTTGTTCAGTTAGATGGTGGTGTTGTAAGTTACATACATTTCCCTACTCTCATTTTACTTATTTGGCGCACAGCACACAATAGCGGCCCTTCGAACAATCCTTCCAGAGTCATTCACTCACCTCTCTGGATTCGCTTCTCTTAATAAGGAATATCTTCTACCGCACGATACAATCCATTGTGTCGTGCGGGCGGGTTCTAGCTATCATGGAATTGTTGAAATGACTTTTGCCTCTCCCACTAAATCGATTCCAGCTTCAGAGAATATAGTCATCACAGGTTCAAAGGGTTGGCTTGCTTGCAATTCGACCTCGGAAGGATTCAAAATGGTGATAAAATTTGTAGAGGAAATGAGTAAATCAGGAGAGGAAAAAGAGTATAAAGAGGAAGAGAAAATCATGCTCTTTCCTGGGAAGGGTGTGGAAACCGAACTTGCGGCATTCTTTGACGATATTGTCACTCAAGGGACAGGTAAATCTGCTTTGGATGTGGGTAATCCCAGGAACGCCTTGAAGGACGTCGCCTTCATTGAAGCAGCTTTGAATAGTAAAGGTAACTTGATAGATCTTGTTGGACTCGTTCAAGCCTCTTCCTAGTGGGGGCTCGAAATTTCCGTATTGCTTTCGACTGTACCATGTTCCCTAGGTTCTTCCTACGTATCCAGATGTATCAAATTATAAACGTTGAATTTGTATAGCAAGGTATCTCCGTGGCGATTATCCTTCTAGTTCAACGCCTCTCGTTCATTTGGCGGAAAAACACAGGAGAAATCTATCAATTTGGCGTCAGAAGACTATACTCCATTTCAGCTGCAGAAAGCATCTTTCAATGATGATATAGCTCGTGAGACCAGGCCTTGATTGTCAGTGGCTACCACATGAGGTCATTATGGGTAGCGCTACTTAAACGATACAGTACTGAGATAGAACCTGATGAGTAAGACGGCCTGGGACTGGTATTATCGCTTTTTAAGAAGTCGGCGGCGAAGGTTTCGTGTTTCGAGGCACCGGTCTGGTAAGTCAGTAGATCAACACAAATATAAAAGATATCTGAGGTTCGAGCATTCGAGTAAAGCTCGGATCAGTCTTCACAATTTCTATGGTCCTTATTTGAATATACAGCGATACTTTCGTATCTATGAACCAGAATATATATGTAAGCTGACGTATGCATATCCGCCATTCAAATTTCGGGCTGGATAGTTTTAAAGCAACTGACAGACTCATGTTTTACTCGAGGATATGGCAGCCTGGTCCTCCAGCTGTGGTCCTATCTTGGAGGTCAAAGCTGTAGATATCGACCGCTTTAGGCAATGTCATCAACTGACTAAAAATAAGATAGCGAAGTGAAATGGGAATCTTTTCTTATACAGCACCGTTGCTAATTATATTCCTAACATGATGTACCAGATATTGTTCTTGGAAAAAGTATTGAATGACAGAAACTTTACGAGTAAATAACGAATGTTGTCTTATAGAGAGAGAGAGAGAGAAGTCCGCGAAATTGGTTCGTCTTGATGAAACTATGAGAACAGCCAGGGGAAGCAGAATGGCTACTCACGAGATTCGCCAGTAGTGTGTCGCCATCCTTTATCAGGTTGACGACGACACAGGATATTGTCTGTACATTGCGTCCATCAGTAAGATTTAGAGGGAGGCCATTAGAATAGACTTACGTCCAGACCACCTCAGTAGTAACCGCAGTCATGTATGGAGACTCAGAAATGAGGCTTTGAAAGACTTTGGTAGCGGTTAGGGTCAATGGTCCTGTGGTTGCGGTGGTGGTCTCGGCAACGGCACTATCGACAGCGCCGCGCTTCCTCTGCATAACAATGACATTCTACTTGTTTGATAACGTTTCAAAAAGATCATAACTCACCCCGAATGCCGCGTTAGCTCCAACGGCGGCAAGAGCAAGGAAAGCAACTTGAAGAGAAAGCTTCATATCAGAACAAGGTCGCAGTTTGGTTGTACTTGGGAAATGGGAAATGGAATGTAGGCAACCATTGAATCAGGATTGTTTTATAGGTTTCTTCGCGTTTACTTACTTACGCGCAGCATTGTCATCAGGTACGATTAAGTTGATTTTCCGTAAGGTTGTTGGAGAAACTTACATTATGTATGCCGTA
This sequence comes from Lentinula aciculospora, assembly GCA_028011355.1. Classification (NCBI taxonomy): domain Eukaryota; kingdom Fungi; phylum Basidiomycota; class Agaricomycetes; order Agaricales; family Omphalotaceae; genus Lentinula; species Lentinula aciculospora. The sequence goes on from JAOTPV010000008.1 coordinate 2,199,129, forward strand.
GGTCGGACAAGGAAGGATTGGCCAATGCACCGCGAGTGTTCGCCTGTATCCGTGAGTACATGGAGCTTGAAGTTCGACTGACGGTCGAACTGGTTCAACGACATGGTTTGAAATCGTATGATTGATATCATAAGTCCGTGATGCGTTCAACTCACGGCCACGGCGCCCACGCTGAGCAACTAGTGCTATCGGTGCATTAATGTCTCAAACATTGTGACCTTGCGTGTCCGATAATTTAGAAAGCTGCAATGAACGATGGGTACCAAAGTTTTGCAATTATAGCAAAACTCGCCGATAACCGTAACACGAAACCCGTGCGCAGCAGCTATCAGTACCATTGAATGGTGTAATCTCAATCTTTGCCGGGACGGGTGTTTTCATCAGTGGAGAGATCTACTACAGTCATCACTATTCCGTATTACTGTGTCCTTTTGATTCCAATTGGGGAACGAGAGGAAGCAAGACTGGGACAAGGCTGCTCTCTCAACAGCATCTTCAAATTTCCGACAATCGCAATCTCTAGCCAGACGTTGTTGGTTGAATGGTCGGGTCTGCCTCTATTCTCAGGTCTTCCCGGCAGGCCATGGCCCGTCAACACGCCTTGCATGCTGGAAAAGTCCTATATTGCTTGTCAGTCTGCTGCGCAAAGATAGCATTTGCCAGAATCGGCAGAGTGACATTCATGTCATTAACAGTGAACCGAGACACTACCAAAACTCACACAAAGAACGAGGGGATATTGATTCCCGAATGCTTGCTGGGTTTCAAAGGTATAGCGTCTGATTACTGCGGACAGTAAGTAAGGATGAACACTTGCCGCCTTTATGTTCGAGTATGGTGAGGTTAAGATAATCATGATCCGTGACGATTGGGAGGTTTTCGGCTCCGGCAGACAGTGAATACACAGAATTCATATGATTAATAGACTGTTATAGTGCAGACCGGTCTAAAAAGACAGAGTAAAATCAGATTTGCTTCTACGTGACGTACCAGGATGCCTGGTATGAGTGAGCGAGACGTGGGCGTGAGATTCAACAGGAAGTTCCCGAGAGAAGGACAGTCAGACTAGACAAAGCTAGAGAGGCGATTTCTAGAACCTACCTGTTCAATCAACGCAGCACTTGGAGAACAGGGAATTAATGGAGACTGAGAAAATAGTTGTACATCGTCGAGGATATAGGGTTACACAAGAGTCCACTTCGTTTAAATTGGGGCATTGATGATGCAATGAGATACATCGGAATGTCCAGATACGACGAAATGTACAAGAACGAACAAACGTTCAGGTGGATAACAGTCCAGGGAGTTTACCTCGACATTTGAAGTCATGTATAAGTTCTCCCTAATCCTCCACAAACAGAGCATTGCTCTTGGAACAGGAATGCTCCAATCATTCCATCCCCATCACACCTCCAGCATAACCTGCCGCCTAATCGAGGGTCGCCTGGACCGTAGACGACGGATCCCGGGGGAGGTTGAGGCGGACCATAAGCTGAATGACCACCAGGTATCATCTGGATGTTCGGTGGCGGAGGAATAGAAGGTCGTGAATATGGTGGATAAGAACCGGTTGGAGGTGAGGGCCGTGTCGTGGATGAGTTTTGTCCTTGGCCGAGATTCTGGGCATAAGTGGAACCCGGATATCCAGGGTAGTGATGAGGACGAGAAATTCCTGCCTGAGGTGGCCGTAGTATTGGCAAGGGTCGCTGGAATGTCTTTCCGGTCCCTACAGATGACGTTTTGAACGAGCTATATGTAATAACACCTGAAAAAGGTTTGGCATATTTTGACCAACATTTGCGACAAGGATTTGATGGGTCATTCTGCTTATATCCAATGTTATGACCTGGAAGCAATTGTTAAGTGACAGAATGTGGATTGAGATGAGAAAATGCACATTTATCACACTCGAATCCTGGTGGATATACAAGCAACTTTCCATGATTCAAAAGTGGATGCCCTGGTACAGGTGTCTTTGTTGGACGACCTTCATCAAGGGAAGATCGGGGAGATCCTGATGGTAACGGACCTGAGGGAGGAGGGTATCGGCTTGTTTGTTCGTGGTCGGGAGGAGAACCTGCACCTGCAGCGTAAAATTCCTGAGCAAATTCTGAGGTCGGCGAGACCTGGGAGACATCACGGCGCGGAGGTAGCGGAGGCGGCTCGACAATGTTAGGAGCTTGCTGTGGAATCCAAGAGGACTGTGAAGGAGGAGAAGGAGAGTAGCTGGAACCAGTGTGATGCGTGTTTGGATACGTCCCATAGCGATTGTAAGGAGAGTCAGTTGAAAGACCAGTTAGTTGGTCCGCAAGATGTCCCGTGATTTGCTGCCAAAGTGACTGAGGTTGAGAAGGTGGCGGCGGTGGCGGATGCATGACATGACTCTGGACAGCAGACCAACCAGTTGATTGGGCAGAAATAGGGTGTTGAGGAGGCGAGGGTCTGACTGGAGGCGGGGCATTCTGAAACGGTCTTCTAGGACCGTATTCAACAGTTTGCTCTCCATGGCTGGAATCTGGGGCGATTGTGTATGCTGGAGGAAGTTCTTCGTTTAATATATCTGGAGACGAGGAGGCTGGAGACGACGACGACGACGAAGATGGCTGGTCGCTGATCGAATGACCATGAGGTACAATTGTAGATGCCGGGGGAGGTGATACGGAAGTTCCGGCTCGTGCAGAAGACACAGTAGATGTGGAAGCTTCGTTCAGCGGCGATGACTGCGTCTGAGTACTACCGTTTACTGCTGCCTGATTGCGAAATGGATTGCGAGATGATTGTACAGTGGACATTGCAGACTCGCAAGTCAGTAAGGAAAGCTATAACAAGCACGTGGCAATGCACCGATGCCGGCCACCGCCTGGATAGAACGGCAAGTGACAGCTACGATTCCCGAAATGGGCGTCCAATTGTCGACGCAGCACAGCTTGGGCTCAACGGATGAACGCAACTTGACCTTGACAATATAGCATGGTATTCAGCTTGTATACCCGCATTTCCGGTGTTCTGGTTTTGTTCTACTACGCATATCCAATGTTGTTGAAGGCCCCACAAAAAAGCACCTTTGAAAAAGTTTTGTCTATCAGCTAATTTGTGGAGAGCCTTTGTTGCATTCTTTCACTGAGGAGCTTCGAGGAAAATGCCGGTACGTTGTGGCAATGTGTACGGACTATTTACACGAAAAGCTTACCCTAAAGTGCTCGGCGCTAATAATCTGAGGCTTTTTTTCAAATTAATCAAGTCAGAACTGAGCATGTTATATATGTATGTATTTATGTATGAGCTGGTATGTATATAAGATGCGAGCAAACCGAGTGTAAGGCTATTCAAGTCTCGATGATTTTTGCGTATACCAATGGGTAAATTCTTTTCGTTTGAACTCTCACTACATGGTTTAATTCTTTAAGAATGGTATCTATGAGCAAATACGCGTCAAAAGTGTTATACGCGAGTCATAAACGGATATTAAAGACGCACCTGCAGCAGGGTAGAGATTGAAGGCCTTTCAGAAGGGCTATCACGCATTGTTCCTCGCACAAAACTCAACAACGATGGAGAAGGAGGTGGTCTCATGGCCTCAAAGTCATCAATTAGTTCTGGACTTTCCAAATCCAGCGACATGGCGCTATCAAACATTTCTAGTTGAGATAAATAAGCATCTGCGACTCAAAGAACCAGTATCCTCACCAATCGCCAACAATCCCAGGTCCCAGATATCAGTCTCGAAGCGTGTCTGTTCGTCGGGTCCTGGAGGACGCCGTCTAGCTCTTGAGTAGACATCCGGGTCTTCTAACATGGCAGCGAGTTCTACTCAACTCCTAGTCAGAGCACAACCAGTGTTTATTATACAAATTACTCACTCAATCGAACCAATATTGAATGTCTGGCATAACTTAACAACACTTGTTCGGCGTTGATACTTCCATGGCTTATTCGATGTCGATGAAGATAATGTACCGCGTGGACCACGTCTCGCAAAACAGTGGCGATAAAAGACTCTTTCATTTTTGCGTCTCTGTTGAGATTGGCGACGACGATTTTCTTCAGATAAAGAGGATCTGAGAGATCTTCGAGTACTACCCATACATGATTCTCATGCTGGAATAGGTCTATGTAGTTGATGATATTGGGATGGTGTAGGAACCGCATATCGTCGAATTCATCTGTCAGACGTGTCAAGGTATGGGAGTCTAATTGCGATATCGCCAGCTGTTTGATAGCAACCCTTGATTTCGTATCCTTTATTCGAGCAACGTAATTTTTCATTGAAGAACTGCTCGACGAATTTGTAGATCTGCACTGAGACTGTTAAGAAAACGTCGCTGGGAGCATAGTGAGCACATACGTAAGCTTCATTTCATGGTACATTCGGCCTGGATCTGCATGTCGACGAATCCGCTTTAAGGACCTCATCAGAGCCGCTTGCTCTTCCGAAGGTTTGACACGAGTCGGGACTCCGGATGTGGTTAGAGTTGGACCCAAGAGGGAGAAGTATCCTACAGGTGCCAGAAAGTTGATGCCGGAATGTACTGCAGGTAATGGAATATAGTCCACAAAAGGCAAGGCTACTGGATCTGTAGCAGATCGTCGCAGGATACGCTTTAAATGGTCCACTACGAGTCCACTCTTCGGTCTTGAGGCCCGATCGTGCTCCCAGCATGCCGTGACCAAGTTCCATAGCTCATCAGTCATACTATTGGATCCCACTGGGCGTCCGGGACGTCCGCCCTTGAGGACTTGCTCCAGAACCATAATTTCGCTGCGAATATCTGCGAAAGGTACTTGACCTGTATAAACCTGAACGTAATTCAGTCATCGAAAGAAAGGTCCAAAATATATGTTATTACCTCAATGCAAAGACAGCCATAGGCATACATATCGCTAGCCGTGGTGCGCTTATAGCACTCGATTCCGGGCAGAGGATATAGCAGCTCTGGAGCCATCCATCGTAAAGTGCCGCCTTGGTCCGTGGTATTATGTCGAGTTGCATCAGCAAAGCTGGTCAAGCCGAAGTCTGCCAATCGAGGTTGTCCTAATTCATCGATAAGGATGTTACCCTAGGAGCGAGGATGTAAGTATGAGACAATTCAACACTGGGAGATGGCTGAAAACGGTCATACGCCTTTGATATCACCATGAACAATATTCTGCGAATGCAGATAGTGTATACCTAGCTCAACGTTCATCTACTTAGTAACGTCAGTACATGCAGGCAAAATTGAACGAGCCTTGTGAGATTTCGAATAGCTGAGGTAGTCTTCAAGTTAGAATTCATGGAAGGACCCTATTTAGTTTTGGCCTTACCAACTTGTCGATGTTCACTTTGGGGTTGCGTTTTAAGAAAAGAGTGACGGTTCCATTCACCATCCACGGAGACACCATACATGGTTGACGGGGGAAGTTCTCCGCGTCAATACCAAGAAATGGTAGAATGAACTGGTGGGACAACCGTTGCCAGATAAGTGCCTCCTTGCAAAATTTCTGCAGGGAGAAAGATTCATCCACAAAGCGTACGACTGAGAAGAGCTGGATTCACAAACTTGGTAGAGGCGATGGCTTTCCTCGAGTTGAAAGTGTCGCAGCCGCTTCAATGCAACTGGCTTGCTTTTGTATGTGCTGCGATACACATCGCCAAAAGTACCTCCATATGAGTTTTTATCTTTGACAGAAGCAACGCCATCGATAAACATGTATTCGGGGAGGTTCGTGGAGACTTTCGAGAGGCTGATCAGGAAACGGCGGGCGCTGAGCTGTTCAGACTGGTTTAGAAGGGAAGCATCTCTCATTATCTGCGATGTCCAATTATGATTAGTTGTCAATTGATCGAAGATGGCCAAATGCTTGCATCCTCTAGTGCATCCATAAATAGGTCCACATCGTGCCCTTTAAGAGCCAGCGCGGATGTTCTTTCCTCTTCTGAGTTGAGTATTATTTTGATCAAGCGTGCAACTTGAGGTTCATCTTTGGCGATAGCATCATATATCTTACTCTCATGAGAGATTGAGATTTCTGGTGTAGCGAGGTTGGAGAGCATCTATATTCTTCATGAATAAGGTACATGTGCGTTGTGGAATATGCTTACCTGGGCTAGCTTGATCCGATATTTTCGACTCTGCACCACACCGGGAACAGCCCCTACTAGAATTTCAGACGAAGGATACGAGAGTGTGCTGTCGGATTCTGTCGAGCCGTGCATTTTGCTGATCTCTCGTTCCACTAGTCGATGGAGATACTAACATGTTTTGAGTTAGATAGTGCGTAGACTAAGGACAATCGCCTTTCAGCGTACAGAGTATATCTATTGTAAAGGTTAGAATAGCACGGTCGGATATAGGAAGCCGCACCATTTCCGGTCGATCTGTCATGAGTATGATAGCGGTCAGAATTCATTAAATAACGAATTATTCGAAGGCTGTACATGCATTTCTTTTGAGAAGATTTAACGGCGTATACACTCGATGAGAAATTAGAGGTGGAAGCAACATAGGTGAGTGACGGAGATGAGGATGACACAGATGTATTATCCTGTACATTTTCTCAATCTTGAGATTGTGTCTGCGAAGATATCACAGTACAACTTACATTCATCACTACAAGCTCGAATCCAGACTCGGGAGACAGTATCGACTCAGAAGGAGGGGGTGTCGGAGGAAGAGGCCTATCATATCTGTCTTTTCGTTTCTTCTTTCGTACCTTCCTCTCTTGTATGGGAGGCATCGCAGTACTCCTTAATAGAGAGGTAGGTCGTTCGAGTTGATATGTTCTGGCATAAGATGTAGACTATTGAGAAGTTTAGAATCATAAGCTGGGAATCGAGTTCGATACATACTTCTTCTGCGAGTTCACGAGCAGTACTTGATTTCATCAAGTTCTGATCTCCATTTGGTATGAACGACGGCTCCGGTCTTGGGTAAGAGACCATTTGCTGAATTTTCGGCCGTCCCTTCATCGAGCGCAACAATGGAGGACGATTCAAGCTGGCAACTTCACTCATATTCAGAAGAGAAGGAAGAGAAGATGGAATCACGTCCATATTCTTGATGTTATGTGGCGCATTCAGATAATTCTCACACTCACTGCCTGCTCCGCATTAGGCGGTACTGCCACAGGCCTCGAGGCAGAGAAAAAGAAGCTAAGGAAACTCTTATGTAGACCCGAGCGCCTACTTGTGAGAGGAGAAAAGCTAGTCAAAGGTGCTTTCATAAATGAGAAATACAGATACTCGAATGATATACAGTTTACCCTGGGATAACCTTGAGATAGTTGGAAGGGACGACTGGACGAAGATGAGAAGAAAGTCATAGCACAAAATTCAGAAAATACCTACCTCCAACTTGTCCATTTGATTTTCGTGCAGGCCACCACTTCTTTTCAAACGTCCTGGAAACTTCAAGAATATCACCCCTTGCGAAACTTAATTCTCCCTCGCCAGTATCGTCAGCTTCAGCGGTGCTATTCGAGACAGTATCTGTAGAGTGGGCGTAGGAATAGAAAAGGCTGTGAAATGATTTTATACTACTCACAATCATAGAGGGCTAATGCTTTCTGTGTATAGGAATAATTCGAGCTTGGAGCATTACTGCTCCCGTGCGTCGCGGTGCTTGTGGGTACAGTCAATCGAGATTTGACCGACTGGCGATCATTCATCAGTGAGCCAGAATGCTTATTAGATGTTGCCTTGGAGCCCTCGTAAACAGTTGTACGAGAATTGAACAGAGGTAATGCAGGCCGAGCAGTATGGTCGCTTTGATGAGTTTCTGGGGCGGAAAGCGTGGTATTTCGAGGATTGGACAACAGTTCCTTAGTTTCAGGAAGCGGGGTATCATTCGTTGAAGAGTGAGTCTGTGATTCGATTTCGCGCTCGATTAGTGAATGTAATTCGGAAGACAGCCTTATACGCGTGTCTTCTGTACTGTAGGTGGTGTTTAGCTAGATCGTCCGAAAGAAGATAGACAGAAACTCACAACACTTGGAGCACAGGGGAGTCGCGTTCAGATGAAAGCACCAATATCCAAAGAAGATCAATGATTAGAATAATGAACCACGCAGCGGCAACCGCGTCGCGGGATCCAAAGCCAGAAAAGACGTTGTTGTCAATACCCAGAGCGCCCAAGACGACAGACATAGAAGCAAAAACTGATATTTGGAGCCGGAATATATGTATTGAGTTGGTGCATAGCCCGTATAGCACACCCACGTTAACGAGAAGCTGTAGAAGAATAGCTAGCCATAACGTTGCTACTGCACTGCGACCATCTGGATGGTGCACCGATCAGTGAACATCTCAATACAGAAGCTCCAGCTCGAACATTTTGTTGTAGTAAATGCTTGAGATATCAAGGCTATGATCCAAGATGCCTACAAGAGAATCAGAAAAGCTAAGCAAGAGAAAAACAGACTGACGGTAGAGAATGTAGTTGTGAGGAGAAAAAAGGGATGTGCTAGAAGATACTTCTGGTCGGAGAATGCAAACATAGTTCAGAGAAAGTTCAAGTTGAACATCAGACGGCGAGCACACATGATCGTTAGAGATGATGAATTGATTGGATTTGACGGCCCGAGTACACCCGGCAACGGAGAACACACCACCTGCACGTATCGTAAATGCTCTTATAACTAACGATTAGTACGACTGACAATATCAAAAACTTTGAGTCTACCTTATTTCGCGTATTTCTTCCAGACTCTTCATTTTCCATCAGTACAGTAATCATGGCTCCTGCCCTCTTCCTCCTACGACTAAGACCGCGAATCCGTCATTCCCACCAGGTGATCTGTGAATATTACGCGTAGGCCTAATTCGAGAACTCGACATTGAAATTGGTGCCTTAAGCTTGGGACTTTCCTTTCATTCTCAACCCCAATGCCCATACATCTCTTGGATGTTAATTATGCTCGCAGCCAGTTTCCTGCACTCAAAACAGGCTTCATCTATGGAGACAATGCAGGCTAGTACTCATCGATCAATTATCCTGATAGTAACGAGTCAGAAGTTGATTATCTTATCGATTAGGTGGTTCTCAAGTCGCTGTGAACGTAGCTGACAGAATTTACGAATATCTGTTGAACTCCAACGCGCAATTCGGCGCAGATTACTCCGTATCTATGGAGAGTACTCGTAGAGTAATGGTGGAGGCACCTGAAGCAGCGATGAAGCTCTTCAATGCACACTCACCTGATGAAATTGTTTTTGGTGCGAGTTCAACCATTAACCTCGAAAATCTAGCCCGAGGGATGGAGGACGACATACAAGCCGCAGATGAGTTCATTCTTACCGGTGAGCACGAAGGTGTGCATGCATTATCTTTGAAATTGGACAAGGCAGCTAAGGTTGTTCTGGTAGCCAATGCAGGCCCGTGGAAAAGATTAGCTGCTCGCCGTGGCGCGGTCGTCAAGTACTGGACTCCTACTCCCACGAGTCCCAATAACCCGTATTCCTTAAATTACAAGGTGGAAGAATTGTTACCACTCATAACTTCTAAGACACGTATTTTAGCCTTTGCGGCATGTTCCAATATCCTTGGGACGATCCTTCCAGTTAAAGATATCGTGCATGCTGCTCGTGATACAGCCAAAGAAAAAGGATCAAAGAAGCTAGAAATATCTCTGGACTGCGTAGCGTATGCCCCTCATCGCCTAATCGATGTGCGCGATTGGGACGTCAACTTTTGTGTATTCTCATTCTACAAGGTAAGAGCGATGTTCCAAAAACCTTTACTGCGTTAATAGCCCCATCTGAAAAGGTGTACGGGCCTCACATTTCTGCTCTTTACGTTCGGATGTCCTCTTTGAAGGAATCTATTTCTGCGATCACGCATCATTTCTTGAAGGTGCACCAGAAATCTTACAAGCTCCAGCCTGGCGGTCCGGGTTATGAACTTGTTTATGGCACCACGGGTGTGCTACCCTATTTGTTTTCCCTCACTCCAGAAAATGACCTCAAGGCTTCCTTTGACGCCATCGCAGCTCATGAGCAGAAGTTGGTACAACCTCTATTGGCGTATCTGACTGCCCCCGAACAGATTGAACGTGGCGTCAGAATTGTCGGCGCAGAAGCACCGGGAATCACTCGTGTACCTACGATATCTTTCATTGTCGTCGGTGAGAAAGTCACCAAAAGCAGCGACATTGTCAAGGTCTTCGACAAGAAAGGAGGGGCAAGTCTTCGATTGATGTATGGTTCTAGTGCAGTTCTGACGTTAGCACAGATTGGGATTCGTTTTGGTCACTTCTACGCCTACAGCCTCGTCAAAGAACTAGAACCCAGAATTGATGTTGATGACGGCGTGGTCAGGATATCGCTAGTCCATTATAATACCGCGAAGGAAGTGGAAAGAATTATCGAGATTCTCACGGAAGCTCTAGCATAAGATATCTGCTCCAGTAACGAGATCTAGACAATTTGAGACGCACAAGGTACTGTCTGATTTCATTTTTTGAACGTACGCGCAGCCCCGCGGCTTTGAAAATAGAAAGTTTCCCAAGCTTCAAGTATTAGTGAGTGGCTACGTGGAGTCCCTTTTGCTGCGATCCACAAAGGTTGACAGTTACATGCGAAATCATTCAGACTGCCAGTACAGATTCTCTCGAACAAGCCATCAATTTCATTGGGCCAGGAACAACCTGTTCAACGCCTTATCTGGCCTTATTCCTAATTCCAGTACCAAACTTTCTGGTGAATCTGAGCTCATACCCGGGTGTTCCTGAAGGTAAAGAACTCATAGGGAGAAGTATCGTTCGAGTGTTGAGCCGATAATCGTGTCGCAAGCTTACTTACTGTGGCTAGTCGGTGGGAAGGTCATCCAGGAACTCTGTGAGTTTCTGAAAACTCCGAAGATGGCTGGGAGGTTGGTTCATTGAGGTCAAACTGACTCAACGATTCGAGTACGAAGGATCTTTCCTTCTGTAGCCAAATATCATTATTGAGGCACGTCCACGGGCGAAGAGCCTTTAAAACAAAAGCGATCCAACACTTCTATAATACAGTGGAAAGTTTTGTCCGCCGTAAGTCGTTACAAGCCAGCTCAAAGACTAGTATCAGTCACCTGGACCTGACTGCAAAGCGGTCGGACTGACAGTAGCATTATTCCGACGTTGGTCAAGTTCCAACAGTAATCATTGTAGTAGCAATCTATACTATACAGAGTACACGTAGACCACCAATTGATTACCATGCATTGCTGTGCTAATGAAGCATGATGTATGATGTCTACCAGAGGACAAGTATGTAGGACGCCTAATCCCCTGCAGTCTCAACGAAGCGGAACCAGGAGACGAAGTACCGTTCTTCCGAAGTTCGGGACCGAATGTTTCCGGCAGTAGTCGCTTTCCTTCCTCCCCTTTTCTGTCTACCATGTTGCTTTTCCTTCTCGACTACTGCGCACTATATGCAATGTAAGAATTATTCACAGCAAAATTACGTTGCTGTAATAGTGCCATAATACTGCGCTCTGTAGTCTTTCCACCTGAACAAGTGCGAACGTCCGTCCCATATCACTTTCACGATACCTTCTGTTATGCTGCGGTCAACATCGAAAATTCGCTGGATTCGAATCACTGTAGATGTACATCAGGCAGCTCAAAACATCACTCCGTGCAGGAATCACAGCTTTCGTGATATACATGTGGGATCGACACATATAAATAGCCACTACCCGAATTCTCAGCATACAATCTCATAGATCGCAGCATTTTTGAATGTCCTCCGAAACATCGCCTTCGGTTAGGGACAACTCGAGCCTCTGAGCCTCAAACCGAACTGCAGAAGTGAATTCGTACAGTGACTCGTCCGGCATGAATTCAAACGCTCAACCCTCCCCCGTATGAGAACTCAAAGGATATCGCTTAACATGAGAGCAACACAACGCGAGTGTCGGCTGTTACGCTTGTTAGTTTGAGCAAACATAGGTTATAAAAGGTGGCAATAATTGTTCAAGGGCTTCATTCCATTCTCTAGTCTTCTGCTTTCTATCGCTAATGCGCTTCCAATCTTTTTCCTCCCTCCTTTCACTGGTGGCACTTGTCCCGCCAGCTTTTGCTGTCCTAGAAACAACTGGTGACCTTGTAATTTCCAACGCTGCTGTCAGCCCCGATGGTTTCAGTCGTACCGCCGTCCTTGCTGGTGGTGGAGTCGTAGGGGAACTCGTCACAGGAAACAAGGTATGCGGAACTTCACAAATTGTTTATGGAAAGGCTACTTAGTTGTCTTCTCGAGGGTGATAACTTTCAAATCAATGTATGTGAATAGTTTTTCACTAGTTCCCGCTTTGGTAATTCACCTTTCATAGGTTGTGAACGAATTGACGGACGACACCATGCTGCGATCCACAACTGTTGTATGTGCAGTACATTCCTTGCTATCATTTTATGCCTCATGAATGATCTGCGATAGCACTGGCACGGCATTTTCCAAGAGGACACCAACTGGGCAGATGGACCGTAAGTGCTTGACTTGTTTTATGATATTCTACGCGATTACTTGCTGACATCTTTTGATGTGTACATAGCGCATTCATTAATCAGTGTCCTATAGCAGCGAATAACTCCTTCTTATACGACTTTACCGTCTCCGATCAAGCAGGAACATTTTGGTATCACAGGTAGTCTTGTTTCTCTTCTCATTGACAGATTGCTGATTTCTTAATACTGCAGTCATCTCTGTAAGATATTTTTTTCCCAAATCCCACAGAAGGTTGATAAAGATTCATATCAGCAACACAATACTGCGATGGCCTTCGAGGTCCAATGGTCATCTATGATCCTGATGACCCCTATGCCGACTTGTACGATGTTGACGACGGTACGACACGTCTAACAGGGTTGAGAGATTATCAAGATGTCTGACGTCTGTTGCAGACACCACAATCATCAGTCTCATGGATTGGTATCATGATAAAGCTGAGACGCTCACTTTCCCGTAAGGTTTCATGTACTTGTTTGCATTTTGGTTCCCCTAAACCTTCCAATCTAGGGCCCCGGATGCTTCCCTAATCAACGGTCTTGGGCGGCAAGTTTTATTCCCCCGTCAGAGTCTCCATAACCTGATTGTCTGCTTTGCAGATATTCTGGAGGTAATGCCACAGACCTCAGTGTCATTACAGTTACTTCTGGTACTCGATACCGGTTCCGGTTGATTAACTTGGCTTGTGTCAGTTGCTCAAGATATCTAGAGTTATTTCAAAAGCTCAACTTTCTCTTCAGGATCCCAACTTCGTGTTCAGCATCGATAATCATACAATGACTGTCATTGAAGTAGACGGTGTCAATCACGAGGAATTGGCGGTTGATTCAATCCAAATCTTCGCTGGTGAGTATGGAGTTGCTATTCAACGAATGGGCTGCTCATTAGCATTCTGGATTTATAAGGCCAGAGATACTCGTTTATTGTGAGGCCTAGTCTATATTTACCTTCCCGTTTCTACATTCATGATATTATTTGCTTCAGCTTGAAGCTAACCAGACTGTCGACAACTATTGTGAGTGCCAGAGTCATGCAAGGATATTATTTACTGATCACAATATAACAATGTGTAGGGATCCGGGCTGACCCTTCGACTGGCACAGCTGGATATTCAGGAGGAATCAACTCCGCCATTCTACGGTACAGCGGCGCCGACGATAGTGAGCCTGGTACTCCCGAAGTGACCAGCGTTCTGGCATTAAACGAAACTCAGCTTGTGGTGAGTTCTTGTCCAGACTAACTTCACGATGCCACCCTAAAGAAACATTATAGCCACTGGAGAACCCCGGTGCACCCGGTACAGCCGAAGTCGGAGGGGTTGATTACGCTCTGAACTTGGCTATGGCATTTGTAGGCATCTTATGATGTCTTTTTTGGCCAACGCTTATTCTCATCTACACAGACCGGATCCGCCTTCACTATGAATGGCTACAGCTTTACTTCGCCGACGGTGCCTGTCTTGCTCCAGATTCTTAGCGGTGCAGAAACGGCCGATTCGCTTTTGCCTACTGGATCTGTTTATGCCTTACCCACTAACTCGACTATCGAGATTTCCATTCCGTCCGGAGGAGTTGCCGGATTCCCTCACCCCTTCCATCTTCACGGTGTAAGTTGAGCCATCTTTTTGAATGGTTATCTTATATTCATCCTTCTTCAGCACACTTTCGATGTCGTGCGCAGTGCCGGCAGTACGACATACAACTACGCCAACCCGGTACGTGTTTTTTTTCTCCACAGTTCCCGTTGCCAACTGTTCTATGTAGGTCCGCCGAGATGTTGTCAGCACTGGTTCGGACGGTGACAATGTGACCATCCGTTTCACTACCGACAATGCGGGCCCTTGGTTCCTTCACTGGTGAGTGTCCGCGGAGTCTTGAGATTCAAAGGCTGATCATTCTCAATGTAGCCACATTGACTGGCATCTAGAGGCGTAAGTGCCAACCTATTCTTCCCGATAATTTTCTGATCCCTTTCTAGCGGTCTTGCGATTGTCTTCGCCGAAGATGTAGCTGACTGGAACGCAACGCAAACTCCCTCTAGTGAGAATATCCATAATTATCACCGTCCAAGTATTTTCTGACTGTGCCTCCTAGCTGCTTGGGAGGACCTGTGCCCAATATACGATGCCCTTACATCTGATCAGCTTTGAGCAAGTGAAGCAGGAAGACGCCGTCTTTAGAACTCTTCCTAGATACGTATAATACAAACATGCATTAATTTCTGCCTTCAGCATCCTATCTTTTTCTTGGACAATTATTGCGGACTTTACTTTCCCTTTGTACTTATCCGCCTGCTTTCTCGTAAGAAATATCATCTTTCGTTGGGTACACAATAGGAACCATTTAGTGCTTTGACCACGTGGACCTTCCTTTTAAGACCTCGTATTGACAGCTTTGACCTTCACTGTGTAACTGCTTCCTTTTGTTCATTCACAATAAACCACCAACTAACCCACTATTGGGACAAAAAGAGAAACATGAACAACATCAAATGCCTAGTATATAAGCCAAGGCTCGCAATTTGTCGAGTATTCTACTTTTTTGCCATGCATTTCAAGGTATACCTCTAATCGCTGTCTGTATATCCCATCATTGACTGTATCTATCTCTGTAGAGTCAGATTTTCCTGGAATGCCATTGCCCCTCAGGGCGCTTAGCACAGGACTTTCAGGAGTTGCCACAGCCTAGTTCTAGCAAAGTATCCAACCTACTTGCGCATTACACCACGGAAGAGGATGAATACACCATATCTGCGTTTGGTGACATAGCTGCCTCAGAAATTAACTTCATACGCTGCACATCTCCAGACGCGCTCGAACTTCCGAGACGAAATTCCTCCCGCTCAATCAAGCGGCCTGTACCTCCTTCACGTCGGAAAGCTTATGCAAGTTACTCCTTTTCCATTCTATTATATAGTATGGCTTATCATGCTTCTAACCAGGGTGATCTTGAAGATTTCTCAGCTCTCTGCGAGAGCTTACGTGTAGTCAGGGATCAAGCACGAGTTTGTAGTGACCACACCAAACTAAAGTCGCAGTCCTTCGAGGAACAGGTTTCATGTGCTATGAGCGATTCCCAGGTACCTTCTTATAGCGGCCCTATTCGAAGATCCCGTCACACAAAGCCTCAGTCACGACAGATGAATGATCTGCATTCACTTACACCTCATCGGGAGTATGACCTTCCAGGTCCGCTTCGTCACGGAGCAGAGCGACTGTTGCAAAGACCTTCTTTTCCGACTTTTGATTTGTATCTGGAACAAGAACCCCCCACAGGAGAAATCCTCGGTGTATGCTAATTAAGTGATTTGATTGATTTGGTGTACATACTTCAACGCTGGACGTCCTCGTTTTTACTTCTTCTGCATTAATCCATTGTCATCTCTAGTCACTCCTTTAAATACTTGCAATACATCATTCTTTAATAGCCTTTTGCGATCCTGTCGCGTAAATATCGCAATCTTAGGTGTATATAAAGGAACCCTTTGATTCAAGGACGCTAGTTTTTCTCTTCTTCAGCACCTTCCAACTGCAACACTGGCTGCAATGAGGTTCACAACGACATCTCAAAAACAAGCTATCTATTACTCAATGGTATGTGAATACATGGGGTGTCGCAAAAGAAACATGCTATGGAAACACAAGTGTAGGCCAACGAACGCACAAGAAAAGACATTAGCACTCCAAAATAATCATAATAAGACGTAGTAAAGCGTTAGAAGGTAGGTAAAAGATAGACTAATAAGATTGATTCACTGTATATAGAGGAACGAATTCGTAGCAAGCATATCGAGCAAGTCACAGCAGCAGCAGCAGAACAAGAAGAATCCAGAAAAACACAAGAGACACATATGTTCAACAGAAAATCCCTCACCCTTTGACAACACTTCTGCCTCTACGAACACTGCCGTCCTCCCAGCGCAGCTGTAGTTTATCGAGGTCGTCTCTAGGATGCCACCACGGTATGGGCGAATTGAGAGGTAATGTGACGCGGTGTGGTACGGTCGATACGTGCAGAAAGTCAACACCGAGTCTACTTCTTCCAACGTCCTCGAAAGCAGTACCAAGCACCTTTTCCTTTCCGGAACCTAGAATCCCGCCTTTGATGGATACGCCTTCTTCACGAAGATCGACCACTTGAGAATCTGTGAGTGGTATTCCAGTAGAATTCTGCAAGGCTTTGAGTCGCAAAAAGACCGGATTTCCTACGAAGCGAGGCCGCAGGATAGGTTGTGTCGATGAGGATGCCGGAGAAGGGGACCTTCTAGACGATCGACGGAATCCATTCGGTCCATATCGCGGAGGAGAAACTGGTCGGCGTTTAGACAACGAACGAGCGTGAGTTTGAAGCTGCTCAAGGGACCATCGACGGAGAGGCGTGCCGGTAAGTGAACGTTGTGGTTTGAAATGAATGGCAAATGGAAGAGGATTTGGAAGGGCCGTTCGAGGCGGGTGTTCGCCAGTGTACAGCTTTCGCGAGACCATAGGAATGTTCTGAGCATCATCATTTGCAGGGAACAACTCAGTGGGCATGATCCTAGGTCTGAAGCCAGTCGGAACTTAGTGCGAATCCATCAGTTTGGATGTCAAGATGCACCAGCGTAAAGTACTCACCAGTCACCGGTTGTCCCGCATCAACATCGTTAGACTGCTGGCTACTCTTCTTGATGGCAGAAGTAAAAAAAGAGACTTCATCTTTGTCCACCCGACACCCAACAGGTCGCAACTTACGCCTTATTTCGCTCCCACCATGATCTCCTGCTGCTTTGCTGCGTTTCTCCGCTTGCCTGATCTCATATTCGCGGTCCCATTCGTTCCCAAACGAACTGACATTAGGGACGGACGCTAGAGCAGCGAACATGGCCGCGTGCATATATGCCGACTGAAAGTTCTTGGCCACGTCCAGAAAATGGGTCACGGAACCAAGAAGGGTTTTCGAACCAGCAGCCATTGGACTATGAGGTGCCATCTCAGATTGCGCGATGGCCGAAGCTTCAATTTCATTCAACGCTGGGGAGGAAATTACGGCCGGATCCAAAATATCTAGCGGAAGAGGGGATTCCTCTTTCCCCACAGGTACAAGCCGACATTCAACACCTTGGGATGCATCGTACATGCGAGGGAGTTCCAAATGATCACAGGTACACTGATCTACTGGCAAAGATGACGACTGAGACGTAACACCCTTCAACCAAGTGGAGAAAACGCTCATTGAAGGCTTAGCTGGCGGAGAAGAACCAGACGTTGATGCAGAAGGCGTTGTTAACGCCGTCGAAGCTGAGGAGACGGATGAAGACGACATAAATGACAACCAATTTCCTGACCGAGATGCACCGCTACTGCTGCTCGTCGTAGACGGGGAAGTTAGACGAGCAGAACAAGCGGTGCACACTGACTTGGACGTTGCGGAAGTCACTGAAACAGAACAGATCATCCGGAGCGGAGGACTCTTCTTCCTTCGGCCTGCTTCCAACGCTTTGCCCTTTCCCTTATTTGCCCGTCGATTTCGAAGCCTATCCACCCTGGTATCATTGGAAGTCAACAATAACTCGGCAAGGAGAGCATCATCTCTCTTCTGCTTACGCGTCACCGCATATCTGGACGAAGACAACGAATTAGCATTGAGACTATGATTGGGAGTCTTGCTCCTCTGCCTCACAACCCCTAGGTCAAAGTCTCCAGACTTGTTTCTGCCATGCAAAGTATGCTGAGAGCAATCACGTTCCTCTGGTTGGACAAATTCTGCCGGAAATAATTCGCCTCGCATTGCGGTGAGAAGCTCTTGAACAGAAATAGCAGGAGGGAGCCTTTGGCCGACATCAGAAGATGAAGCAGAATTCGAATCATTGAACGAATCCGAGGATGCTAAGAAGGACGATGAAGACGGAGGTGTCGTTTTACGTAGTGAACAAGGATGTATAGGCATGCAATTAGTGCTGAAAGATGGCACCGCATCACTCGTACGAGAAACCCGGCTTCGCTGGGTGGAAAGTTTCGGTATGCTGGGAAGGGTGTACAATAATTCGGTTTGTAATGGAGGTACAAGGTCGAGTCGAGTGGTTGAAAGATGAGCATACGATATACGGGGAACTGGTGTCGATACTGATCCTTTCGTGGTATGATTTCTACGTCTCTCGGCAATGACTCGACGTTTTTCATCCTCTTGCCGCTGACAAACTCTCTCAGCGTCTTCCTGTCGTTTCCTTGCAACCTCTCTCAACTCCTTCATTTCGTCCATCTCCCTCTTCGCGTTTCCCCATATATTTTCTACCCAACCTTCCCAAGCTCGTTCTCTTTCAAGTCTTTCCCTTTCTTCCTTTTCAGCCTGTTCTCTCTCCTCTTGCTCTTGTCTTTCGCGTTCTACTTTTTCCTTGTGTTGTCTGGCTTGTTCTCGGGCCTCGTCCGCCTTTTTCTGCAAGCGTTTCCGCTCCTTCTCCTGCCTTTCGGCCAGACGCGCTTCGTCATCTGGGGTCATGAGCCCTCCCTTTGGCAGAAAGGCTACATCGAAATCTTCGGGTTTGACAGCGTCCAGACGTGGATCTGTGCGTGATGTGATGTCTTGGACGTCTTGGGTGATCTTGAGCAACAATATTTTCGCTAGCGGAAGGTCATCGAGAGCATACGCCATGTGAAGCTGATCCAGAAGTGTAAGAGGCGGTAGCGGGCTTCCCTCCTCGGGGGAGCTGAAATATGAATCGGATGTGTGAGATTCAGAGGCGTCGGGCGTCACGGCCAAGGAGGGTATGGGTGAAGAAGATACAGAAGGCGGGTAGGTGTATATTTCAGGATTAAACAACGAGCTAGGTCCATTCATTTCTTGGATTTGGAGCTCAAATTGTGGCGAGAAGGCGAACTCTGAACTACTGATATCTAGGAGTGGCAACACGTAGGTGAGACGTTGGTCGTACGAGACATAAAGGGCGGTAAGTGGCTGTGCTCACCAATACCAATGATGTTTGAATGTCGCAGTGGTGGGTAGTGGCGTTCGGCGTTACTTGACTCTCCAACCTTCATCGGCGAATAGGGACAAGAATCTCCTCCTACAACAATTTCTGATGAAGGATATCTATATGTCGTTGATGAATTTATCTCTTCAAGTGAAAGCGCTGTCGTGGTCATCAACATCCCCAACAATTCCCGTCGCTGTCGAGCCCTCTCCTCTGACTCCCTCCGTGCCAGCGCGGCTAAAGAAACTTGGCGAGAACGTCCCCGACGTTGCATGTGCCGCGCAATTCGGGGTTTAGAAGTTATCTGGTACGGGCGGAAAATAGAACATAACAAAGGGTAAGCATCGTCCGACCTTCTGCCATTCGTGGCTATCCTCACCTGAGAATAATTTCTCGTATTTCCAGTCGAAAGGAAAGAAAGGGAAAAACTATACATATGATGACGACTGCTTCTTCAAATATCAATCTCTCTGATCGTACAGTCTGCGATGGTTACAAAGCTGCCTCGAGGCAATGGGAACGAGTCGAGATATGATCTGAAAACCTATGTAAAGGTGTTTCTCACCTCCGTCCCCTTGATTGTGATTCCCTTCAAAAAGTGTACATAAACAGCCTCGTATTCTTGAAGGCGCCCACATACTTGCCGTTAAAATCCCGCAAGTCAATGTTCTCAAAGAGGAAGGTCCAGCCTGGAAACTTGGATCCAACATCAAGATATCTACAAACGCTCCCGAGCTGTGAACATCTACTCTAACCTGTGTTAAGGAGATAGCGGTTACACTTTACACGTTCTCGGTACGGTAAAACCTACGTTACATTCCCGGGGTAATTTCTCAGTTCATGAGAGACCTCAAGCGCTCGGTCCTCGTGGCCAGTACCGGAGTCAGCCTCCGTCGCCGCACGACGGAGGCGGGGGTGCGGAGCTGTTGGCGCTTTCCCCGCATCTGTGTCGTAATTCTCTTATCATCCAATCGCAATACTCGTCTTGATCTCGGACATTGCCAAGTTTGAGCCATTTTTATAATCGTGGCATTGGGCGTTCCTCTCCTCTTATCTCGCAATCAACGTAGTGATTCAACGGTAAGTGATTCATGTTTGAAGAGCCCCTTCTATGCGCCCACTGGAGCTACTCAATCACCATCATGTTCAACAACGAGGCTACGCTAGATTGTCGTACAGCATCTGAAATGGACCAAAAGTAGCACGAATGCCACGAAAATATCGGTCCACCTTCATCTGGTAATCGTGTAACTTTTTAGTTAACCAACCTCCTACTCCGCTTACCTTTTCCTGAAGCCTGCCAATGTTTACTCTAGCTTCAAACTAACCACAGGACGTTGTTCGCTCTCCTCTTGATAACATTAAGCTTTCATACGATTCTACGTATCTGCCGTCATCGCAGACATTTCCAGTGTCGATAAAAGGCCTAGCTCAAGTACAGCAGATAAACAGCTACCAGGTAAGTACTCCATCGTGCATCCGCACATGCTGTCCCGTTCCCGATGCTGTTGAGATATCCCACATGGTCTTAAATAAAGTTCCCAAAAGCAAGATTGTACACCACATTTTACGAAGAGGGTTCCGGGTATATATCCAACCGAGGTTCTCCTTCTCCTCCTCGCTGGCAAGTTTCTCCGAGGTTTCGACGCTCAGAGAATTCAGATGACCTCACTGCTAATCTCTAGAACTATACATTCTACCAGCTTTTCTTCCGGACTGCCGTAAATTACACCGATTCAAGTTAATCTTCAATATATTAAAACATTCGCAGTTTATTCATTAAGATGATCTTGCCTCCGAAAGGTATGTTTGTTTGTAGCTTCACAATTTCTTTATCGAAGCAAATCTGCCACAAGAATCTTTTTGATCGACATTAGAATTCACAACTTCAGCGCAAAATTCGACCTGCCTCTCGAAATCTCAAGAAGCAAGTTTACAGTAATCAAAAATATCCCTCTGTAATCGGATATACGTGCAAATGCCATCAACATAGCCCAGTGTTCTCATTAACAACTTTGCAATAATACTCCTTCAAGCCCCAAGGCTTAAGAGTGGTGTCAATCCAGAACTTTTGAAGACATAACTTCGATCACACAAACCCTCAAAGAAGCGTTGCATTGATTTTGCATGCACTAAAGATATCTCACCCACCCCTCGTACAGTAAATAGGCCAATTTCAAAATAGCACCAAGTCCCCGTATCTCCTGGTATCTCCCATGAGAAATCTATCCTTTATCGGAGCTGCCCTTGCTTCTTAGAAGGAGACTGTGCAATATAGAAGACCTGATGAAGAATTGGGCAAGTCTCGCGCAATTCTCGCGACCTTTAAGAAGATGTCAAGCTTTTAGAATTATTCCTTTCGACTTTGAGCTCATGAACTGATTATCGCGTCAAAGCGTCGACTGAGAGGTTGTCTAGAATGCAAGCAACCTAGAGGCAACTAGGCTAGATTTGATTTCGGTCTTGCTCGACCCAGTGCAGGTCATGTAGCCTGATATATCTCAACCTCCTTCCTGTTCCCTTCCGCCGCCTGCGACTAGATCCCAGTCTGATAATCAAAAGCAGATATATCCGCTCAAAGCTCGAGATTAACTTTTTTCCTCGTTTGGCACAGTCAACGCGCTTTGTTTCTGGCAAAACAATCTTATCATGCATATGCGTGCTGCGGTAGTACACAATGAGAAACTGTCAGGAAAATATCACTGGTGAGTTTGGTCCTATGCTCATCCGCGTCTATGGTTCCAGTATTTAGGACTGGACAGATTATCGCTGATAGCTCGTCGCCATACTTACAGGGCCTAATAATCATCGCTTCGGGTCTTACAAAAGATTGGCGAACTCTGCTGGCACGCTGTACGCAGCGTGTAGTCTGACAAGAAGATATCTGGCTAGTGAAGGGTCACAGGAGTGATTCTAAACAGGCCTCGAGGCGAAAACCATAGAATGATTTGCCTGATATAAATTATGCAGTAGTTTTACTTGCAAAGATCTGATACAGCATAGATTGGAGATAATCCCAGTGTACGAGATGGGTTGTTATTCTTGTCAGATAATATTGGAACAGCCAAGGAGCCTTCAAACCTCCATGAAGAGCTGTAGAAATGACTCGGAATGCACTATCTTGTCTGAGAAAGCTGGAGGCGATAGTACGAAAACTTCCTGTCGTCGTTGGTTCTAGTTGGCAGAGGCGCAATACCGACGTCCACTGTAGCAAATTCCTTCTACGGGTGACTTACTGACTCTAGATGCGTGTTCACAAAAGCCGCGATGTAGACCAATAGGCGCCCAAGGGTTGTCCAGTACACTTTCCACTCTTCCATTTCTTCTAATCTTTCGCTCTTCCAGTCTGACTTTTCCTTAAAGTTCCATTTACAGTGTATATTCCCAAGCTCTAGGAAATATAATGTCTACGCTGTCATCCTTTCGTTGCATACCGGGCATGTTCTTGAACGCTCACTGTTATCATTCGCCCGAAATCCGTATAAATATGCAAATATTCAACACTCAATGAGGATATGGTTCAATGAGGCACACATCGAAGATACTTTGAACCCTTCGCCATCTCACAGTATGAAGCCGAAACCCTCATTTAAAGTATCGACGGTGTCGTAGTTGTTATCGAATTATTGCTCTTTGGCTCTGTGAGTCATTCCTATTCTCCTCAAGGGAATGCCAGCTCTGATGACTACAAAGTTCAGGAAGCTTTTGACTAGTTGTACTCCGAGTTAAGAAATGGCATAACGCTACCCGTGACGTGAACTTTTGACAAGTTCAGTCTGCTTCACCGAGTACCTTCATGTCCGATGATATTTCTCACATTAGTGGCAATGCTTCTGACAAGATCAAGCACTTCCTTGCCGACCGAAGAAAACTCTTTACGGCCTCGGGGCTCAATCCAAAACTGGAAACGACGTTTGGTGATCCCGTAGTAGCTGCTTTGAAGCTCTCCGAAATTTCAATATACCAGAACCCATTGGAGCCGTTGAGTCTAGAGGCAAAGGTTGTGTGCACGACTAGTATAACTCAAGGTATGTGCTTGGAATGATCTTTTCTTTCGCTGAGGATATCATCCCTAGGTATGGTCAACGGGCATGGGACCCTTCACGGAGGATGTTCAGCTCTGCTGATTGACTTGTGCGCCTCCTGCTCCTTCCGACGCCCGGGATACGGTCTAATCATGTTGCTTGGTCAAGTTGCTCTTCCCTGGCCACGATTGCCCTCCAAATGCACTCTGCCGGCTTCCCCGGTCTCGGTTTCAGTGAGACGATTCACGTTGTATTTCACGCCCCCGCTGTCCTGTGTGTCATTCCCTCTCTTATCAACTACCTCCATTTCTCATTCCAGTACAATTCTTCCGTATAGTGGTGAAGAACTGCGAGTCGTGAATACGTGCACATCTGCAGGTGAAATTGTACAATCAGCGAGGACCGAGGTATGCTGGTATTAAAGGAACCATCATATACACAATCTAATAAGTGTTGAAGATTTGGAGTAGTACGCACCATAGACTGGTGGTTTCTGGAGTACATGTCACTGTAGCACCTCAAAAGCCAAAGCAGCCCAGACCTAAAGATGCAGCTACCGTTACATCCAAGCTTTAGTTACACATACATACGATTCGATAGAACTGCGCAGTACCGTTGAACTTGTACACTAGCGTGTAAAAATGATTCAAGCATATGATTATCGGAAAGTACATACTATTATTGACGATTCCGGGTAAACCGTTGAGGGACACCACTTCCTCTTAACGCTCATGTCGAGCGCGATTGTTGGCAACGGTTCAGAGGAAGTCAAAGCCCATCTCCAGGATATCCCCAATCTTCTCATCAACGGTCGCCAGAATAGCTTTGCCGCTTCGGTCATTACGCGGTTAAATTTGGCTGAAGTATCAATCAAGAGTAATGCAATAGAACCGCATCGGAAGGAGGGCTTGGTAGTATATACCATAGTTGTAGAGGAAGGTGAGCTATGTTGTTGCGGGTTGATTCGAGGAGGCTAACATTAGTACACAGATATGGTGAACGGAGGAGGTAACATACACGGAGGTTGCTCTGCCTTCCTAGTAGACGTGTATGTATCTTAGTTGCCCTACTACGAAAAACTTGACGCTAAACGACGTAGTTGTTCTACCGCATGTATAATGGCTTTGAAGATTCAGCAAGGTGTATCTGCCCTTGAGTAAGTACATATTCCCTCGCTAGAAATCATCTAAATTTTTATGATATCTTTCATAGTGTATCTCAGTCGTTGAATATCGTCTATCATGCTCCTGCTGCAATGTAGGCTGTTCGACATGACAAATACTTTCAATATACTGACTTGGGGGCATTTGTAGTGGAGAAATTTTACGGATAGTTAACACGACAATGACTGTCGGCAGACGAGTCGCTTCAGCGAGGACCGAGGTTTGTCGTCTCTTCCTCGAATTCAGTTTCTTTATCCAAATAGATTGAACATACATATTAGATCTGGAGTGAAAATCACCATCGACTCGTAGCGACCGGAGTGCATATCAAGATGGAGCCTAGTTCAACAAAACTGTAGCATCATGATGTTTCAAGATGTGTTGGTTATCTGTCCATATTTTTATCTTAGTTGCATTGTCGTGAGGCTGGATATAGACTTGAAGTATGAAAGTGAAGCTGCGTTTGTAGTTCTAAAATGGTGATGAAGGTGTAAAAGAGGATCTTATGATAACATTGTACTGGACATTATGAGACTGAGGGCTGAAATCAATAGCAAGCACAAAAACAACATTAAGGGTCAGTTCGCGCTTCAGCGATTGACTGTTGAGCCAGTGTGGTGGTTTTATGCAAAGAAACCAAGCGCCTGAGAGTAGCCCCCCTCGCTGAACTCTTCTCTATCCACCCTGTCTTCGCTGTGCGCTCCAACTTTTATCCGAATTTGGTGGACGGTGAGAATATTCATCATGGGAGGTATTCGGGACTGCAGACATTCGCTTTCCGAAAAAAAAATGAGCAATATTGAACGGCATGAAGGTAGACTGCGGTCTCGTAGGAGGACAAAGGTTATGGAAATGGAGGGGAGAAAGTTAAGGAGGAGATGGGTTGCACATGAGGGAATCGGACGGATGTAATTTGCAAACTTCCATATGCTCCCTTTCCTTCCACGATGTTCACCATTTATAGAGTATAAAGTTTTTTTTGAGCAAATTCGTCGCTGTCAAGATCTGGGAAATTACTTCTACATCCAAGCTTTTGTGCTCACATCGACCTATTCTTTTCCTAACAAGAATGATGGGTTACTTTCCCGGAACAAGTGTAAGTCTTCAACTATTGTTGCCGATAAGTCGTCCAGGGAGAGCGCTGATATTTGTGTCGACAGAAGGAGGTTTTTGTTGAATGGATCCGTAGTGCCCGTGATTGAACGAAAGAGCGGAGTCAAGATGGGGGAAATCTAATCCCGCTCGACCGTGATGGTAAATGTGAAAGGGGCAATATAACTTGATTAGATTGCCACACTCGAAAGCAGACTCTTGCGAAGGGGCTTGAGCTCTAACGGCATCGCGAACTATCGACCACACCTTCTCATGAAGGCCAGTTTTTCTTGGCTTATCGCATCAAGGTCTACCATCAGAGAAGGATGTATAGCCTGACAGAAGACATGAAGGGGTGATTTGCTTGGGCCTGCTTGGGTGTTGAGCAACCAATGAGCAAAATCAGGCTTGGGACCCGGACCTCTAACGCCTCTCATTTTCGTTCTATCATCTTGTATACTAATACAATCGTTTCCTTCATGGCTTCTGGGAAGAGCCCTTGCAATGGCGGGCATGTGTTTCAAACGGTGAGTGCGGCAAACGACACAGTCACCCCAATTTGAATGCAGCTTGATTTCTACCTGTTCTTGGTTTCTCCTCTCAATTTCCCTTCGTCTTTCAGGCTACCTGATTCTTGATGTTATCCATTCGCAATCAGACTCCCCTCTACTTGACGTTTGAATCTTAGTCGCTTTTCACTTCTGAATCCAGCCTCAGATGATAGATGAATGAATTTCAAGAAAGTGAACTCTGAAGAACAAGGCCCGCTTGTCCTGAAATTCATCACATCTGTGATTCACCTCGGAAAGCGTGCCTTTCTGAACACATTGCAATGTGCCTCTTGGACAGAAGGAGAAAGAGCATAGAAGACGTACAGTTAAACCTAGCTAGGCACTTATCTGTTCTAAATTATACCGAAACGTATAAAAGACTGGATATGACAGCGGGCCATGAGCATCTCCTTGGATTAGCAATTCACGTAGGGATGTTCATTTTCGCGCAGCTCGCCAGATGTATGATTGTTCTGCTAGGCTTGAATTTTCGACTGATTTACTTTGTATGCAGTCTCGTTGGTTCTTTCTGTAGTTACCAGCATTATAGCTAGTGATGCGCAAAGTAAGTCTGCAGTGTGTTTCCTTGTATGCTGCTGATATCGACTTCACGCCTTCTCTTTTTTAGACCAA
The DNA here is from genome assembly GCA_028011355.1 of Lentinula aciculospora. Taxonomy (NCBI): domain Eukaryota; kingdom Fungi; phylum Basidiomycota; class Agaricomycetes; order Agaricales; family Omphalotaceae; genus Lentinula; species Lentinula aciculospora. The sequence goes on from JAOTPV010000008.1 coordinate 2,225,998, forward strand.
CATGAACGGGCTTCAAACAGTCTTGTCGAACGCGCCACTCCAGCTCTCAGCTTCGATTCGTCGAAATGGATTTGGACACCTGAACTATCAGGAGGTAATGCACCTTCTGGCTCGCGAGGCTTTCGCAAAACCTCCGTGCCTCCCCAGGGCAAAACCCCTGCGTTCCTCACTATCGCGTATACTGCGGACAACATAGGTGTTCTGTTTGTCAATGGACAAGAAATCAGTACAGATTCTTTCGTGAGTACTGCTAGTACCTGCTGCATCAGCTTGGCCTACTGTGGGAGTGCAATTGTACTTGCAGTAAATGCAACAAATGTTTCCTCTGCTCCGAGCTCTGCCGGACTACTGGTGACTGCTGTTGTCACCTACACTGACGGTTGGAGCTCTCCCATAGTTTCCGATACCATATGGCGTTCAAGTGAAGGTGGTTTACCCGCTGGATTCCAAGAGTTATCCTTTGACGATAGCACTTGGTCTCCTGCAGTCACGGAAGATGGTAATGGAGCAACACCTTTCGGAAATATTGCTTTGGCTGGAAATGAGCCTTTGTCGTTCACTCCCGCGCAATGGATTTGGACAGCTGAAGGTTCTGGGTTGATTGGTAACAGAGCTTTCCGATACACATTGACACTTCCTACTGGACAATCCTCCACTAACGCAACAATCATTCTGACCGCTGATGACGAGGTCTCCTTCTATGTCGACGGAGTCTTCATTGGAACTGGAACCCAATGGGAGTTTACCGAAAAGTATATGGTAGGGAATATTGAAGGCCCAGAAGTTGTCTTTGCAGTGTTCATAACAAATGAGGTGGCAGGAGGAGCCGGTCTGTTAGCTTCTATTCGACTCACCTCCACCAATGATTCTTGTCCAGGCTGCATTTCTACTTTAGATGTTTTTACGTCCGAAGGTTGGAAGGGATTCCCCGGCACTGTTCCATCTGGATTTGAGCAGCCAGGTTTCGATGATTCGGATTGGCCGGCTGTGGTGTCAGAGGGATTCTATGGCGTAAATTCTTGGGAAACCATTCCTCAAGTACCGACCACAGTGACAACTACAGGAACTCCCTTGCCGGGAGCACCTGCCTAAAAGCCCCCTTCCATTAGGGTCCAAGAATCTAGTAGCAAACTTCCCTCTCAATTTGTAGATAATAATAGTTTCTACTATCGAAATGTTTGTCTGTCACGTAGACTGTCGTCCAATACCAATGGTACTGCACATAGGCTGCAGCGTATAGCGTCGAGTTGATTTATGAGAAGTCACTCATTCAGTTATTTCTAACCGTTAATGACTGAACGATGCTCCTTTTGGCTCAATCAGCGAGCTACCAATCTTTGCTGAATGGCAAAGATCAGAGACGAAGGATAGAAGAAAGTCGGAGGAAACACCGCACGTTGAATGTAAGCGCCTATTTGCTTGCTCTTGCTCAAGGACTGCTCCAAACATAGAATAGCTTTTTGGCACAGTCGCCTTATCCTCAGAAATTGGGAATTACAAACTGAGCTCGGAGGTTCAGTTGGTCAGGTGGTACAATGGCTGAAGCAAATCACAGGAAACGATAGCGTAGCAAAGGATATGAATTGAATAAAGATTTCAAGGGTGAACAGGAATCATGACTGGTTTTTGAGGAAAAGCTTCATAACATATGCATCTTCGCCATCGCCATCTGTACTTTCTATCAGCAAAAGAGAACATATCAACACATTGACGAATACTCACAATACTTCTTTTCTACTTCCGCAACCTCAAATCCCAAAGTGTCCCTATACAATCCGATTGCGGCGAGATTCGATTTTCGGACGTGAAGCGACACGTATCTGGCCTTGTATACTGATAACATAGCGTCCTCTGATGGAAGGTTCAAGGTCAATAAGGTTGTCAGTGAAAAGCGGTTGTTGCGTACGAGATAGCATCATGAGTCTTTTAGCAAGTCCTAGGCGTCGATATGACCTCAGGACAGAGATTGAGTTGACATGTCCATGAATTTCGCCTCCCTTTTCATCGGATTCCTCGTCACTAGAAGAGAACAGTTATTTGAAGACAGCATTACCAAAGTCAACGACACGACATACATCTTTGCCAAAACATAACCTACGATATGGCCTTTGTCGTTCTCCGCCACAAATGATAGTTGTGGCCACGTTATGATATGATACAACCCTATAATAGAGCATCAGTAGATCCGTAGATGCGTATTGTAGAGTCGGGAATAACAAAATTTCATCAACTATGCATGATATGTTGAGCTCAGATAGCTCGAAAATTGGAGTACAACGCACGTAGTTTTCGGGTAAATTAACCAGATTTCCAGCTTCCAAATGTTTGAGCGTATCGTCCAGAAGATACGAGAGATAAATGGTATACCTTGCATGCCAGCAAGGTCTTCAGGCTATGGATGGACATGATCTTTAAGCATCATAGACTTGGTCAAAAAAAATTTATCACACCTGTATACTCAAACAGGGTGATACATTGGTTTCAGCGGCTCGAAGTGAGCAGCAGCACGTACCCTGGCTAACCGTATATTCATGACTGGTGCGGAACAATGAGGTTAATGGGTTAAGAAAAGTCAATGAAGTTACAAAGATGCATTGCACAATAGCTGGAGAGCAAAAATAATATACAACAGAAAGTACGTAAGTCGTTACTGCATGGAGATAGGTGGTAAGATATGTTTTAGTAAATTAACAGAGACAGAGACTTTGCATCGATAGAAAGACATTTATTCAAACTTTTGACCCGGTTCCCCATCTACCGTGCAAAGGTTCATGAATACTTCCGTAGCCGTTGTTCCGGGCAAGGAATAGCATGGTTGAGAAACCAAGAAGTGTCATTGTGATAAAGCAAAGCCAGGCAAACGCAACGATGGCGGTGAGTATATCGCAAGTAAATGTGCCAAAGCAAACATCAAGATTAGCCCAGAAATTCTATACCATTGTGAGTTCGAATAATGCTTGATGAGAATGGTTAATGCGTACCGTGGCTATAGCTGTTCCAACGAGGAACATTATCCAGATGATGAAGTATCCGAAGGATTCATGCCAAAAGGTGGTTACGGGTCCGCTAACTCGAATGGTGTGAATAGTATGGATGCTGAAAAAAAGGGTCAAGAAGGCTTTGATTGCGCATTGGATGGTTTCACATACATGAACCACGACCAAATGATAGCAAGGATGGACGTGACAAGGAGCTCGACGACGATGGGATCTGAATTCGCATCGTTTGAGATACATCCTCGTATAATGCAACGAGTAATTTACCATAAAAATCAACCCCTGGAGCAAAGTTTAGGGTTTGATGAATCCTGGCCGCTGTGAGCCCAAGCAGGACAATTGAGAATAGAGACTAGAAATACATGTCAGAATGGGAAGTAAATTGTGGATTCGACGAACATACCAAAGCAAAATACAAGGCAAGTCGAAGGGCAGGTGCGTGATGGGAGACCATGGCGAAAAGTTATCGATAAAACCAAATCACTTAGCTGTTATTTTATAGATTCGCCGCTGGTTCAGTGACGACATTCACAGGCAATGAAACAAGATAGACCAATTGGAGCAAAGATGACCAAGGTAAACTTACTTAAAATGTCGGAACTTGCAAAAAGTCAACTATGCAGCAAAATATCATCAAGTTCATTAGGATGTACCAAAAAGTTATTGGTCTCGCGAGCTAAAATTCATGAGAGGGGGAACAAAAAGTTTCGAATACATTCGGATGGCCGAAGCCGCCGCTTCGTGGTTTATCAATTTACAAAGTCCGAAGCTATCCTCCTTGTACTTATTCTATAGTTAGCTTTTGTAGTTTGAAGTTGCAAACATTATGTTTTATAGGGCTCTCTGAGCCCTCACAAATTCAAGATATAGCTTGCAAATGTTCCATGCTTCTTGCCACTTGTGTTTTCCTAATTCTCTCATTCCCCTCTGGTTCCATTTTGCATTCAAAACGTCATAATCTACAAAACTAATACACTCTACTATTGATTAATTTAAAAAGTACATGTAGAATTATTGTGAATCGAGGATACTTCGCTTGAGGCTTAATCGACCCAATTAGGTTCGACTTCCAGCTGAGCTTTAGGCGAATACCTACGACGTTTACCGTTCGATCTTAGCTTTTCAGCCTCCATTCGCACTTTGACACTGCGGTGTACCCAAACGCCATTGGAAGACTGCTCCGGTATGTGCCGCGGTCGAGCCAAATTGAACCTTGATAGTTAATGAACGTCGAAAACATTCTGTCAGTCTAATTCAACTTTTTCAAGGAAAGGCTAAAGTGCGAACCCAAAATAAGACACCCAGTCATCGCACTTCCTCTGATACCGGAACTGCATTGGGATCACCTCAAGAATCCACCATAACGGAGACATCTTGAGTTGATCATACTTAGGAGAGAGTATGTCCCTAAGATCCTCCTCCTCCTCCGACAATATCAGTGGCTTTTCATTTTCTCCTGAATCTTTTGATGAATCAGCTGCTGGAGTAGTGGAATGGGAGGTCAACCCCGAATCTCGGCCGGGTGTTATTTTTCGGATACCAGCCCAAATTTGACCCCACGATTTCAACTTCTTTCGAGGAAGAGGTTCAATGGTACGATGTTCACCTGATAATGGTTGAAGTCGTGGAGTGACAAACGGGTACAAAGTCGACGGATCCAATCCTACTGACTTTAGACGTTGCGAATTGAACATGATCCCAGTGTTCGCTTTAAAGCATTCCCGAATCATCCAGCGAAGGCTGATACGCGCGAGAGAATGTCTTGTGGAGTTCTTGACTGAACCACCTCCAACATCTGATTACACAGGTCAAAAGATTGAGCATCATGCCGGAATTACGAGTCCTCACCACAATGACAACCCTATGGAATATCAAAGGTGGTTAGACCAAATACAGAAGTGCCTCTGAATTCAGAACAACTTACAGCAAACCATACTTCCTGTACGTCCGTTGGAGTCGGATTATCAGATTCGCTGTGGAGAGAGAACCGCTCTTCGAAATCGCTTAGTTTGTTATCTTCGGAGCTCTCCCATTCAATGGAAGGAGGTAATGGACTGAGCCGCTTTTTCGGACTTCTTGACAACTGGCGAGCTCGACTTTTGGCACTGGAACGATACGAAAAGCCTGAATAAGTCGGTCGGCTTGGTGGTAGGTCCTGGGAATGTTCTGTACGCGAATGAGGGAGATTCCAGAGGTTGGGTTTGAACTTGGCGCGTCGTTCGTCTAGGGATATTGCGTGTCTAAATGTGCGAACGATAGTGTTCGATGTAGTGAACGGAAGTCGTTTAGGTATTAAACCCACAGAGTCCACAGTATCCCTACCCTAAATTTAGCTCAAGTTTTCGTAATCTAAAAAGAAACTTACCACACTCCCAAAAAATCGATAGTCACATCGATACAGAACGCTTCCTTGAAAGCATTTGATTGTTCCCATCCAGTTTTGTCTACTCTTGTGTACATCTTATATGCGAATGGAACTTGCTGGAAGTTATCTTTAGAAAGTAGGCCTACTTTGTGAAGCATGCCCGCAAGACTGTCATTTGATTTTAACAACACAAAGCCCTGTACGATTATGTTCACTCACCTCCTGGCAGTATATGCGCCTCTCGAAAACCCGAACATGCAAATGCGATCACCAGCGGTATCTAAACAAGTCAGGTCAGTACTTGATGCTCGGGACACCAGCGGCTGTAGCCGTTCCCTCACAATTTTGCATCAGGAATTCGTACCCGTCTAGAAACTTGATCAGGATACAATGCTCTCTGAAACTCGAACAGCGGCTAGCCTACCCATAACATGCGCGTTTAGTTGATTTGCAATTAACATATCTGTGGCCTGCACAGGTAGATAGAATATCAATACCGTTTTCTCGAAAAATAGCGTGGTGAACACCTTTGAAAGCCGAGACATAATGGGCGTTGCGACTTTCGGAGAAGTATACGTCCCGATACCAGTCTGCCAAGGATTTCATGGGCGCACATCTAGCATGGGAATGTATGATCACGGACTTGATAATAAACCCTCTGTTTCGAGCGATCCTCCTTCCTCAATAACGAGCACAATTGCACGATGTTGGAGTTGTCGACATCGAATTGGTCACCGGTACCTACACGATCAGGTTCAGTCACAAAGGATGAAAGTGAAAGAGATTTATGTACCATCGAAACAGAGGATGAGGGTACGATGATCATGCTCAGGGGGTATAGTCGAAGGCGCTACACGTGAGTCTACCCTGTGTTCTCGCAGAGGACGCGGTCGAGAACGAGGCGGTGATGTAGTCGAGACGTCTTCAGCCGGTGGATCCACAGAGAATAGCAGTCCTTTAGGCACGTTCGGCGCGTTCAATCCTTCCTCTGCCTTCTCATCCTCATTAACTATCGGCACAGATGTCCTGCCAGTCGTGTCTCGTTGGAGGTGCGAATTCGTGAGTGTCATGGTCTTTCTAAATAGTCGTAAAGGAGAGAAAGGGAAGGGGGAGAATTGACATCAGGGGTGGCGGATACATACCGCTTAATTATATATCTTCACCCTGATGCTGTGATGCGATGTCGTTCCAAAGCCAAAGTACGGCGGACACTTCATGAATCCATCATTGTTGTTATGATTACCATCTACATAATTAGTGGAGTATAGTCTTGGAATTTCAGTCTGGGGGATCGGGGAAAATTCAACGCCTACGTATTCGGAAACAAAAAGAGAGAAATCACGGAAACGACATTGACGTGGAGGCTGTCGACGCTAGTATCCTGTTTTCATCGTCCGATGCGTTATCCTGCGAGGATTCCGGAGCTGCTATATTTGTCGGATATCAAGGTTCAAGTCGGCCCAATCGAAAGATTGTTCGAGTAATTAAACTAAGTAAGATAACTTTGGACTGAAGATCCCTCTCTATGCTATCCTTCTCCGCGCATCAAGCCTCCTTACCTTGCCCTTTTCAAGACTCCCCGAGGACCTCGAGTCTGGTCTATATTTGATATGTACACAGTAAACTGATTTGCTAGAGCATCGGCAATACAGGAGGAGCTAGTCTTCTTCTAGATTCGAATACAGCTTGTTGACACCTACAAACTACGAAAAGAAAGTGGATACAAAGTTTTGGGCCCGGGCCGTGCGATCTCGTGTGCGCTTCCCCAGGTCGGCGGGAGAAAAGTCCATGCATGAGTACGGGCTTCTTTTGGACGGAAATATAGCCGATATCAAAGACAGTGGTAAAGATAAACTAGTCAACCCAGGTCACATATTGAGGTTCGAATTCCGCCCTCGGAACATACTTCTGACCCTTCTCATCCTGTGCCTCCATTCGCATCTTCACACTCCTATGTATCTTCACACCTTGCTTCTGCCTCGGAATTTTCCTTGCCTTCCCTAAGTTACACGCAATCTCCGACATGAATTTGCCTGATCCATCATAGAATTTGTTCTTCACAGGCAAGAACTCGAGCACCCACCATCCAGGAGCGAGGCTCAGTTGGTCGTAAATGGGGCTCATGGCGTCTTCTAACTCCAGTTCTTCTTCAGTCTTGTATACACTCGGGCTGGCATCTTTTGCCATTTCCTGAAATACAGGAGAGGGGTTGCGCGGAATAGATCGGATGCGAGCAGAACTCGAAATCGGTGGACCAGGACGGGGTTTGACTTCAGGCCACAAAAAACTGGGGTCCAATCCCAACGAACGGAGACCTTCGGAATGAAATAGAATCCCAGTATTAGTCTTGAAACACTGACGAATCATCCACCGAAGAGGAATCCTTGCGAGATTGGTTGTTTCTGCATTAGAAACAGACCCTCCTCCGACATCTATGTAAAGCCATCGTCAATGAATGAAGATGGGCAGTACCGCGTTCCACTTACCGCAATGACATCCGGCGAACCAAACCTAAAAAGGTTGGTACTCGATGGATTGAAAGATCACCGGAACACATACCTCCTCAATGTCAGTCTTTTGGTTTGGGTCTTTGTAAAACCGAAGATAGTCCAGGTCAAGATGGTGGTGACGATGATGATGCGGGTGCTTAACATCGTTGGAATGGTTATGGTTAGAACGTGGATTCCAGAGGTTGGCCTTGAATTTCGCGCGACGTTCATCCAATGACAGAGCATGGCGAAAGGTTTTTACCAACGTATTGGACTTCGTAAAAGGTAGACGATGTGGAATCAAGCCTACCGAATCTACAGTATCCCTATACAAGCTATCGGAATGATGGTAACACGATGAAACAAAGAGCTTACCAGACGCCAACGAACTCGATAGTAGCATCGACGGAGAATGCCTTCTTGAATGCAGCGGGCTGCGCGTACCCGACCTCATCGTCTCGGGTGAACATCTTGTAAGCAAATGGGACTTGCTGATGATTGCAGGCGGGCAAGATCCCAACCTAAATCGGAATGAATTATATCGTCCTTGTAAGTTGGGTTGAAGAGTGCTATTCTCTTTACCTTGTGGATCATTCCTGCTAAACTAAAGACATTCGTGCAATTAGAACTTATTCCAGAACAGAACCACTGATACAAACACCTTCTGGCAGTATATGCTCCTCGAGAAAAACCAAAGATGCAGATGCGATCGCCAGCTTTGTCTGATCCGGGGTTAGTGATTACATCTTTAGAAAGGAATTGATAGGAGCTCCCAGTTCTGCATGAGAAATTCATAACCACCTGATTCAATGGTCAGTTCATAAATACGCATTCGTCTTAGTAATACACGAACCCATAACATGGGCATCCAAGTACCATCCTAATATTGATCCCGTTTAGCTGTGACCTGTACTTGCCAACTGCTAAATCGCACCTATTGCCATATCCACAGTCTAAAAAGACGCACATCAGAATCAGGACAGCGGAAGGGTTTATGGATTGCACCTTGGAGAACTTCGCCATCATTGGCGTAGCAATCTGCGGCGATGTGTAGGTCCCTATACCGGCCTACGTAGAAGGCGTGTTAAGTCAAGTACGACACGGCAGAATCCTAACGCGATTACCTGGTAATAGACCATCTGCTTGTCTCTGTCACCTTTGAGAAGAACGCTGAATAGTCGCACAATATTCGAATTGTCAGAATCGAATCTATTAAACAACCATTTACCGCGTGCTGCCAGAGCGTATGCGAAGAATAGCCTACTGGTCACCCGTCCTGTGTTTTGAGAAGTGTAATGTGAACATAGAATCAATGAAAGAGGTTTATAAATCAGGGTACCCATCGAAACAAAGGACGAGTGTACGGAAAGGGTGCGCTGTCAAAGGAGGTACGATGTCAGAATTAGAGCAGGCGGGGTCTTCACTTTCTGTCGAGAATTCTCGACTGGATGCTGGGCTGGTCGGTGAGTCGGTCAACTTCTGGTTGCCAAAAACTGAATTAACCGTCGCATTACGACTGTGTTTGCTATCAGAGGAGGCGGACATGGTGCTGGGAATGAAAATTTTGCACTTTCTCTGGTTGGCTTTATAGCATTAGCAAACTGGGGGCTTGGCGAAGGCTACGGCCGAACAGAATAGCGGCGAAGCGTCGGAAGTGGCATTGCTTTGAGTTTTGTGTACTTCGAAGATATCTAAACGCGTATGAAAAGGCTGCTACAGATCGCTAGATGAGCACCATATTCAGTCTAATCTTGTCACGAACCAACAAACCGGATGAAAAATAGCTTGCATGCAACATGTCAATCTTGAAGGTTTTCAAAGTGCTCCAGTTTCTGTTTGGGTTCCAAAGTTTCCAGCGGTGAATATATATGGTCACGAACCAAAAAACAAATTGGTTAATTCCCCATGCTATCTGCCTTTTCTGCTGAACGGTGTCATAAGGTCAAAATACAGGCGCCATCGAGGCGCTTGTGGCTTTAATTGAACTCTATATCATTAGCCTGGTACCAGTGGTACGTACTACTGGTAATTCTGAATAAACATCTGCGGAAGTGTATGCATTCCAAAAAAAATCCCCTACGTCCAGCGTTCGTACGCGTAGTGGGACAGTGCCGGAGTTTGAGAAGGAATTGCGGGGCGTACACATTTCATGAATGCTGGCTGGCCCCTCTGACATTGAAGCACGTGTGGAAATTTCATCTAAACACGTTGCTCGCTACCTACGGCAGTCAACTCCTGTGTAACTCATCGATACATAGCATTATTGCCTTTGCTTCAGATACCTTCATCCTGACTACGATATCGGCTCTGGGGAGAAAGGTTGGCATATGATATAAAGGGACCAAAGGCACGGTGTCTGAACTGGTGGGGCTTCTGCCGGCCCGAAAGAAATTTTGAGATTTCGAAGCAGCAGGTAACTTGAAACCCAGGTACACCTAGTAATTTCAATTTTTGCTTAACGGAGTCTATATCCGTGCTCAGAGGTAATAGCCTCAATTTCACACAAAACAAGCTAAACCTTCGAGTCTCCAACTGCTGCATTGAGTGCTTTCGACTTGTGGTAAGGGCTACCCATAAGCTGACACTGGATGCAAAAGTATAGGATTTACTCAAAACTAACAGGGATATATACAGAAGCTTGAACTATGTTACCATTTCCCACATAAGTTTTTAGAAACTTTCACCAAAAGTTATCCATAAGTAGTATAATTTATTGACTTTCGCACCCAGTGTGACTACTACGCTCAAGGCTCGATTACCCACTGTCTGAACCTTTGCATTTTGGCTCGCCTCCGGCAAGCTCCCACGTCCGAACCGGTATAATCCGGGGTCCTTATAGAGTACGTCCACTCGCTTGGAAGCTGCTCTCCAATTTTCGTCTAATGTTCGAGTTATTGTGCAGCACGATAAGAGCCTTTAAGCTCGACTCTTTATTAGGGACTAGAGATAACCGTATCCGTACCTATAATGGCATGATTTATTAGTCAACTGGTCATTTCAGGGCTTGGTCAAATCCTTCCGCTTTCCCGTAATTCCTCGGTTTAGTAGTTGCTCAGGGATTGCGTTCGTCCCGTGTTTTGAGGAAATAACGCCACACATAAATACATATGTGTGATATCCCATTCCTTCCTCCTCTTCCAGAATGACAGGCAGTCACGTTCAAAATTTATTTTGATTGTGCTTTCAGCCTCCGCTCACTTCTGCTTATGAAAATCAACAGAAAATAACGATCTTTCCTTGTCATGCGTCGCCAATTCCATGCAGTTTGAGAGCTCAAACTGAAACGCGGATATAAAGAATTCAAAACCTGAACAAGACTGGTGGAGATTGTATCAGGAAATGTCTTACTTCGGTTAACAGGACAAGAGGACCCGCCCGTAGGAGGCAGTAGGTCAACAAAGCATGCGCCCCTTGGCCAACGGGAACCGACGACACTGTCTCCAGCACTCAATTTCCAGAATTATTGACTTTCTCTTTCTCTTCTGCAGGACTGGCCAAGATAAACCAGGACACAGCCATGTATCGAGGAGAAACGCCAATTAGGCATCTTGAAGAATCCGGATCCAACGTTGAAGTTCTCAATTAGGAACTTTCAAAGGCAAAATTATGCTGATGGGATCAGTTTGCCGAAATATATCTTGGTGATAAGTCACAGTGCACAAAGCAAGTTTCCGACTTATTTCAACAGATTGCAACCTCCAAGAGTTCACAGAATTCTGACCCGACTCGGTAGCTCTCGTCGGGTATACGGAATCAAAGGGTCGAACAATACATTTTGATTGAAAATTCCCGTAATCTGGCACGGTCCCTCGAGTTCCTGATAAGGAGGTATGAAGCTACGACCTGCGGAAGAAAGGATCCGGCCCATTCAAACGGACCCATTACAGCGAGGCTATAAGTAGAGACACATCGTATTGTCTTTTCGTTCCAAACCCTCTTACACAATTGTTCTTGACTGTACAGGGTGGTCAAGCTGGAAGACAATTTGCACCTACCAGCTCTGGATTACTCTCCTCCCATCCTCACCGATTCTCCCATCTTTTTCTTTTGTTCACTTTGCGTTCTCTGCTATGCCGCCTCTACGCACTTACGATGCACCTTCCCAAGGTATGCGTCCGATTATCTCTCCCAATAAATTCTAATCAATGCAGCAGCCTTAGAAGTGGACATAGACTCATCTTCACTGCCAACGTTGGCTATTGTTGCGCCAACGCCCAGAGCATTCACGTTTCCTGACCCTCACACTCTCAACGTGTCTCCATATTCCACACCTATCAATTCACCCTTCGAACCTGATCTCTACCCACTTACTCATACTTCTCCACCGTCATCATGTTTGCCATCACATTCACAAGATGCCTTTCTTAATTCTTCTGCTTCCTTATCAACATCATCTATAACATCGTTTTATTCAAGCTATAAGCAGGCGAGTCTTGATGAGCGCAGGCCTCAGAAGGGCGACGACGACTACATCAAACGCCCCGAGAACGCGTTCATTCTCTTTCGACGCAAATGCTGCGAGGATCATCAGCAGGCGGAGGAAGAAGGGACAGGCCGCCATGGTCATCCTAAAAAACAACGCCAGGCGGACTTGTCAAAATCTATCAGCCGCCAGTGGAAAGCGCTTTCCGCCGAAGACCGACGGCATTGGGAGAATCAAGCGAAGGAGAAGAAGTTAGTACACCAGCAGATGTATCCTGATTATGTCTACCTACCGAAACGTGTTCGAGATCAGGACGGAAAAGCGAGAAATAAGAAGTACACTAAGCGCAGAACGACGAAAGCTGGGCTGAAAGGGGATGCAAACGTAGTGACAGCTTATGTTGTTCCTCCTCAACAAATCAGTCGTTCGACTTCGGCTCCTACCCCACCTCCTTCGTCCTATCAGACCATCCACATTCCTAACGTCTATCCATCTTCTTCTTCTTCTTTCTCCCTCCTCCCTATGATCAGTCGACGGGCTGGTTACACTGGAAACGCAAACGACACTATGTCGAATTTTGATTTTCCTCCAAGTAATCTTCCAGCGCCCCTCTATACCAATCCTAGTTATGGAATGGGTCTTCAGGTAATGTGTTGACGTTCCCTGTCTTTGAATCAAGGCTAATTTGCGTTACATTCGTGAATAGACATCCGAGTTTGATCAAAGCATTTTTGATTACCCAGGACAGAACCCAAAGTCAGGCGGATTTGAAGGCGCTGTGCCGCTTCAGCCTCCGATCCTTAGCATAGATTCCTTATCGACTTCATCTTCTGCAGCCTCCTCTCCCGTATCTGGGCCATTCACACCGGCCTCGGTCATCTCGAGTTACTACCATTTTTCAGGCTCTGATAAATTGGTTGGACCTCCTGGTCCCGACGCATGGGACCTCAATCAACAGAGCCCTGCTAACCTCGATATCCAGACGGGTGTCCCTGTAGCGCACGAAATGGGTACTTCCTTCTATCCATGGGACACTTCCGCAGTTTGGCAAACAGAGCCGAGCATGCTCTTGCAGAATGACTTTAACCTTGACGTTATTCCACCCATCGAGCTGAAAGCTACCCAGTATTCCAACTCTCCTCCCTTCGTAGAATTTCCCGGTGGAAACCTGCCTGAGGCTGGCTATGGTGCCGATTTTGGGAATTATCCAATTTTTGAAAGTGACTCGGAGGTCTGGAATTCGACATGAAGAGATCTAGCGGGGAGGCTGCATTCATGAAAGTACGACGACGGCAAGAAGTTATCATTATACGTTTAATATGCAAGCATGTACACTTGTGTTTATTATTCTATGTAAGACGTTTACGTCTGAATGTGCACCAGTTCGCAAAATCCGACCGCCGCATGCTTTCGTATTGCATTTGTCGGCCCTTCGGTTTCATGTCACCCATTTCAAGATCCGCCAATTCCCATTCAAACGCCCAACCTCCGCCTAGGCTTTATACTTTATATTTTCTTTCCGTATGAAGGGCAGTGGGGAAGTAGCATATAACGCACTGTATCTTGGTAATCATGGGAATAGCGAAATGAAATGAGATTTCAGAAATGTAAAATAGTTCTACTTGTGTATTGCTCTTCGCGAATTTGAATGCGACGGTCCAGAGAATCGAGAGAATAAAAACAAGATTGAATTGGCTCACATGCAAAACAAACGCCGGACTGGGCTACCTCTTTCACAACTTACGTGTCAAGCTATGGCTGCTTTGGTGATTGGATTGATTTAGAAAGGCTTAAGGCTTTACTTTTTCCACTGCACGACCGCTCCAGAATTGGCGGCTTTGAATATTGCACATCCTCTCGTCCGGAAAATCAACGTCAAATGTTCACTGTGCATTCTTGTCACGCATCCCTCTTACTATTTTTGTAATATAGTTCACTGGAAACGATTGTGTTGGCAGGATCATCGCCGCTGCAAAATATTCCAAGCCTTGCATATTGGAACTCAGGAGGAAAGCCACCTGTCATTGTAAATGCTATCCATCCGACCTTGAATCGCTTTCGATCCTCTAAGATCTGACGATGTAGACGTGGAAGGAGTTGCCAAAGCTATGGTTGCATGAGCACTCCAGTATTCAGGCTAAATCTACATGTCCACAGAGTTTGTGTCATCGCTCAACAAGAAATACTCGACAGGCTCAGTGACCAGATCTCCGGACTAGTGCGCACCCTTCGACTTCAAGCAAATCCCGGTGCAAGGCTTGGCCTTCTGTCTTCGACAAGCTCGGCCGAAAGCGTTCTCACTATGATTCAGGCGCTGGTGCTCGTGTACAACTTACGCAAAATGGCACCCTCGTGCAGCCTCATGTTGTGACGGGTGTGAAAACTGGTATGAGATTATGGTATAGGGAGACATTTGGACCTGGACCTGGTACATATCGCCTCATTCATGCACTGCTATTTTTTTTCGACTATGCTAATCATCACATGAATGACAGTCGTTGTACTCGTTGCGTTCAATAGTGTTGGCTGATACATCGGATTATTCATTATCGGCTGCAGTGTGAACGTTCGACGTTCAACCTGTACTTGACAAAGGTTGGTTCATCCCGTATCCATGCGGGTACATGATATTTTTGTTTATGTTATGTAGCTACGTCGTGACAAGCGTTATAGGATACGTGAATATCAATGACAGTACACTTCACAGTGACTGTTCATAAAATAATAGAACTAGAGTAGGACTGAGCGTCAAATTTCTTGGATTTTCTGCTTATTTTTTTTACTGCGTTGGATACGGTTTTCTGTTAATGATTTCTAGGGTATGCGTGTCGTAGCTACACACCTCTTGGGTGTTCCTCGTCCGCTGGTCCGATAAGGTAGCTTGTACTTTACATTCCTGAGAGAGGGTACTTCAAGGAAGCAGAGGTGTGAACCTTCATATCGATCAACTTAAAAATTTTAGATACTAAAAATTACTATGCCCAGACTGTAATCGCGAATCGCGATGCAATTTGAGGCCGACTATGGTCTAGCACCACACGGTGTGGGGGCAGCAGTATCTGAATGTAAGATACGATTCTTTCGAATTACCGTTGTGCCTGGTAGTCCGAGTTTATGGAGAGCAAAAACGAGATATCAAGATCTTCTTGGGGCATCCGATTGAATAACGGTATAATATGTATGCTATCATTACTGGCCTATGGCACAGTGGAGTATGATAACTACTTGGCTGATAGCCTTCGGATTTAGCGAGAAACAGGAATAAATCTTCATCCATTGACAGAATGCACAAGGCTGCTGCCCCTTCTATAGTAAGACCCATGTCTTTTCGTTATTAAATAAGAGGCGCCGCACGTCTTCTGCCGAATTCTCTATCCTTCAACATTGCCTAGCGCATTGGCATCGTTGCGGCAATCTTCAAGCTACGACCAATTATATAGTTCTCAGATGTAAGTGCAATCTGCGCTTGAATGTAAATTTCGAAGTCTCGGCCATGGTATTCTAGGGATCCAGGGAAAGTCTCCCTCGCGCTTGAGCGTTTTTAATTTACCGCGAGTAATGCACATACACTTACATTTAATTCTCATGACCTAGACGCAGTGTCGTCGCCCACAGCATATCGGAGTTTCGCGGGTCCTTGACACAAGTTTAACAAACTCGATTGAGGTTTATCCGTCTGACTCCTTAAACGCGCTCGTCAGAAGGATACAGATCATCCGATGTTATTTGATCGTGACGTACCAGAGATTTAACAAGTAATTCTTATCGATTGCGCTCCAAAGTACTGTCCGTAATCAATGGTACGACATGGTCCAAGGATACACTGGCGACGAGAGAAGCTTACTACATGGTTATTCTAAGCCAATTACTGGACACTTTCAGGAAAGAGTACATAGGCTATAGGTTTTGATACCAGGATAATAAACAACAAAGCCTATCCTATGAATATCATTGAGTGAGACCTCTGATTATTGTTGGGATGGCATAATTCCAACTAATAGAACATTGCTATATATATCCGACCTGAATCGAGTTTACATGCCATACTTTCTCTTTAATGCTAACCACCAAGGCTGAGAAGAAGTGTTCCTTATCGTGAAATAATTCATATCCTGCTCAGGGATGCGGTTGATGTCGACTCGATTCCAATATCGAGATAAAACATAATTTATATCTTGCGCATCTCTGTCCGACATACGACTAAAACCACCTCTTCAACATAACTCGACAATGATGGTTTGAAGAGTGAACTCACATCATCCAGGTTTTCAGCTTAGCTCGTATGAACTCGGAAATAGTAAGAAAAGGGACTCCCTGAATTTTTACAACGGTAGAAGCGTCCAGTCGTCGAGGGCCAGCCTCACCAGCAGGCAGTATCTCAATCTTGTTCATGTATGAGTATACGAGATGGAATTAACAAATGCGCCTTACGTCGATGACTGGAATCGGTCGACGATAGGTAACATGTAATCTGATCACAATGACTCTAGGTAAGTCTTTAAGAAAGAAATAATGAGACTATTTGCTCGTACCTGTTCGTCCAGGGCGACAAAGTGGTTGAAAAATCTTCGCTGGCCGCAATCGCATCACGCACACGACGAAAAGGATGACTTTGTTGTTGGCCTCCTTCAACAATGCAGTATATTTCCTTTGTGAAGGCAGATTAGATCAGGAATGAGAGGACAGGTTGATAAAGACAC
The DNA here is from genome assembly GCA_028011355.1 of Lentinula aciculospora. Lineage (NCBI taxonomy): Eukaryota > Fungi > Basidiomycota > Agaricomycetes > Agaricales > Omphalotaceae > Lentinula > Lentinula aciculospora. The sequence continues at coordinate 2,242,971 of JAOTPV010000008.1, forward strand.
ACCTCACATTGAGGAGCGTTGGAAAGTACGGCAGTGAACACACTACCGTAAAAAGCATGCGACACACGGCTTGCGACCAACAGCCGAGAAAGGGCACTGGCCGCTTCCAAAAGCCTTCGAGTCTCGGTCATACTATGGCGGCAACTTCAAGGTTATGAGGGGCAGACGAAGTTCATGATACGGTTGAAGATACGATGTTGAAGAATGTTCCCTCAGGAATCTCGTTATTTATATTGAATCCGTGAGGCGTAAACCTGGATCAGCATAGAATGTAGATCTATTCCATCTTTCCCAAATACGGGATTGTCCGATCAAGTATGTATTTTGCACGTTGTTTTCTTTGCAATAAGCGAAATTTGGCGAAGTAAAGTAGGCCGTGAAACTGACCACGCCGCCATGGTGAGTCCTTACCTGTCGGGAACGTGCAAATGTAGTCAGTCAAACAAGTCTTCAAATGACTTGGTGGGTGTATGGTTATAAGGAAGATCGAGGAAACGTTCTGATTCCAGGATTGTAACAGTATTTTGATCTTCATTGATAGTCATTTATTCGCTAAAGCTTAAGAGGCGTTCAAAGAGGACCTGGGGATTGACCGGATGTGTACTTACCCCGCAAACTTTGTTTCTCATGGCCGATGTGATCCGTTGTACCTGTGACTGTCACAATTTTCATCGTGAACGGCGAACGTCGACGACAGAGACGTTCCGAGTTCTTGATTGTTTTGCGTATGCATACTGGTTTAAAATCTCTCAAACATGTAGTGCATGCATCTTATAATGTCACTGGCGTATTCTCGACTTTTCGACGTGGTCATCGCTGGATAGAACTCAGAACCTTCAGAAAATCATCTTGCCTCAGAATCTTCCCACCTACTCCTCTCTCTCTGGCTAGAAATTTAGATGATAGATGTGTTGCTGTTGGTCAGGTACGGCACATGTGGAAGCAGCCAGGTCAGACGAAGCCTCTTTCTCCAGCAGAAGAGGAGGCAGGAAAAGCAGCCATTTTAGAGAAAGTTATGAAGGGCCGCCAACCGACCGATCTCATGTTGCGCTGTGAGCTATCAATTCAAGATGCAGAATATTGTCATTGACTTACCTGATTGTCCAGGCACTGTCTTGGATGCTGAAGGTATTTGTCGAGATACCAGCTATTGAGGAAAGTTAACAAGGTCCTTATATGTAGGCAATGTCAAAACGATTTCCGGGCAGTTCAAAAAATCCGACCTGAGTGTAGAGCACCAATTAAATGTTGGTCTTTCGGTTTTTAATTTTATTTTGCAGTCTAATGTTGGCCTTTAGCCTCGTGATCTTCGTAAAATCGATTCTAGGGTACCAAATCTCGTCCCCACAATATTGGTCAGAAAGCAAGCTATTCTGGTAAGTGATCCATTATGTTTGCGCTTCGGATTTCTCAATTTCTGCAGGTCAATATCCTTCATATCCGAGCTCTCATCAAGGCAGATACTGTTGTACTCTTTGATACCTATGGCTCTGCAGACTCAAGACTCCATTCTGTATATCTTTATCACCTAGAAGTAACATCCTTTGTCGACTTTTACTGTTTCCTTGCTGAAAACGTTTTCCAGCATAACTTGAAGCTGAAGGGAGGTGGCTTACCTTACGAATTTCGGTAGGCTTTGATTGGTTTGAAACAATTCACTTGCTCATCATCACGCTAGGGCTCTTGAATCTACCTTGTTATCTGTCTTGTCGGCTCTGGAAGCAGAAATGGTGATACACTTTTTAGTGTTTGAGTGTGATGCTATGATTTTTAATACGCCTCGCTGCCTAGGTTTTCATAAGAACGCTGGTTGGCGGCCTTTTAGCAGAGCTGGAAGACGACATCGACCACGATCGGTTCAAACGTTTGCTACACTACTCCCGACGTTTAGCTAGTTTTCACAATAGGGCCAAACTAGTAAGCTTATATTTACTCTGCGTGACTTTATTCTGAGTAAAACAATGTTTTAGGTTGGTGAAGCTATTGACGAAGTCCTCACTCAGGGTTTGTTCCTACGTGTCTGGAAATTATACCGCTAAATGTGCATTCTAGACGAGGACCTGTCGGCTATGTATCTCACGGATAAACGTAATGGCGTCGAGCATAATCCTCTTGATCATGAGGAGCTTGAGCTGTTGCTTGAGTCATTTTCAAAACAAGTAGAGGAGATCGTGAATGAGGTGGAGAATCTGGAAGTTCGTGCAATCTCGCCTTGTGAAGACATATCCCTTAACCCTTGTTCAGGCAAATGTACAATCAACCCAAGAAATCGTAGAACTTATATTAGATTCCAATCGTAATGCTCTCCTAGCCCTCGATCTCCAGGTTCGTTGTTTCAATCTAGACGACCTTTTACCAATGCATCATCGTTTACAGGTATCTATTGCTACATTTGGTGTTGGGACTGGAGCTTTGATTACTGGTCTGCTGGGAATGAATGCATGTTTCGTCCTTTTTATAGAATAGCGCTTCATCTCTAACGAGTTTCGATCACAGTTGACGAACCATTTCGAAAGCCATCCCTATGCCTTTCTCGCAATGAGTGGAGTCGCAGGATTCGCATCCTTCATGGTTGCGTTCTTGGGGCTCCGGAAATTGGTCAAAATGCGTAAGGTTGGACTTTCTCATTCATCGTCAAACTCCCCGAAACCACGAAGACCATGGCTTCCTATACCGTTACGGCGAAGATCGCAAGATGGATGGTTTTGACGGATAATCAAGACCCGATTTATACACACGAATTCATCTTCCGGCCTCTTGCAGCCTTTTGATTAGACTGTGACCTTACAACCGCCATGGCGGACCTTTTTCACTGCGCGAAGCAGGTCTTTTTTACGTGTGTGTTGTCATCTTAAAATGGGTAATAATCCCGCATTGGCAACAATACTAAATGGTCTGTGAGCACGAGGTCCATATCTTTCATTCACTGCGCGTACTGACTAACACTTGAGCTTATTAGGCATGAATGTTATGCCCTCTCTCTCCACGAGCAGTGGCGAATACGAGTGCGATTGGGTTAGCACGTTCCTTTTACCTACACGCAGTATGCTATAGTAAATTCTGTTACGGGTATCTTCCAAAAAAAAAAAAAAAAGATTTCATCAAAGCAACTGTTGTACTACTGTTGTAGTATGAAATATGACTTTGATATGCCCTTGCAGACATCCTACTATTCTAGAATATACCTGTAATCATACACATACTAGAGCGGAGTTCCTCGCACCTGACAAAGGACTTGGTGGACCGCTATTGGAAGCGATGCGATACCCAACATATTTTGACAGATCAGCACTAGTCAAGCTTTGCTTTGGGATAAGTGTCGTGACGGTTCAGGTTATGCTTTGCACGGTTTGAAAATCGGGCAAGATCTGATATTTACAGACATGAATAATTACAGCGCCAGTGGGAACCGACCTGAACCAACACACGAGGAAATTCTATGATCAGAATCCGGCTTCCAGGGAAGCATCTCCTAGTAGGGGAACCTCTTTCCTTTCGACAGGTTGGACGGCTTTCCAAGAACGAAACCCGTGTAAAACTTTACGCAGTTCATGTCTTCTGAGATCACCCTGCCATGGTCGTGGTTTTTCCCGACATATTTTTGCTTCTTACCCATCTAGAGTTACGAAATTTGCGGCTTAGAGTATGGTAGCCTGTAAAAGCCCGATGATTCAATTGGAGAAGACCTTTTTTTTTTCATTTCACATATATGTTGATAGAACCGTCATTAGCGCTGTATGTTGTCCATCCGGCTTCCACAACGGGTACATAGCCAAATTCCATGTCCTGTATGATTTTACTCAGAGTCCCCTAATGGAGGTGGGTGTCAATAGATGGTTGCGAAAGTCTTCATTTATATTCATTTTTATTTGCAATGAATACATGAAGAGCCGGACCATTTTTACGACGGGAAGTGTACACTCGGCGGAGTACAAAAGAAACAAGAAAAAATCGAAGGCATCTAGAACATGCCAACTGCTATGTAGTCATATGCAATTTCCTGCAGACTGCAGTCAATCGTCAAACAACTGATCGCCAACATCCTTCATCCCCATTCATCCGACCACGCCAATCACTAAGCAATACCGAGCTCACGGAAACTTTGTCCGGATCCTGCATACGATTCTTCAGTGTAACGCGTACGTTTTGACGGCGTTTAGCATCTACTTCAATATCCTTCAGCTGTGCCATCATCCATGTGTCCTTCTTAGCTGCATACGCTACGCCAGGCCGATTAGGAGGAGGCATATATCCGGGTTGTAGAACGACGGATTGCAGTTTAGAAGGCAATTTTGCCGGCGGATATGTGAGCGAATCGCAATAACTTTCGGGGTTACCGCCACAGACAGTGTATTCTTCTAGGGCAGCTTTCATCTCCCTAACGAAGGATCCAGCCATTAGAAGTCCCGAGATGCGAAGATGACTCAAAGACGGAAAACTCTCGTCGAGAGAGGAGAGCTGGAGTAGTCCATAAGGATTACGGTTCCCGCTTAGATGTAAGCGTTCAAGCATAGGCATAAATGATTTATCCATTTCTAGGCTTGGCATGGAGGTTGGTAATTTTGAGTTGGTCAGAGGCATGCGACCTGGGAAAGGATATAAACCGTGGATTGTCAGTTCTGTCAACACGGGTAACGAGTTCCGGAAGAGTCGCCCGAGAACAGATGTACTGAAGAGCGTGTTATGGTAGATGATTGTGAGAGTTTGAAGAGTTTCCGAGGCGCTATGGAGGATACAGAATATCTGACTTATCGTGTCACATTCTGTATGCGTCTGTATATCAGATTGAGTAAGGGATATGTAAAGGTGTAGGATCTTCCGCAAATGTGCCGGAGAATTCTCCAGATGCTCTAACTCCTGATGTAGACGTTCAATACTCGAAGCTGTCGTCAGTGACAGGCAGCGGAATTTTAGGGGTACGCAGATATCATGAAAGAGCTGCGAGACGAGAAGCAAAGAGCGGATTGATACTCCGGAGTCAAGCGTTGTGGTTAAAGCAAAGATCTGGGCCAAAATTTCGGGTGGAAGCAAGGGTAATGTTGGAATTTTCGGCGGCTCCGTGGTGATTGGTCCCGCATGAGAGACGAGATTCAAATTCGAGGGAGAGCAAGTAGGCATCTGCGAGACAGAAGATCGTTCTCGAAAGAGTGCTGTTCATTCTGCGCTTTGACTCGAAGACTTGGACAAACGTTGGTGCTCATATGGCGAGCAAATAACGACATTATTAAACACGTGATGGTTCGAGCGAAGTCAAGCAACTGCTGGAGGAATTTGGATAATCGTGAAAGGGAATGAGAGAGAGAGAATTGGCCTGAATGGGTCAAGGAAACAGTGAGGCATTTTGTTGACCTGGTGAAAGTGTTTGAACGTGAGAATTGATTCACACGTTCCCCGCACGAGCACTGCCACTGATCACTCAGTCTTCAGCTAGCTAACGATACCTCCCGTGACTCTTGAGAGCCTACTAGCCTTGATGAAAACTAATTTATTCTGAGAGAATTATTCAGGCTTACTGGCTTTCACGTGAGGACTGTATCCTACCAGCATTCCTGTTAAGCTATCTCGGCTATCGGATGTTGTGTCGTACAAAGGGTTTATACCAGCTACAGTGACGAAGTTGCCCAGTATCCCACAGATGTAGAGACTTCAAGTACCGACAAGGGCAAGTACATAATTGATAAAAGCTCAGCTCCCTAGGTCGTATCGATTGTACACGTTCGTTATTCGCTCATGGCATGAATTTACGCGTTCACTACTGGATGAAATTTAGCGCCCACTTCGGCACGTTTGTTCCGGCGAAGTTATTTGGTATAACAGATACCCTTCTCTTACAAGCAACCCTTCAACAAAAAACGCTTTCATCCAGACTTTTTGCACGAAACATCTTTATCGCTTTGGATTTGAACTTGAAATCAAAGCTTTACTGGACCAGAGGACCAACAGAAGACTTTTCCGAGCCTTTCACGGTCTCGGATTGTCTTTGGCTCTCCAAGAAGCACTCTCTGGATGACTAGCGGTATCGGCACTTTGCTCCATGCACACTTCCATCTCCGCAATCAGCAGGCGTTCCAGCGCCTGCTCTCCTCGAGTAATACATCGTCAGGATCAGGCGATACTGCCTGCCTCGGAGGTTTAAGTATCGGAAGCAGTCCACGTTCTTTAAAAACCAAAGCTAGCCGCGAGGACGATAGAATTGATGTCAATGGCAGGGATAGACTTGGTCGGACCGTATTGCATATCGCCAGTGCTTCAATCGACGCTTCAAGCGTTGAATACGTCAGATTACTTCTCAAGCATCCTGAAATCAATGTGAACTTGCATGACTGGGAGAGTCAGTGGACAGCTTTACATCGGGCGATGTACGTTGGAAATCTGGGAGTAGTGTAAGTCATCCCCTCTTCGTTCGCAAGTCATGCCTGATTGAGCGGATTATAAGGCTTCTGTTGCTTCAGCACTTCAACACCGATGCAACATTGAAAGATCTCGAGGGCTATACTGCATTCGATTTGTACAATTCTACAGTAGAGGGCACGAGGCCTGAACCATTTTCATTCCCTGTCACATCGACCTTATCTCCTCTGCAAAGCCTCAACGGAGCAGAGCTCTTCACTTGGGGTGCTAATAGGTAAAGCCTAGTGTTGCTTCCAGCATCTCCTTCTAAGTGCTTACATATTCATTAAGAAATGCTTCTTTAGGACAGGGGGACAGTTCTGATCGTACGTTCCCAGATCATGTTCCTGTTCCCAGTAGCGCCCTTCAGAGCTCCGACCATGTACCGGTAGAAGATCGCTTCGCTCGCATCGGGGTCCGGCAGGTGAAAATGGGGAGATTGCACACTGGAGTCATTTCTGACCCACCGTCTAATGGATCCTCTGGTTCGACACTTTCACTCTGTGGTTTCGGTTCTGGTGGACGTCTCGGCGTGACTCAACACACGCAGTACGCCCTCAAACCTCTTTCCTGGGCTGCCGCTTCACAGGCGCAATTCACTCCTGCTAAAGCTTTGAGTCAGCCTAGGGTCAAAGTGATTTCTGTCGCTCTGGGGCAGGATCATACTCTGGCATTGACGGAGAATGGCGAAATCTATTCATGGGGCCTAAATAGGTTCTCTCAACTAGGTTATAACATAGATGATGGCTCGAGTGTCGCGCAGGTGTTTTCATTAGATGACCCTTCAAAGTTCATTCCTCAGAGTAATTCGACCATTTCTCCCAACGGAGAACAGATACAATTGATACCTCGACGGGTGTACGGACTATTAAAGAAAGAGTTTGTCCTGGGTATCGTTGCATCCAAGGGAGCTAGTGCTTGTTGGGTTCGTGAAGGAACCGATGGAGCTGGTGGAGGAAGCAATGTCTATACTTGGGGCTTGAATGGTGGTCACCTAGGGTACGATAGGATCATCACCGGGTCTGGAGCACATGTTCAGGTTGTACCCAGAAAGGTTACCAAGATTAACAGGCCTGTCGTTCAGATCGCACTAGGAGAGAGCGCGATGGCATGTTTACTCAGTGGAGTTGGAAGTGTGGGAGGTGGTTGGAAAGGAGATGTATTGGTCTTTTGGGGAGATTTAGTAGGACGAGTCAGGTATGATTGCGTTCAATAAACGGATGATCATGCTCATTGATTGTCCCTCGCAGCTTCCCCATAAATGCATTTCCTCTTCCGATGACACCCTACCGACCGCCGCAAGCGCTCAAATCTACTCGTATCGTCAAGATAGTATGTTCTGATGAGAGTCCTCCGCCGTTTTCACTTAGCTCGATATCGGCTTCCTCAGCCGCTTCGACTAACGCGCAACATTCTCACGCTTCCGCCTCTAGTCTTTCCGCAATGATCAATGCTCAAGCCAATACTATGAATACGAATCAGAATCATATTAACTTTGCGTGTGTCTCCGAGGGCGGAGAAGTTTTTACCTTCGGTGTACCTGGAGTTCCTCCTGTGGGGGTATTCAATTCAGGCTCTATGGATATAGATACCGATGGAACTGGAGGATCTGCCATGGCCCTCGCTAAAATTATCAAGCCTCAAAGAGTCTGGGCGCTAAGAAGAGGCCTCGTTGGTGCTGTAAGAGTAGGTATCTTTTCGTTATCCTGTCAAGTTCCACGACTTACGATGTCGTTTCAGGACATCGCTATTGGCGTCGAAGGCTCACTTATTGTATGTACGGATTCAGGGCACGTATATGTTCGTACGCGCTCATCTGACACCAATTATGGTGGTGGCTCGAAATCTTCCTCCGGCGGCGGAAAATCGCAAAGATTCATCCGAATTCCATATCTCCAGCGTATAGTCGGGGTGTGTGCGAGCAGTACTGGAACTTTCGGTGCGCTGAGGGTTGACGCGGACGTAAAGACAATCCGTTGGCCCATTGTGGATGAAGAACTGCTTGTGAAGAAAGACGGTCGAGGGCTAAAGCAAATTGTGGATGCCTTGAAGGGTTGGGATCTTACACATGACATGAAGAGGATCAGGCCCTGGATGTGGAAGAAATCTGTGGATTCACCGTTGGATGTCGAGAGGCTTGAGGATTACAGTGAGGCCGGTCCTGGTCTTGATTTAGCGTCCTCAAAGATAAATGATATGCCAGTCCATATGCCTGAACATAAACCGGATGATGACGCCGACGAGTACGATGACGACGGAGACCTTGATATTATGCAGGACATCAAACTGCTGCGGGAGTTGTGTGCATTTGTGGAAAAGCAGGGCAAGGACAATCTTGGGTTCTGGGCAGAAGATTTACCGTATGGTGCCGACCTCATGGCATACATACATTTTGTGCCTTCCGTAGCCAGCACTAAGAAAGGTCGGAGTAAATCCAAGGCGTTTTCTTCATCATTGCCGCCCTTTTTTCCTCTACACACTGTTCTACTAGGTGCGAGATCCAAAACGATGACATCCGCTTTCTCATCACCTTCGGAATCGATCTTTGAGTGCAAAGCCGACCCCCGCTCTACTGGTCTCTTACACACTATAGCTATCTCTCCCCTGATTCCGCGCGGGAGGTCGAGCAGTGCACTTAGAAATATCACCTTCACCAATTTCCATCCTCTTACCGTTCTTATCCTCATGCATTATGTATACACCGACGGGCTCATCTGTATTTGGGACCGACGAGTTTCCACGGGTGTCCCTTCAACTTCGTCTATGGAGGCTTTGCGAGTGACACCAGCGCTTGCTATGCAAATTAAATCCGAGCTACAGGCCCTGGCGGAAATGCTTGTCCTCCCAGAGATGCAGAAGGCAATGGAAAGTGTCGTAAAAAGACCAGTCACTGAAACGTTGCAGGCAAATCTAGCAGCGGCTTGGACTCTTTACAACTCGAGCTCGCCTTCGTCTTCTTTTCTTCCGTCTTCAGGCCTCGATCCTAACATCGTTCTTCAGTTGGCGGAAGGGCGCGAATATCTTGCCCATTCGACTATCTTACGAGCTCGATCTGTCTACTTCGAAGATTTTCTGAGCGAGGATGATTGGACGAGAAATCGCAAGGCCAACGGAGAATTATTGAGAATTGATTTGCGGCATATGAAATCGGATGTAATGGAATACGTGATGAAGTGGTTGTGTTGCGGTCAGACCAAAGGCCTTTTCGGTTCACTTGGTGAATCATTTTGCTCCTTACCTTCTCGCATTAGCTGATCCATCTTTTCAGACTTTGCTCAGTCTGTGGACGCTGTATTGGAGTTCTTGTTCGAAGTCATAGCTGTTGCGGTTAGTCTCCCTTTCCTCATTCATCCCTATAGATAATATTTAAACGTTTGAACCACATAGAATGAGTTACTCTTGTTTCCTCTCGTGTTGCTCACATCTAAATTGATCCTCAAGTTTTTGAACATTCATAATGCATGTTACATCTTATCCGAAGCATCCCATTATCATGCTTATGAATTGGTGACTTCTGTCGAGAGCTACATCTCTGAAAACCTTGAAACGTTCTTAGAGACCCACATGTTGGACGTCCTCACACCATCGCTTATCAAACATTTGTCTGTCTACATTCGGACCCGACAAGAGGCCAAAGCGTCCGTCGTTCGGAGCAACAAGCTGGTCAATCATGCTATGAACAAGTGGCAGGAATGGTTGGCGAATGAAGACATTCCGACTGTTTTCGTTCCAAGTGCCGGATCGCTCAGAAGGCAACGAGAAAGGAAGCTTTCTCAAGTGGCCAAAATTTCATCTCCTGCCTCGTCTTCACCAATCCTGAGCACTTCGTTCGGCCAGAGAGATATTGGCAAGATCACGCCAAGTAGTCCCGTCTCTCGGTCTCGGACTAATGCAAGCCCGGGATTGAAGCCTCAGGCTCCCATTCTTGAAGCAGACGATATCTTTGACATGGATGATATGGACATCGGTCTACCTTCTCTCGAACCCGTGGAATTACAGCCTCCTGCAAACCAACTTTCATCTAGACCTTCACCAGCCTGGAAGGCATCGTCGGTCCCTCGGTGTGTGTTTGATTTCATCCTACCTCCTGTGAAACTTACCATGTGCACAGGGTCGACATGCGATCTGTTATGGCTGAAGCAGCGATTGCTTCTGAGCCCCAGCCAAAGTCTACCCAGGTTCACCCAGTAGCAGCTTTTGCTAGCGACAGGTCATCGTCTAATTCAATACGTTTGCGGCGTGCAGGATCTGCCCTCGATATGTCTACCACGCCGTCTACTTCTCCTAGGCCAAGTGGATCCTGGAAGGTCCCTCATGCGCCAAATTCAGACTCTCCAGCACCGAACCCGTTCCCAACATTGGGTAGCTCCGGTTCTCCCACTCCTGCATCGAAATTGAAAGACACGGCTACACCATCAAACGCACGACTCCCTTTACCGACTCCAAGCTCCGGCTCAGCTTCGGGACCCGCTCTTGGGCCTAAATTCTCTCCTTCTCGCCAGCCTGCGCAAAAGGCTCAGGCAAGTGCGCCTCGTAGAGTCTCGTACGCATGATATTTTTCAGCCGTTACTCGTCTACTCACATTCTATACAGAAGTACTAGCGTTAAATCCACTCCCAAGGCTTGGATATCCACGCCTGTGCATGAATCTCTTCCACCAACGATAACGAACACGAACAGGAAAGGAGTGTCATTCGTTGCAATCCAACAATATCAACTTGAACAAGGCACCAGCAATCTTAAAGACAAACGGTCGCTGTTGGAAATCCAGCAAGAGGAACAGGCCAAACAGGAGGAGGAAGACTTTCTGAAATGGTGGAATGCGGAGGAAGAGCGAGTTCGGCTGGAGACAGAGGCAATGGAACGAATGCAATCTAGCAATGATAAAGGGCGACAAGGAGGGAAAAGCCAAAACCAGAAGAATCATCAGAAGAGGACGAAGAAGAGTAATAAAGCCACTAACATTAAGAAGCTTGATAATAATAGCGGGAGGCCTGCGGAATCTCCCGGTTCGTCGAGTCGTGCCCATCCCGTTGATTCCCATCCACCTCGGCCGAGCTCGAATTTTAGACAAGGACCCAGAGGCAAGAAAGGCGGCCCTGCGTCAGCTTCATGACCATGTAGTAAATCATGGACAACTTAGACTCCTTTTAGATGACAGACCGTATCTTTATTCATCCTGCTATGTCTTTCACAGACTGTATTATCTAGGTCCACAAGTACCTGTGTAGTGTCGAAGTAATTTACCTGTAGCGCTCACTGTACTTTTTTTGTACCATGTAGGTGCTTTTGTAGACCGCAAATATTAGATTTCAAGCAATACGGAGATTGACCGGAATCTTTTCCCTCTTTTGGACCCAATGCCGCACATATTCCGGCACATCCCGGCTGATTCTGGTCCTTGGAAATTTCTCGAACGTTGTCACGAAAAGATGAGAGTACAGTTTGTCGAATTTGAATCTCAACTTTTACCAACACGATGTCTGCAGCAGAAGGAGCAGAATCTCGAAGACCTATAACTTACTTTGATGTCTCCATTGGTGGATCTCCAATCGGACGTATTATCTTTTCTCTCTACGCTGATCTTGTTCCGAAAACCGCAGAAAACTTTCGTATGTCGGATTTTTGTTTCATTTTCTTGAATCGATATATTCATTCCGTGAACTAGGCGCGTTATGTACTGGAGAGAAGGGCGTCGGTCGGTCGGGAAAGCCCCTACATTACAAGGGCAGTGGATTTCATCGGGTCATAAAACAGTAAGGAGGAACAGAATTCTTAAGGAGCCGCTGGCTGAGATAATTTGTAGATTTATGGTGCAAGGCGGCGATTTTACTATGCACAACGGTTTGAGCGTGGATATCTCTCCATCGAAGTCCAATCTGATCTTCGGTTACACGCAGGGACGGGAGGCGAATCTATATACGGAGAAAAATTCGAGGATGAGGCGTTCCCAGTGAAGCACAACAAACCTTTCCTCCTCTCTATGGCAAATGCTGGAGCGAACACCAATGGATCTCAGTTCTTCATCACCGTCTCAGAAACGCCGCATCTCGACAACAAACATGTCGTTTTCGGAGAAGTTATTCGAGGAAAATCAGTGGGTATGTGTCCCGCATATTTCAACAGCTGTCGAATCGATCTCCCAACGACTTTTTATCACAGTTCGCCAGGTTGAGCACTTTCCAACGTCCTCTGGCGACGTGCCGACTTCACCGATAGTGATTGAAGACTGTGGCCAACTGTCTCCAGATGATCCTTCTTTGACCGTGTTACCAGTCGGAGCTGACGGCGATCCATATGAAGATTACCCTGACGACGATGATCACCAAGTTTCCGATCCTCAGGTCGCATTTGATATCGCAAAGGCAATCCGCGAAGTTGGGAATAAGCTGTTCAAGGAGGGAAAGACCGAACTTGCTCTTGCGAAATACCAAAGTACGTTTCGCCGTCATGATTCCTTCCTTCCTTTCTGGTTTCTCAACCTGCCTACAAAGAGTCAATTCGTTACCTCGATGTTCACCATGTCCTTCCGGATGATGCCTTGCCAGAACTCGTTGACTCGTATAAAGCTCTGCTTTCCCCCCTTCTGCTTAATTCTGCTCTCGCTGCTGTTCGAGTCCAGCCTCCCACTTTGAATGCCGAAACCGCTGTGAAAAGTGCAACACGCGCTCTTACCACGCTCAAGCTTAATAATGCGGACAAAGGTAGGCTCGTCGCTGCTAATTGCATTCCACCCTCACTCATTAGTGTCAATCACAGCAAAAGCCCTGTATCGCCGTGCGATCGCGTATACCATACTCAAAGGAGACGAAGAGGCAGAGAAGGATCTGATTGAAGCGAGCAAACTCGTTCCCGACGACCAAGCCATTGCAGGCGAGCTTGCGCGTGTAAAAAATAAGAAGAAGGAAAAACGGGACAAGGAGAAGAAGGCATACAAGAAGATGTTCAGTTAGTTGATGTATTTGTATGGTTGACGTGGTCTCGCCGATATATTAAAACCAGCTACTTATATGGAAAGACGAGGTGATATAAATTACGCCTTGAGTATTCCTTATCCCATCCGACTGACATGTGTCCTGAAGAGTCATTGAATAAAATACATGATGAATTTCTGGTATCCCAGAGGAGTTATAGCGCTAGGCGTGGTATCCGTTGATGAAGGCAAGTCAGTGCGAAGAAAACCGAAGAAGATTGGCGCAAAAGTAGCCGCTAGGCGAAAATTATTCTGCAACATATATTTAACGACTGCTGAAACAAACATACCAATTGTTTCTGCGCGAAGGGGAGAGCTTTGCACGATATAATGCAAAAAGGCCGTTATAGATATCCAAACCTAGGTTGATGTTAGAGTGCATGATTGTCAACGGAAGAGCAAACAGTTGGCAGATAACAATCTTACGTTTACCGTTTCCGGTGGAAACGCATCCAGGATCTTAGACGAAGGGTTAGCCATGAAACACATGTACCTCTATAACAACACCGTACATACCTCAAAAGCTTCATCACGATCCGCCGCTGCCACGCATCTCCCATGTAATTCCTTGGGAACAATGTATTCCGGCAACGACTTCAGAAGTTCCATCAAAGCACCCCCGAATGCAATTGGGATCGAACGCTCTCTCGTGTCCTGTGAATATGGAAACTCATTGCCGGTATCAAGATACTGCACTAATGTGTTACAAAGACAACACTAACACGCAAAGAGCATCATACCTCACGTATATCGTCAACGATATCTGAATCGGCTTCCACCGTGAATAGATCGTCCTAGCAAGTATTCTTATGAGCATGGTATATGTATTTAGGAGGAGTATGTACTCACTGTCGGATGAGCACAAGTCATTAGCCAGTTAACCAGCCTCATGATTTCCCTCGGTGCATTGATAGCTTTGCGTTCAGTTAAAAGATCGTTGTGTGATTTTATTGAGCGTATTGGACCCGGAAGTCGGGTCAATCTTGAAAGCTTGTTGGCAAAGCAAGTATACTCTAGAGTGTCCGCTCAGCGCAGTTTCGCGGTCTTAATTCAAAATCCATACGATATTTAGCGTTAATTGCGACGAAATGATCTTTTCCCATCAGTGTGTGGATGATCAACGTGCAGTTGAGGTCTCTTGGACCAAGATTGAGTCGGGAAGCAATCATGTTATCGACATATGCTGTAAGCGTAATTTCGATGCGCTCATTTGGTAATAACAAGCCCGTCGTATGGGATACCGATAGCCATGCGGGAACTGTAAACGACGATAAATTAGTATCGACCTTGGGATGGGATGGTGGAATGCATATTAAATTCACATAGTTCACCATACATCCCTACAGGCAAGAAGCGAAATGAAAGAGGGACCTGCGACGAGTTGTGGTTTCTATCTCTGAATGATCAACATTCACACTCACTTTTCCGTAATTCTGAAAGGTGAAGCCTGCTGTTTTTTTACGCTTATAGCTGCAAGGATCGTTGAGACATGTTAGCGTGAGCGTATACACAGGTGCATTTTAAGCGCACTAGATATCATACATGTCGATCGAAGTCTGACTGAGTTTGGTTTTCGCTCTCTCTTGTAAGTCTTCCATGCCCTGTACTTGCCTGAACAGATTGGCGGCGGTAGCATGTAGTTGGTCTTTGTCAAAGATATCCACCTAGACCAACCACGTTAGAGAAAGTTGAGAGAAATTTCTCACTAAGCCTTACATCCACGTTAAAATTTGCTGAGATTGGTCGATGGTCACTCATGGTGATTTCCCCGTGCCCGGAATATGATGACTGAGTTACTCTGGCGGTCAAAGGAGAGAAAGCATACAAAATGCGGTCCGTCCACGCAGGCTTTCGCCTTGGACAACGGATAAATTTGCGAAAGCGTAGGCGGGATGCAACTTACTTGACGTCGTAACCCAAAGTATCGGCAACGACCCCGCCACTGAAACGGTATGTGCTATAGAATGTTAAGTTATAAGCTTAACAGAACTGACAAAACTCACGGAAGATGATGAATATCATGCTCATGAAAGATTTCGAATGCTTTCTTTTCTCTGATAGCTGTCCTGAGCTAAGATAGTAAATGAGAATCAGCACGGCAGGAAATCATGTCACTGACCTGATCAAAGTGGGTTAATACTTCAAGTCTATTCTTCCAGCTTTTGGAGGATAGAACTGTCCGTACATCCGTATCGGGAAGATTTATACGGTAATTCAAATCTAGCAGGACACGGAAGATGAAAACGCCTGAAAAGAAGAAAGTAAGAATGCGTGAACACACCACCCTAGAGGTAAAAGATATATTGTCAATTAACAGCTTTGTTGGACCAGGAGGGCTTACCATCCAGAACAGAATGTCAGTCTCAAACACTCCAAACTTTTCTGGGACTGAAACCAAACTTTGCGACACCGTCAATCCACCTGGCATTAAGGAATCCTCCACGGTCTGATTCGACGACACAGGACCAACACTATTCCTTTTACCGATGTTACTGCTCGATATGGGGCTTGTTAAAGTAGCCAGACCGCTTGAATCGAATACTAATCGCTTCGATAGTTCGTGAAAGTCTGCATTTCTTTTTGTAACCATTTCATCAAAGGCAGCGAGATGAGAAACAACAAAGGTGAAGACAGTAGGTCCAGGAGTTTCAACGCCATGGTAGTCCTGCTCAGAAGTCGCGGAATTATTGAACGCAGTATCAAGATTTTCGAGACCAGATGCTGGCGGCGTGAAGGCCAAACGGATGGCTGTTCCTCCTTTATTACCCTAATCATAAAGAGCATCAGAAGTCATGTCCTGAAAATTAACAATATTCACACCATTAGTCCCAGTATCCCTGCTCCAACAGACGAAGTCATGATATCTGAGAAACATGTCCTCAGGGATTTCTTGACGATGACCATGATGAGCATGCCAACGAGTTGTTTTGAGGCGAGCTTGACATATATCAGATCAAATGCCATCGCAGCATGACGAGCAAGATAACGGTTACCTTTTCGTACATCTCTGCTTTTTCACCTAAAGCTGCGAAAACGGCTAAAGTCCATGCGTCCTCTCTGGCACTCGACGTCGAATATAAGAGTGCTTCAGTAGATAAATCCAGCTCTTCGAAACCAAGAACCAAGATATCGGGATTCGGGTCAGATTGGGTCGAATCTGAGTTTTCGCTGATGGACAAAAGTGGGACTTCCGGTGACTCGAGTGGAATTGGGATGTCAGGCACAGATGCTCGTGTAGTTGAAGACTCCGAAGAGGACACGAGAGATGCAGTAGCTTTATGATGAGCAGAGGACGAAAGGGATGATGACGCCGTATCAGTACTAGCAGTTGAAAATCTAGAAGCAGGAGAGGGATCGTGAAGTGCACTTGTCGATGCTGTAGATGAGTACGACGTTGTCGAAAAAGCAGAAGATTTGTTGAATGACTGAGAAGCTGACAAAAAACGATGATCAACTTGGACATACTCATAAATGGATTGGGGACACACATTCTCCATTATGCCGTGCATCAAAAGGATCCTTCACAACCTCGCCCAAGGATAACGGCGAGATTCCTTTGACAGCAGGCAATAGCCCATGTTCCAATGACCTCTCCGTTCGCGCATTCGGGGTACCTCCTCTCAACCAGGCTGCCAGATCTTGCGTGGGCATCTTTCCATTGACATTGAATGTACCTAGGCGAAGGCTGAACATCCATAAGTATTGTGGACGAACAAACACAGGAAAGTCATACTCTAATCTCACTCTACCTCTTCTGCATTGATTTCGCGCTCTTGAATGGGCCCACTCGTCTCTGATAAGCACGATATCATTTGATTCGTCGCCTGGCGTTCCAGTACTAGCTGACGAAAGACGACTGTAGAGAGATTGGTTCAAATTTCGCAAATCGGGGAAAGACGACGGTACTGTAAAGACAGTGAATACTAGTTGGATATATAACGATTACAGTCGTACAGGGGGGTATGAAAATGTTGTTGTTGTTGTTGGTAGTGTAGGGAGCTAGCCACGAATATGTTTGGGTCGGTGAATTCACTTCAGGTGCGATTTCTGAATATGAAGTGAATATTAAATTGAATCAGAGAATCGGACACTAGATAACACACCTGAGAGTTCTTTAAGTCGTCTACATTCAGCAAGTACATTTTTCAAGGCTGATACGTCGTCTGTGACTAGGTCCAATGGCTCATTACCAACTAGGCTTTGACCTGGATTGATTGTCACCTTAAAGCCTTGGGGAAGTCAAGCGAGGAAAGTTCCAGGAGATATTCATAACGAACGGGATCGGGGAAAGTTAGCGGAATGAGAATTGTGAAAATCTTGGGGTAGTTGAGCCATAGTTATAGTGAAATCTCCGTACACTGGAAACATTCGGTGAATTTCCAACTCATTGCTCGTCGAGGATGAAAACAATTTGCGCTTCAGTACGAATACACTGCGGGGCAAAGAAGTCAGCCATTGTAGTTAACACATTATGGATGATACGGCTGACCTTCCTTCCTCCCAACCATTACTCTGCTCTTTATGCACTATAACCGCGACAATCCTCTGGTGCTGCAGGGATGAAGGATCTTTGGTTTCATCTTTATCTTGAACATTGTCCTTGGAAGGGAGCAAAAGACATTCTAGAACATATTTAGGTTCATCCGAAGGTATTAACAGCGATCTTATTGAGTCCTCTAGCCCAACCATTGGGCTTAGTGGTTAGTGAGTAACCGAAGAGTACGTATTCATCCAAGGAAGTGAGAGGAGGTGTAACTCAGTCCTAGAAGGGGTCAATATCAAAGCAGTAAATACGAACTGACAACAGTGTTTTACTTCAGCTTTTTCAACATTTCGTCTTCCCGCGCTCTCATTGTACTTGGAATTAGCGACGCCTCTGCGTATCTGAACGAACAATACTCTTAACATCTGTATGAGTAGGACCTCCAGCTCGTGGTGAAGGTAGCGGAAAATCCCTTCGAGTCGTAAGACCGTTGCTAATCGCCTTCCCAAAACTCCCAAGAATTCCTCTCTGCCGGTTGTCCTCCACCCATTGCTCATAGTTATTCCATCCCATCATTACACGCAGATTGTAATCCGCAGAGAACGCGCCTGGTGTAAACGGCTTTCCAGCAGGTATATTTCGGAACCAGCGCATCGTAACTGCATCGTCGATGGGAATATACTTATGCTGCCCAACTTTGATTGGAGGTGGAGGAGCGATGTCAACAGGTTTTTGCCCGGGCATAGGCCTTTCGGCACAGGAATGACAACTCAAGCAGGATGTTATAAAATTGTCCGCTGCGCCTACATTTTGGGATGATTCGGCGAACCAACCCACCTCAAAGGTCATTAACACAACTCACCATTTGCCCTATCGTTCCAGCCAAAAGATGGCCGGTTTCCGCCGAGACGAGCAAGTAGCTTTGTGGCTCTTGGGTTGACCCATCCTTCTTTAGGTCGCTGACCTGACTCCCATGCTTCCTGATTCATATCTGGGTCGTTTCCCCATTGAAGAGCCACAGGTGTCAGACGGTCCCAGGGCTGTTTGTATTCTGTATCAATCATACTATAGAGTATAACTGCAACCAGGGAACGTACATCCTTCTCTGTCCTACTACCGTCGTACATGAACGTCCCAAAAACCCATCCCACTGGTGCGCGCACATCCCGGATAGAAAAGTCCAACTGGACTAGTCGAACTGTGGATGTATAATCATTTCGAATGATATCCGGGTTCTGCTCGAAAATGGGTACGCCGTTGTCTCTTTGTTGAGCAATGACCTGAACGAATCCATGATCATTTTACTGGTCCAACCCATCGAGGAAAGCTGTGTAATGCTTACAGCTTCCCAATGGGGCGCATCTTTCAAAGTTGGTATCTCCTCTTTTGTAGCATTCGCAACAACAAGCTTAAAAGCCATACCCCCAGGCTCAAAAAGTAGATCTTTATCCCAAGCGGGTTTTGCGGGATTTCTCCACATGTCATGAAGTAACGCAGCTTCTGTTGCATTATAGAACGCGACCGCCCATGCTGCAATAGATTGATTAGTTTGTAACCGACATGGTTGCTCGAGGTTCGTAGCCTCACTTTGAATTTCTTCAGTTTGGGTCCTGGCTAATTCTAAAGGTGGAATAGGCCTTTCAAACGCGAAGCCTCTTAATGGCTCCCGTCCAAATTTCGAGTAATGCTACCATACACATCAACTGAACACCTAGTTTTGAGGCTTCTGTGTAAAACCTACCATCCATGGAGCATGATACCAATCCCGTTTCTGCATTCATAGCCGAGTAATCAGCCTTTTTCTCTCATGAACACCATGTTCCGCACCTTGTTCCTTTGCACAATGAAATCACTCTCCTTATTTCCTTCCAAGGCATACAGTTTCACCACCTCCATGAACCTTTCCGGCCTTCTTTTGAAGTCGATATTGGCCCATGGTGCATCAGAGTACAGAGGTGGTGGAGAGGAAGGATAATCGTTCCTAATTTTCCACCGTGATAAGTTGCAACCTTCTGGTACAGGATAACGAGATGAAGTGTTGAACTCTTTCTCTGCAGCCTCGTCGAAGCTGATTGTGTGTGTTCGAGAGCTCCAATATCGTGAGTATACCTCCTCCCCAATTAATGTAGATCCAATAGTCAAGGCGAATCTTGTTATCCGGATTTTGAGCATGACAGGTTGAGGGAGTGCGAGTTTGTTAAGAGGGAGAAGTCCCGATTGCGATTTGATGTGTTCTATATACTAGTCATGTAATAAATATTCCTTCTCTCGAGTCTCCTCATGGTTCTTTATCTAATATCAACTGATAGCTGCTGACTTTGTCTGCATCTAAATGATATCAGGTAACTGATAGAAACTGCCTGTTATAGGACCTCAGCAGTTGCCGCGGCAGCTCTATCTTATTCACCAACCTTCTGATCCACAACAGACGGAGGACACATCATACACTACTTGGATTTCAGCATTTATTGTGGTAACGAAGAACATTCAGGATTTCTTTACGGAAAGAAATTGGGTATTGCTCCTGATAAACCCCCGACAACCCCCTCAGAGGCCTGATCCTCAAAAGTCTATTTTTACCCTCACTTTTTTGGTTCCCACACTTGATGAACTCGGATTTGCACTTTGCTCCCAAATTCAAATTCAAGATCTTGACCTTGGAGAAAGTGGTCATTATTTCCTGTTTTCAAAGATCAGGTGTCTTGGAGGATTGTTGGGGGTTCTCCTATTATTTACCTTCACCTTATGGCAATATTGTTTGAAAAACTTTGCACCTCTTCAACCCACAATTGCATCATGGTGAGCAGCGGAATCTGTTTTTGAACCTAGATATATATTATTTTGACATAGTGACCTGGCTCTCAGGTTGAAAGTGAGTTACAGTAAGTTGTGTTGTCCCCACTCGAAGTCTGTGAAGACCCATGGATGATATATCGACAAAGTGAAAAACTTTGAACAGTCTTCTCTATGCCTTCCATAATGTCTAGAGGTAGATTAGTAGTGTTATGAATGTCTCCTTTATCCTATCTTTTCATCTTTAATCTCAAAAATCAAATCATTAAAGATGTCATTTTTATTCCAAATGAAGACAGTCAATTTTGAAGCTGATTCCTCAGACTATGCAAATGGTGTGGTTCCATGCCAACATGTCAATGGAAAATGAAGACCGGTAGCCTCCAGACCTTACTCCTTCAATGAAGGTGAGCAAAACTATGAGATTTACAATGAATAAGCGATGGCTATCATGGATTCCTTATTAAATTGGAGACACTATGCTAAGAAATCTATTGAGATTTGTACTGATCATTAGAATCTCCAGTATTTCCAAAAGCTTCAGAAGTTAAATCATCGACAAGCCATCTAGATAGGTGACTGAACTGTCAGAATATGATATTAAACTCTACACAAACCTAGAAAGTCTATGGAAAAAGCTGATGCCCTATCAAGGATGTCAGGTTTTGAGAAGGGGGAGACACCCTGCCCACAAGGCCAAGTATTACTTTACAAACAGAGCTGGATCATTGTGTCATTGTGATATCAAGGCCAACCATGGCTAATCCCAGCAGGCTCAGGATAATGGCAAAAATCTACTGGACAAGTACTCTGCACAGTAAATGATGCTTTGACCATTCCTCTTTATACTCACTGTTTTTTCTCGTTCCGTATGTCCCAGCTTCTCCAACTCAATCATTATGATTTACTTGGATACTTGGACTCTGGTGTTAGACATCCTCAGTTATACCACTACCCAGCGTACCAACTAAGGTAAGTATTCCTACCTACTACATATACGAGTACTTACAGATAGTTTAGAGTTATCTTATCTGACAGTGAGATACCTAGTTGTACCTACCTAGTGTACCAACTGGGAATTATTTTATCCAACAAAATCAATCCAGGCTCCATTATGGCGTTTACACGGAGGGTGAGATAGACTTACTTCCGTGCTATGATTTCCCGATCTTGTCAGTAAAGCGGCGATTCAGACTGGAGTATCTAGATACACAGCACACAATAGCAGCCTAAGTCGGTAGAAACAAAGCATACCAAAAGAATCGTCATAACACGGACTAGCTGGATGATTATGATTAGATATTGGTACGGATTTTGGTATTGACATATAAGCTCAAGCGTACTAGAAGTTAGTTATACGGCTTAACGATAAAGGTCGCCTTCAAAAGAAACACACTTGCCTGCGGGGTACTTGTTGAGTAGCTCATGCTCCTCTGGCATGTCTACAATTCAAATACCGGATAATTCATGTACGCTGGACTGACTCTCCTTCTCGCCTCAGAATGGAGCTATCTATACAGGAACCTTCGTGGAGCGTTGATGAGGATGAAAATGCGAACAATTAGATATGTAGAACATTAAATTTATGTGTAGTACTTGGGAGCGTATTAATAAGGCGAAAGAATCTAATTTATCTAATCGTAAGTGAAATGAAAGCTTTGAATAAACCACTCAAAGCTCACAAACACAACTACTTCTGCCTGCGATAGATTTTGCCCAAGAAACTTATGAATATCTGCTTCTTCAACACACCCTGCTGTCCTGGAGCGCCCTCGTCGATATTGTCAATCATTTGGTTCAGCTTTGTGAACACTCCTTCTTCATATTCCGCGTACTTCTCCCGCAATCCGATATCCTCGAACACTTTCTTGACGCGTTTCTCTGCCTCGCCGAGGTATCCCTGTTCTTCCCCGTTCTTACCGGCAGCCATCTTCTTTGCTTGTTCCTTTTCTTCCTCCGTAGGTTTGACACCATAGTTGCCATCCAATATCTTTCTTTGCTCCAGTGTTGCATAGGCCAACGCAGTATTGATACACCACGAACACTTGTTATCAACAATGTCGGTGCCGACTTTCCCGATCTGAGCAGGGACGCCGGAAAAGTCAAGGAAGTCGTCTTGAACTTGGAAGTACTCTCCCAGAGGAAGAAGGATATCCTTCGCCACTTCGTAAGGTGCGACGGGCTCGGGAGATGAGGGAAGGGTATAGGAAGTCGGAATACGGCAGAACAGCATTGCGAGGGCGACGGGAAGGTAAAAAGAGTAAAACGCGGTTTTGTAGATCACAATTAACGAATGCCTTGATCGTTGACTTAGTTAGGCTATACTTGTAAAGGATAGCGTATAGATACTCACTTTTTCAATGAGAACCGATTCAAATCGACATCGTCCTCGGGAGCGGTGATCAGATCAATCAGTTGGCCCATTTCGGTCTGGTAAGTTGTTTCATGGAAGAGTTCTAGAAGGTCGACATAATATGGTTCCTTCTTGAAATGCACTTTCATCAGATGGAAGATGGCTGCTTCAAGCATGAAGGAATCGTTCATGGCAATGAACCCAATTTTTGGAACGCGGTACCAGCAAGGCTGGCCACGACGCGTGATTGAAGAGTCCATAAGATCGTCAGAGACAAGGAAAAACGCTTGCAACTGTTATCAAGTCATTTTAAAAAAATGAAGACATACAAAAGAGTATGATACACACCAGTTCAACGCCCCAGCCGAGTACTGCGGCTTGGAGATACTCCTTGTCAGTTAGCTTGCGACCCAACAGGATCTCTGACGTGTCAACAACAGACATGCCACGATTAAGCTTTCCACCAGGAACATTGTAATCGAGGTTCTGGGGAGGAATTTAAACTGCGAATGGAAGCAAACAAACGGTTGAACGCGTACCCTGGAATACCACTCTTGCGCTTCTTGGGGCATTCCACAAGACTTGAAATGAGCTAGAAGCTCATCGCGAATAGCATTCCAGGCGCCTTCGAATTTGGCACGTCGTGCTGCTTTGTCGGTTGAAGCCATTGCGAAGTGGAAGTCGTAGGTCAAGTGTGAGGCGTCAAGTGGGACTTTTCAATAAGACAATAAGAGTTTTATCCGGTCTTTTAACAATAGGACGAAGAAACAGGAAAATACAAGGGTGTTCGTAAACAAGAAAATTATGGCTGTACTCAGCGGTTTTACCATCCGAACACAGAATCAGGCCACAAATTATTCGGTCCGTTCATCTCACGGCAAGTGAATACATTCGCCGCGGCGATATGGGAGCAGGGAGTTTGTCGTTTTTTTGGTAAACAGTGGCAAGATAAAACCTAGTTCTGACTAGCATTGACTAGGGAAAAATAGGTTAAACCACGTAAAACAGAGTAGTCCAAGGTAGGCAAAGATTCTGCCAGGGCCGTACAGCGTTATCGGAATGGGTCCGGTGGCAGTGCTCTAACATATAGATTAGTCCTCTTCTGTTTTGGTACAACTGGCCGCCATATGTTTAATGAATGTCAACTTCACAGGCTTTTCTCAGCTGACCCCTCTTCGCGCTCCAGTACTACTGTAACACTTTCGATATCAGAAGCCCAATGATCTTTTTGCGCTTACATGGAGTCCCGATGACCGTGCAACACGCTCAATAACTTATATAGACAGTTTCTTCCTGTTCTTCGCCCTGTACGACAAGAAGTTTCGAATTATCACCACAGGATGTCAAGTTTGCGTGACGAAGAGCTTCTTCAGCCTACAGAGCTCGATATCGATGTGGAGAAACGTATTTCCCCACTTTCTGATGCTGCAAGGGAAGGAACCGCTCATCAGAATGAACTTGGTCCAAAATTGAAACGGCAACATTTCTTCTCCCCTTTGGATCCCGCAGTTTCTGAGGCTGTAAATCGAGATGCAGAAACGGTTGAGTATACTCCAGAGGAAGAAGTGCGTCCCATGCTCTTGAATGCTTTCGGAAAAGTCCTTCATTCCTTGACTTATAGTATAAAGTGAAGAGGAAGATCGACAATGTGGTCCTTCCCTTGGTGATATGCAGGTATGTTCTTCCATCGATAACTTGATCCTATGCTTTGATAAGACTTCAGCTATATCTGTGAGTACCTATCTGCTCAATGGGGTCCTTTCCATTTGAATCAACCTTCGGAGAAAAGTCAATCAATTCGGTAAGTTACAACAAGTATCCCTCTTCGGTCGAAGCTAATTAAAGCCCTAGACCGGACGAATATGTGAGCTTGTCAGTCAGCATCCATCCTTACTCACCCAGAGTAACGACGACAGTGGCAATGCTCATGTTATCACCGCCTTTAATGAAAACTTTGTACGTTTCAAGGAGGAGGTGCATTACTTGAATCACGATCCAACGGAGCTCCACAGGGCATTACAGATAACCAGAAATGGACACTGGCGTTGAGTATCTTCTACGTCGGCTATTGTGCGTATCCAAATCGTACTTGCGACCAATTCCCTGACCACGCATGTCCAGGTCTATTGGAAATGCCCGCCAATGGTGACTTTTTCATTCACATCCCAGCAATGTCGCTTTTTTCTAAAACATTTCAAAAACAGTTTTACAAAGACGGATCGGGGCTAACAGATTGTAAGCGAACACGCTTTTGTGACTGTCCTTCATCTCATCTAGGTTCTGCAATAGCTTCTTCCTGTCCTTAACCTTCTGGGGCCTAGCATCGCTCTCTTTCGTTTATGCGAAAGGTTACGGCGCTCTTCTGGCCTTGCGGTATGTCTGTTCAATGTGCATGGATTCTTAACGATGACCCACTTAATCTTCAGTGTACTGTTGGGAATTGGAGAAGCAGGTTACTACGCTGGAATGATTTATTATCTATCATTCTGGTACAAACGGTAGAGTTCTACCTCTGCATGACGTGTAGTTTCTGACTACATCGTACTACCAAGGCATGAGCTTGCCATGCGTGTGAGGTTAGTAGTAGACGCCTTACATTCTTACCTTGAGTTTTGATACTGATATTATGAATACGTAGCTTGTGCATGACCGGAACCTATCCAGGTGCCATTGGGGTAAGTTGACACCCTATTGAAAGTTTGTTTGCTTGAATTGACTTGGGGATATTATCCTAGGGTCTTCTCGCATTTGGTCTTGTTCGAGCCAAGACTTCTCTTCTCGACGGGTAAGCTTTAACAATCGAATACTACCGAAAATATTGTTCTGACGTGCTCTACTAGATGGCAGTTCTTGTATCTTGTACGTTCAAGTCCATCGGTGCTTTTATATGGCTCAAACAATCCTGGTTCACAGATAGAGGCAATACCGACTCTCATCATGGCCACAATGATTCTATTCTTCTTGCCTCCATTTCCGTTCTTTGCTACATTTTTAACTCCCCGCGAGCGTGCTATCGCCCAAGCGCGCTTGAACCGTGATCATAAACCTCAATCCCATGGTGGAATGAACGGCTGGCAAGGGTTTAAAGCTGTAGTTAATGACATCCATGCGTGGATGTTTATGACTATATATGCGAGTTGTAAGTTCCCAGTCTTTCGTTCTCTGTCAATTATCTGAGCGCATCATTAGTCAATGTCGGGGTCGCAACAATATCGTATTTCCTGCCAACAGTATGTGATTCATGACTAAATTTAATTGATCAGGCCCTCATGCTCAATTGCTGATTTCCTAGATTATTGCTGGTCTCGGTTTCACTGCAATCAACGCGCAAGGCTTGACCGTCGCGCCTTATATAGTTGGGTAAGCTCCAATCTGCACGATTCCGACTTGGTTTCTAACGCTGAGAAATCTACAGCTGGTTCATGGTGGTTTTCCAAGCATGGCACAGCGATAAAACCCGCGACAGAGGCTGGCACATTATGCTCTCCTGCTTCGTATCATTCATTGGCTATCTCATACTAGCCACTGCGGTGCAGGAGAGCGTCGGTGCCGCGTATTTTGCTCTTTTCCTTGTGATTGGGGGACTCTATTCTTTATTCCCTCTTGTCATGAGTTGGGCTGCAAATACTTTCGCGCCCACCTCAAAGCGAGGTGTAGGAACGGCTTTCATTGTGTCGATATCTAATTGCGTGTCAATGTACGTCCACTCTCCCATATGTACTTTGAGGCTACTCAATTCCTCCCCGGTGCTAGAGCTTCACCGCAAATCTATTTCGACCCGGAAGATAGTTATAGGAAGGGGCATGCTATCTCGGCAGGGTATGATTTTCCGCTGTTCCCTTTTCTTCCTCAACTAATAAATGAACCTTGGTATACCTAGCTGCGTGTTCCTATCGATGCTCATGGCATTCCTACTCCGAATGAGGCTCTCTAGGCTCAACAAACTCAACGCCGAACGACTAAGTTCAATGAGCGAAGACGAGAAGATTTCATTAGGTCAAGTCACTGAAATTCTGGATTCTGATCCTAGATATGTTTTTATGACATGATTACATAACGCGTGGAATGGTTGGGGAATGTTGTAAAAAACCGTGCAATACTCTTTCCCTTTTTCATCGAGATACAGCAAGCTTTGACCTTGGGCCCAGGTTTCAAATGACCGGCAAGAAGTTCGAGTCTTCTGCCCTACCCACAACTTGTGACCAGCATGATTCAATTTTGGAAGGATATTGAACTGTTCCTGTAACCGCCCTATAGCTGCCTTGCAGGCAGTCACTGCACGATAGTGAATGCACTAGCGTGTGATTTGGTATCGTACGGCGGCAACGATAGACAACACGAGACGGTACACATTCAAATTGTTCACGTTTCTGCTCTTCCATTATACTCATTGATTGCGCATAAATACACTTCATCTTTCAACCCCCTTTCTGAAGATATACTTCGATATGTCGTTCTTGCACAGAATCACTCACGTCGACAACTTCCACTCAGGGTTGTACTCAAAAAGGTTAGCACTTAACATGACGATTGTCAGACCAAGGTTTTGGATCTCATTCAGTACAAATTGTAGCAGCGCATTCGACTTGGTCAGCCCTGGAAGGCAAGCATATATTTCCTCTTGATTTGTCGCCGTACTCGCGCGCTCAGGTCGGTTCCTGCTCCATTCGATTTTTGGCCTAAATCGTTTTAATCATTGCGGACTACCTTAAAAGCCAAACTTGACTCATCTCAAGGACGAACTTAATTCCTGTTTTCCACTCATGCATGTACCAGCAAAGTACCATGAACTCGAAATGGTGGCGGATTGCATGTCGTTGATAGGTTCTTCCATTCGATCTAATACATAGCCGCCTCTGGAGCCTCTCGTTTTCTGATTCACGCGTCCTTCAGGTGTTTCAGTGCTTTCTTTTTGCTTATCTCGGCGTGTACCAAGAGGATGGAGGCAGTGGAAACATCTGACTTGGGGAAGGGCGTGTGTCTTATTGGTGCTCCTCGATTCGTGCGTTTCTCTGCACTCAAATTCTTTCTCGAATTGACACACACCCATCACGCTTCGTAGCTGGCTTTTTGTTTTCTTTTGTAAGTATGGAGTAGGTTCGAGGATGATTTGGCGTGCTTGATATAAATATTTATCATGTGCTTAGCTGGCTTGCTATCATCTGCCATTGGTTTCTCAACATCGTACACGACATGCTCTCTTGCTATATACACATGTATCAGTTTCTACGCAATCAGCAAGGTAGAACTCGCACCTTGGCGTCTCTCAAAAGTTGTACCGACAATTCTTTAGATTTTTATATACGCCTTCCTTTCGGAAAAGGTTTGGTTCTCTCCTTACCCATCCCAAATGAATGTTCAAGGGTCAACTTGATCAGGTTTACATTGTCTGGACCGGGGGCAACCAAACCCCACGTCTCAAGGCGAGGGTGTATCGCCTCTGTGCATTTGTCTTGACGGGATATGTCGTAGTTGGAATCTTGACGGTCGTAGGAAGAGACAGTACGATTCGCCAAGATGGTGTGTGTGTTATCGGATTGAAAGCTTATGCGTACGCGCTCCCCGTTCCTTTCTAATGTCCCCGCTTGCGACTCACGGATCTCTTCCTTCAGTACAATCAGCTTGATAGTCTATGATATGAGTTTGAATATTTTTCTTACAGCTATGTTCCTCTGGCCGTTATGGCTATCACATCCTATAAGTCCACGGCTACGATCCATCGCCAAACGAACGTTATAGTAAGTAGTTCTCCAATCTACAGACGTGTTAACCCGACATTAGCAATGCAGCGGAGCGTCAACAAGCCTTATTTCTTCCATGGTGCGTTTCCATACCTACTCACCGAGAGCATAAGGCTAAAGACTGTCAAAGATGAACATAGCTATACTCTTTCTACTAGGAGGCAATGAGCTGGGCTGGATTTGTCTTAGTAGTTGTGTTGCTGACGTGCGTTTTTATCTCGGGTTCGGATGGCTTTCAGACGTTGAAGCTTTGTAGGTCACAATCAACTCACTTGCTTTATTCTGGTGGATAATACTAGCTTCGTACCAGGACGAGCAACTGTACTGAAAATGTTGCATAGGCTCAGCTCAAGCTCCTCACTATCTGGCGACGTTATGCAGGATCGTTTTTCGCTTCCAAACATGGACATGAGCGCCTTGACCTTTGTCCACATTGAACCGACTAGACCCGTAGCTACACAACCTTCAGCCACAATTGCTTCGACGCAGGATATGATTCAGCCACATAGACATACGATACCAGAGGCATTCTTCGATTATATTCCTCCAGAGCATAGGACGCAAAATGAAGTCGAAGAAAAACGGGTTCGTGGAAACTTGATGTGATGACTCAACATTATACATGGCATGTTTTTTTTCTGTGTCAGCAGGAGCATCAAGTTAGCACCAACCCTCTTCCACTCAAGAGAGCATACTCAAAAGCAAGTTCCAATGTGAGTGTTGCCCTTCCTTTGTTGCCTCTTTTGCTTCTGTGGAACTGATTCATTACTAGATCTCGAGTTCTGATCTAAACTCTTTACCAAGCAGCCCTGATACGCCCAATTTTTGCATCACAGTACCTAATCCCCAAGACCAGGACATGGATTCAAAATTTGATCGGTATACTTCCCCAATGGAGGAAGAGAAAGATATCTGTGATCGATGAAACTTAATTGACCAACTATTGATCGCTGTTCATGTTTTTGTAGTGAATATTACAAGTACGGTCATCCCTGTCTAGTAAAGCACCGCCATCTCAGCTGAGACTATAGCGAGCCCAGCACCTGTCATGAATAAGATGGGGAGTATATTCCAAAAAGCAAACTGTGTTTGTCGGATATCAATCCCTTTCTGCAATAATATCGTTCGCCAAAGCAATCCCGCGAGGCTAGCTGAAAATGTAAAACTAACTGCGCCAATGTTACTGGCCACAGCAAGCGCAATACCTGCTGCTCGTGTGCTGTCAGAAGGGAAATTCGGTGCCGCACGAACTACTTTTGTGAGGAGGATAGTAGCACCAATGTTGGTACCGGCAACGTTGCACATGAGCACACCAATGACCCCGATTAACCATATTGATGGGTGTATTTTCCCCTGAGAAGCGGTGGAAAGCCAATGAGCGAATACATCAATCCAGCCTTGATGTTGTAGCGCTTCGATAAGGATGAATTGTGAAAATGCGAATGGTACTAAAGCGAACGGCAGTCGCGGTAAAGCAGTGAAAAAAGTGGGAAAGTGGGCAGCCAAGCGGTCATGTGTAACTTGTAGCCGACGGCGTGTGTTTGAAAAAATTTCTGCAGATTCGTTGGATTGAGATAATTTGGAAGCTGACCTTTCTATGGCTTCCGGTATAGCCGGAGCATCAGTAAGGGTACGTGCATTGGAGCCAAACGTTTCCTTTCTGTGCGGACTTTTTTCTGTCGGCAACGACATTGCTCGCTGAATTTGGGAATACATGGGATCGTCGTCGTCGTCGTCGTCGGCGGATGAGTCCTCCTTGGGGTCTTGAGAATGACCGTGATGTGGCAGCTTTCCGGTCACAAATCGATAATGATCCCAGACAAAATCAAATATGAGTTTCGCCACTGCAAACGGGAGACTAATCTTCCAGACATCGATTTTGAAGAAGCTGACGATGATAATCACTATCAAGCACGTTCCGAGTATCAGGCTTCCTACGAGCGCGCCAAATGGATCGCGGAGAACACTTCTTGGATCCAATCTGCCTGTAGCGCGCAGTTTTCGAGGAATGTGTTTTTTATCACGAAACTGGAAAGCCAAAGCTAGGAAGCATACAACATTGCATGCAAGAAAGGGTAGGATGGTATAAGCAGTGAATGCGGCATTGTTGATGGCGAACCCTTCACAGACAACTACGTTGGTCGGATTGCCCACGAAGAGCACCATGCTGGCGGTATTGGCTGCAGCGAATTCGGAGATGAGCCAGGGCATTGGCTCCAATTCGGTAGCGGTAGTGTAGTAGACCAAGAAAACTACAAGGAAGGTGAGGATTATACTAGTTCGAAGTCGATAAAAACTCGCCAGTTCCGGAAAGAATAACAGGATCGTTGCCGAGAAACACGCTCAACGACGTGAGCATCAAGTAGAAGTAGAAGTAAAGTTTCCAGCCGTTGGATCCACCCTTATTACTGACCCAGAAAGCTGATGCTTGTAATATCCCGCTGATGTCAAGTGTGATAGCCATGTAAGCCAAGGATAAGAACAATATCAGAATATTATATGGTTTGACGCCCTCTAAAAGTCATTCAATAACAACAGCAGGTGGCATCGTAAAATCATGCTTACCAGTTCCAACGATTCCGTCACGGATCTGGAAGAGGTCTATAAGTTGATGCATGTGCTACAATGTATTCGAATGACAAACTTGAGTTGGCCCTAAACACTGAGAAGCCCATAGAATTGCAATTATTGCAGGCGGTGTTGTCGTCAAGTTTATAGGAATCTTTTTTTTGCCAAAGCGAGGGAGCCTTATCGGTAAATAGATTGGACGAATCACCAGAGCGATAGACAAGATGAACAGGATAAGAGTGACGATTGAAAACCGTGTAATCATTGAAGCCTATGGGTGTAAAAAGAAAGCTGGAAATTCCAATGAGCCAATGTTGAGCATATATGTATAAGCCTGGTACAAGCCTGGAGAGTTGAACGTGGTCATAAGCAGACGTTCAAATAATATTGGCATGTCCATGTTAGGCGGTGATACAAGCGGGAACGTGGGAATTAAAGCTGTAAAGTCCGACTGCAAGCTTCTCCGCTTGTTTCTTTACATACACAAGTTTTTGACTGTGTATATATATACCTTTTCTGCTGTATTTTGACACAGTTCACCGTAAAAAAAGAGGTGCAAAACGAAACATCATTCTAAGTAGACAACCGTCTTGATGCCACTGCCGACATTCAAGGATTGGAGCCTTATTGCATCGCCAACTGAGCGCTCTAAAAATTTGCCATGTCAATATCATAAAACCCCCCAACTGTTCTGACATTTGACAGTGCTAGCCTGCCTTCTCAATGCCCTCCTCAAGATATGCCACGACTGTCTCGCGATTCACGAGCCCACCTCCACCACACAGACACGCAGGCCCCAGTGCTCCTTGGTGAGCAGTATCATCTTCAATTCCTTCCGTTCGCTTCTGAAGGAAGATCAATCAGGCCATGGATAGATATTCATGATGGTAACAGCATCATCCTTTGGTGTAAAAACAACATTATTGACGCGCCAACACATAACAGAGGTAGACGCGGAACAGCTCGAATCACCTCTGCCTCCGATTCCTCCATTGTGCGATCATAATGTACGCTTTCTGTGATATGTTCCAAGTTCCCACTCGTGATACGAGCTTTTTAGGACTGCGGAGGGTGTTGGAAAGGTTATCCTCAGTCCAGATTCCCCAATTGGTACGAGCTCGGCAGTCTCAAAATAATATTTGGAATGAATATCCGCCCCACAAATTTAGGACTCCCGAGCAAGTTCAACGCAGTGGGATTGCTGCTGCGATATACGACTATGATGACACTGATCCATGCGTTATTCATTATGTTAACGTCGACACTGGAGGCTTCTTCACCAACGCTGAGAAACATTTCGTTCGAGATGAGGATATAGAGGTGTTCTGGAATGAGATAGCTCATGAAACTGTATGTCGTTGAAATCGGATGCGAGAGAATTCATTCAAATACAGTGGTGTGATACTAGAGACCCAGCAATCTTCGCGTACGCGCCCTCTTCATTGAAAATCTTTCCGGACCAGTTCTACAAATGCTGGGAGCCAAGTTTGTGTCGTACATCCTTTTCCACCTGAGAACGGAACTAATCTAACATTGCCCAGATACAATATTGAACCGTTTTTCTTTTCCTCCTCGCTTTCCATGATACCATCTCGCTTCCAGGAAGAAGTAAGGCCAGGAAAAGGAGATCGTGCGTCTTCATCACCTCATTCACTCAATATTCACATTTTAATACCTATACCAACCCAGACATTACTATCACCTTGTCGTTCATTCGAGTGGTACGGGCCACAGCGTCGAAACCCTTATCTTCTACCCATAATCTATCATCGATATCAAGCACCGAGTATGACGCGAAGGAACACGATCCTTTAGCAGGTGCGCTGTCTATCTTATTCCATTTAAATTCGAAGATGCCCTATTCTAACCTCCCTCCCTTAGAGCAAATGATAAATACACAAGCTCCACTTAAAATCGGTCAAGGTGAACTTTTACGCTTCATAGTCGGCTGTAACAGTCTGTTAATATTCCATGAAAGGCGAAGCCAAGTACATGCTAGCCCTTGACCTTCTATCTATTCACTTGATCCGTCGAAACGATGGATTAGGCAGCACTATAATATCCTATCACGACCAAAATGAAAACGTCACTTCGGCCCCCTACCTTCACGAAAGAATTCGGTTTGCTGGACAAAGTGTATATTGGCAAAGCATATTTCAAAAATCTCCGGACCCTACATTTGTTTTACTCACCTTCATCTGGCATGCAATGTACGCTTGGGATGAGGCATTAGAGAAACTTTATAGTCATATTTGTTGGATGGTAGGTTCATTGCAACTCACACGTGCTGGTGTACTGATAATCTCACAGGAATCCCAAATCATGCGTTCCTCGGACATGGACCTCACACGGGACTTGCATACCATCCAAGCCCACCTATTACATTATTCATCTTTATTAGAGGATTTTCGAAAATCGGTTGTATTTGTGAACGATACAACAAACCCCGCGATGGATTCACTACCGCATAATGAGCGTCTTTTGAGTCGGAAGCTACTTCAAAAGGAGTGTAACAACCTTTTGATCGAAGTTGAGCGACTGGAGAAGAGTCGGACGATGCAGGAACGGAGGCTGAAGAACGTGATGAACCTGGTAAGGTTCAATGTACTTCACCTGTACACAAAATACTCACATCGACATAGGTATTTAGTACAGTCAACATTCTTGACAGTAAGCGGATGCAGGACCTTACTGAGGCCGCGGTCAGGGATAGTGCAGCGGTGAGGCATTGTTGTCATACCGGTTCATGTGTTCATATACTAAGCAATTGCTCTCAGATGAAGCAGATCGCTTATCTCTCTATGATTTTCCTTCCTGCATCATTCGTAGCGGTATGACCTTCGCTTGGCTGTGTGAATTTTGACCTTTGTACTCATCTTTCCTTCAGGGTGTTTTCGGGATGAACGTCAAAGAGCTCTCAGCACAAACGCTCGGGACACTTCCACATTACTTTGCTGCTGCATTTCCATTGACGGCAGTCACAGTATGGATAGTCATCGCTTTCCAAAGCAAACATCTTCTTAGGGACAGAGAGACAAAGTCATTCTGGGCGCGATTAGCGTGGCCGATACTTATGATTCAAACTCTTTTCTCGAAGACCAAGGTCACTCGGGCGAGTCTGTCGTCTGTTAATGTTCTCAATCAGTGGAATGCCAATCAACGGAGACGGAGACGATCAACTACTACTGCTGGTGGTGCGATCTATGAGTTACCGTGATCGAATACAAGTTGCATTTAAACTGAAAAGCGGAAAATGTGTTCTATAGTGCCAGATAATCACGGCATTCAAATGGAAGACCATTTGTTCTTCAGTGTATGATAATACCTCCAGAGCCACTCAATTTCCGAACAGGGGAACCTTCACTTCTTCCTCTCCTTTTGAAGATCTCAAGGCTACCTCTTTACTTATTATACGACGGTCTTACCACTTTACTTGTACGACTGCCTGGTTGTAATAAACATTTTTGAGAACTCCAATCGTTGAATAAGATGTATCTTTGCTTGTTCAAGCTGGATGTAGCTAGCTCGGATAGTGTTTAATGTTGATAGATATGTTTTTGCCTGTGGCAAGGCACTGCCCCGTGCGTGAGAGTAGTCAAAAGATGCGGTTGGTCTAAGCCTGTACACTGGAGTGATGCAGAGGGAATAGTAGATGGTACACGAAAAGATTCTCGAAGAGTGAAAGCCTAAGTTGAGAGCGATAAGCGCCCGCTCATCTCCCCATCTTATCTTGTCTGTCCTAGAAAATGTATCTATTTCATGATAATAGAATACACTTTCGTTGTCTTCCCAACGTTTCCGTTCTCGACTCTGGCCTCCCATTTGCTACTATTTTTGGCGTTGGCAAATGCGCAGCATGTTATAAAATGAAACGTTTGTACTTATCTTTTATTTCACCTCCCCTTGACCGTCCTCTCTTTCACTAGAGCTTCATCTATCTCAGTCTTTGACAGACTAAAGCCTTTCTTTGTCAAGTTTGAACAGGAGCCTTCCAGTCTCTTCAATTGCATCTCTTTCGTCGACGCTATCGAGATTCCTTTCAAGTAGTTTACCATCAGGATGGTCGCTTTCATTAACATCGTTTTTTCACTCGTTTCGCTCTTACTTTTGGCTTGTCAAGGAGGTGCGTGAAACTGAACGATTCAGATTAGACCTTTTTTCAACAAAAAAACAGTCATCGCGACACCAGTTCATGAACTAGTCCTTCGACAAGTTTCCGCTGCCACTTCAGCAACGAAGAACACAACCGCTATCTCTTCCGATGTGATTCCGTCTGCCTGTACCTCGCAGTGCAGCTCTGACACATTATCTGCACTAACAGTACGTCCTACCCTCTTCCCGTATTATTGAAACTGGACAGGTCTATCTGTCAGAGCTGTACCAATTCTGGCTGCTCATGTACCAATGACGTGTACGGCACTGTTACCAGCTGCCTTGAATGTGTGGTCACGAACAACGGGCTTACCAACGCTACTGGACAACAGCTGCTCGCTGGTCAGTAATTCTTATCGTGTGTCTTAGAATCCCAGCTCAGCTCAATATGCGGCGTACGTGTTTTTCAGAGTACGCAACGACTTGCAGTACGCTGGGCGTCCAGCTTGCGGATGCGGTTTCTGCAGCTTCTGGTCTTCGTATCGTTAACTTCGGCGTTGGAATTATAGTGGCTGCCGTAGTAGGTTCAATGATTGCTTGAAATGACGTTTGGAGATTGTTATGGGAGCTGCGCCGGTATTCGATTATATCAGTCATGGTCCATGATGCACATAGGCTTTTCGAGGTTCTATTTGCGATAAAGGTGGTCTTGGATGTAGATCAATGTAACACCAACTTTCACCGCGGGCAAATTGAAGGGCACCTTTGCGTGTGGTGCCTTCATGGCACCTGTCCGGCACCATGATGGGCACCCAGTTGCCTCCATGAATTGCTAAGTTCAAAGCGCTACTTCGATCAAATGGCTGCAGATATATGAAGACAGAAGTTGATAATCTGTGCTTGAAGACCATGTAGTGACCAACTTACCCAGCTCATGCTTGCAGCTATTCTCAGGATATCAGTAGAAAAATATCTTAGCACTTAGTTTCTTGTAATAGAATCCATGTATTCCAAGACATTCACAGCTGAGTTGTAAGGGAGCGGGTGTCAGTCTGCACTGCTGAATTCAATGACAATGAACATCTAAGAGTTAGCAGTGGGGTCTCTGCGGTGCCAACCAAAATTGCTCAATGGACAGTATGCAGGAGGGTCTCTCTACACAACTGTACCATGCAAGTCACACGAACACAGTGAGCCTAAGTAAGCAAGAACAGGTCACTTGAGCAATACATGCTAGGATATGACAGGCATCCAAAACTGGGATTTCAAAGAGTTGTTTGCTCGATAGAGGTGCGAGGCGGCGCTCCTATTGGCCTCGTGCAATAATGACATAAAAATAATGACAATCAGCAGCCACTTTTTAAGGCTCCCATTGTTTCGATTGTGAGGATGAGTAAATAGCTATACTCATGTGAGTCCGATATGAGTGGCTCGTAAAGTCATGATCCAACGTGCCCGGTATGGTACCAGACAGGTGCTATCAAGGCACCATTCGCAATGGTGCCCTTCAATTTGCCCGCGGTGTTGACTATGAGCTGGTTGAAAATTTCCTTGCCGACACCCAAACGCGCAATACATCCACTGCTATAGACTACCTACATGTTTAGGTTAAGTATATTAATTTCGTCCAATGGTCAATGTCCAGAGATGAATAAATGAACAAATTGTAAATTCAACTCGGCTCTGTTGTCTGTTACATCGCGACACCGCACTAAGAACGATATCCTTGTCAGTTTTAAGAAGATTAATGTTGCAGAAAACTCACATGACTTGAACCAACAGATGTTTGAGAAAGTCTAGTGCTTTCATCGGTGATCGTCGGCTTCGTTGGTTGGAGCCGAGAAGGTGGAGGCGGAGGTATACGGTAAGCCTTGTCAATGAATATAGCCCTCTGCAGACCGAAAGAATCAACAAAGGGATCTTCAGCCCTTGGGTCTGGATCAGCAAATGGGTCGATAAGCTCTCCGACTTTGACTGTGCTCGCGACCGAGTCCCCATCGGACGCGGTTATGAAAGAACTCGAAGAAGACGACGAATAGCGAGACGATTTCGCTCCAGTAAATTGTGAAGAGAACGAGCTTCGGGGATAGGAATTCCTCGAAAGTCTGCTAAATGATGCAGTTCTTTTGATGGTTACATTTTGGTCGTTCAGCAGATCATGAAAAGGTATAGGCGTTCTGGTCACAGCAGATCTCTGATCGGGAGTTGTTGCATGAGATGAAGGAGCAACCATAGCCATGGGATCAAAGATTGGAGATTGGGGAGCTTCGGCGTCATGAGCAATTGAAGCGCGCGGGGGTTTGTCTCCATCCAGATTCAAATAAGGTACGAAGTTGATAGACCGATTTCTGTACTTGCGGCGGCGGCAGAAAAAGCAAGAAGCGATGACCAGAAGGATAAGTATAACAATGCCACCTACAATTCCTCCAATCATCGTCCCGCGATTCGTTGCAGAGGTTCCTGTGGAAGTTCTTGCATGGGTATTATCAGACGTGATTCAGATACACGGCAATTCTGGGATAAAACTCACTGTTGCGGGGAGAATGTAGACGTAATGACAGTCGTTAAAACTTTCGCGCTGGTTTGAGTAGTTAGTTGACCCCCACTTTGTGTAAAGGTCGACTTCTCTGTAGTCGTAAAACTGGACGTCGTGACGGAAATCAGAACGTCACTAGTAGTGTTACTAGTAGATACACCACGGTCGAGAGGATTAGCGGTACTACATACCATAGAAGGGAAAGTTAGGTGGTGCACCAAGATACCAATATTACGACGAACTCACAGTTTGGTGGGAACCGAAAGAGGGACACCAGAGGTCGAAGTGAATGTAATAGATGCTACCATATCACATATAAAAGTTAGTATTTGCAGAGATTTGTCAATTTTAGCATTACCTGACTCAAATCCCGCCGTCGTTCTCTTTCCAGTAGTAGTGGGGATAATATTCGTGGGCTCGACTCCAGTCTGACTATGTTCACTTCCCGGGTGAGATGTTGCCTGTGCAAAAGTGGGGAAGGGAGTCGCGGCACCGGTAGAGTCATGTCCGTTCGAACCCGACTTCGTTGCGATAGGTGTAGTGTCACCACTATTGCCCTTTCCCTGATTATTTCCGGTTCCTTCACTATTATTACCACTTCCAGAGGATTGCGTTAAGCTGGTAGTGGCCGGCTGCTTTGAAGTGTGCCCGTCACTATCATCGCCCTTGCTTTTGCCATTTCCATTCCCATTGCTGTTATTCCCACTTCCAAAAGAGTGCGTTGAGCTAGCAAGTGGCTGAGTTGAAGTTGGAGTACCTGCACCAGTGTTGCTTTTGCCTTGATCTCCATTTCCATTTCCGTGATTATTGTTCCCGCTTCCAGAAGAATAAGTTGAGCTGCTAGTAGCTGGACTCTTTGTAGTAAGTGACCCATCACCACTATCACCTTTTCCTTGACCGTCACTACTGCCAGAGGACTGAGTGCTAGTAGCCGCTGGAGCCGTGTGAGTGCTCCGGTCAGGCCTATTAGTCGGAGGGAAGGAAGCCTGCGAAGGTGAGTTTTGATGTGACCCATCTCCGTTCGAACTTTGCGTAGGTTGCGAAGGCGAAGTGTGGGTTTCGTTCGAGCTTTGGGTATGTGGAGTATTGTGCGGTGGATTAAGAGCGCTGCTGATCTGAGACGCTATACTCCGGATGGGTTCTGGTATAGGAAGAGAAGGAAGAGTACTCTTATGGGGGATATGAGTTATAAAGCTGTCCGAGTGTGTAGTGGAAAACACATTGTCTGTCTTCGAGGAAACTGAAGATGGAGCATTGCTTGTGATAGACACAGTGGACCCAGGATGGCCAAAGCCCACAGTAGCACCGGCGCCTATACCACTTTTGCCAATCGTGAAAGACAAGCCTAGGCCATGCGTACTAGTCTCTGACAAACCCGAAGAGGTCGCGACTATGACAGACGTCTGAGATGAATTAGCGGTATCGGTAGGGCTTCCTTTGGTCCGTGTTTCAACACTACCCGAGATTGAGGTGGTTCGTACAGGATTTCCCTGAGAGAAAGTGCGCGTGGCTGAAATAGAAGGTGAGGTCGAGTCGTGATTCCCAGCTGCTGGTGTGCTCCTACTACCAGAAGAAACCGGGGATGTCTACAAAAAGTTACCACTTTAACTGTGTCTCAAAGCAATGTGAGCATACCGAAGATGAAGTAGTCAGCTCAGTGGAAGTACCACCCAAATCCTTGCTATAGAAAAGTTCGCCTTTCGATGTTGCAGAGGTAAAGCTGGTATGTTGTTGGCCCTCCGTGATAGCGGCGGTAGATGCTGTATCAGTGATACGAGAAGATAGGGACGAGATTGCGGATGAAGCACCGGTGGGCTGTTGACCCTCTGTAGTGACGGTAGAAGATGCTGTAGTTGTGCCATGTCTACCTTGCGTGGAGGAAGTCAATAAAGAAGCGGAAGAAGTCTAAAGACCGGTGAGCAGTTGTTTCCAAATAGCCGTACAGAAACAACGATAGAGACACACTTCTTGAGCGCTGTTGGAGTCGCTTGTATGGTTGTCAGCAGGAGTGGATGAACCCTGGAATTTCAAGAATTTAGTTAAGTACTTGTATAGAGCAAGAACGCAGAAAGTACTGCTCTTGGACTACTTGAGGCCATAGTTGGGGAACGAGTGGTGTTGTTGACTATAAGAAGAGTGGACGGGAAAAATGTTTGAGATTTCAAAATAATACAATTAAGTAGCTGTGAGCGATCAGATATCAGTGGACTGAGCCGCTACCTTTGACATCACTGGTAGATGAAGCATGATCGGAGGCGATTTCATCAGTTGTATCTGACGAACTGCCCGACACTGCTCTTTTGGTTGGCAAGATTCCATGCGTCTCAACTGAAAGGAAGCCTGCTCCTTTGAATGAAAAGTCATGCCACGTTCAGCGAAGGGGGCAAAAAATGGAGGTCAACCCGACATTCACCATCTAGGCGATGATGAGTCCAAGGAGTCAGAGATGAGTAAACGATACGGACCTCTGGCTGCTCCGTTGCGAGAGTCGCTGGCTATTGAACATGTCAGCTTAGGCCCACAATCATAGAGGTAATCGCGCACCAGGGAGTAGATTATGAGCATTCGGATCCCAGCGTCGCCTCCAGGACGTCGTATCAAAGAGTGACATTCAGAAGGAATGGACGGAAATAAACGAGCGGTATTGGAATGGAGGGTGAAAGAGATGAAAGGACGAGTCAGGCTATAGCAATGATAACAAACCCAGAACATATACCCACCTGCGCACGCCAATCAGAACGGACCAAAATCAAGGCTAAGTTCAGAGGAATGGCAGATATCATTCAAGTCGGAATTGAAAACCATGATCAAACATCTGTTGCAGACAGCTGAATTTAATAAAAGATACTGTTCTACCTGACTTCATACTGACAACACCGTGATGCACACACACACCACTGATTTTGACATTACAGGTGCTATCCCAGAGGCCCGATGGACGATCCTTCATGTCTTCGAGACGCGGCAATCTATAACCGTAAAAAAGGTGGAAACACACACCATGAGCGTCTAACGCACGTTTAGTTATCCTCTGCTTCCATCCAAAGCGTTGGTCTTTCCATCCACAACTGTCTGTCATTAGACAAGCAGTTCGTAGTACATCAAATTATATTTCTGACTTTTCCTGCCTCTGAAGCAGTTGAGGCAGTAGACGAGAACGCTGGAGAATGGACGGCAGAAGCCTGATCATGATGGGAAATCACGGAGGTCAAAGAATTCTATGTATTAGGCGCCTAAGTCCAGTACCTCTCATGATCATCTGCCCTCGACTGTACCACCATATTTTCTTGATTAACTCTCCAGAAACGTGCCTTCAGAAAATCAACGAGTCAATGCCGTGACATCCAACGTATTGTACATCTCCCTATTTCGGGCGTCGTTACCTAGTAGGTGAAAATCCGCCAAAGTCGTTTCCGATTTGGATCTGAGTTTAAATTCGGTCGAAAGCATCGAGAGGCGAAGGAGAAAAGAGGCGAGAGAAGGTAACCAGTGTAGAAGCTCACGAGAGGCAAACGAGGAAGCTTGTCTGAGCTTTTGAGCTTGTGGCCTCTCCTTGAAGAATCCAGTTTTCCTTGGACATTCCAACAACTCCTCTTCTCCTCCTAGTCAGTATCAACCCTTTACTGTACAAGAATGTCCAGGGCGGCTACTTCGTGCTTTGAAACAACCCAAGTTCGCCGAAGAGGACCCATAAGACTAGTAATACCTCTCCTACTTCTAGTTTCACTACTACTTGGGGATCCATATTTTTAATCACATATCTATGTTTTCTTCAATTGGACTTGAAGCAGCATGAATTAGATCCAAAAAGCATTGTGCATGTAAAACACATCTGACCGAACTTCAAAATCTCTCCTGATCACTGGAATATATGAATGAACTCGGGGGCTACTGGTTTCCTTCTTTTTTTCTTTTAGCGGCGATACGTATATCATCACGGACCCACCGCTGACGATGCCATAGCTCAATTCAAGGAGCATCACACACTGGTTGTCGCGACGTAGATATCTCCGCTCGTCGTTATCTCCTATCTCAATTAAGTGCAACAAACACTACTAATTCAAAGATGAAACTTGAGTGGTATCGTTGCAAACCGTCTTATTTCAATGAAAATAACTTTCTGGCTGTCTTTGTGATGTCCGTTTGCATCGAGGAAAGATTTCAGTGTTCTCGGTAAGGGTTGTCTGCAATAACTTTCGAGCATCCAGATTACACCTCATAAGCCATCCCTTGCAAAGTTGCGCAGGGATTCCAGATCGCATGATGGAGGTTTGCTTCACACCAGGCAGGTGGAGTAAATTCATCTATCTATCTCTCAAAGAATTTACTTGCAAAGTTTGCCATTTCCCTTGCCATGCGGTATTTCACAAAGGGGTGTCCAACAAACTCCATTCCAGACCAATACTGTACAAGACCCGGCGTGCTATGTAAATACCGTACCCCACGATAAAGGTTCAAGAGCTATCCTCTAGTTCAACCATAGCTAGCCTTCCTGATGAAATGATAAAATATCAGATATCGCCTCTGCTCCTGAGCACGACCATACTTTTTAGGAGGGTAGTGTGATGCATCAAAGATGTGCAGGTTAATGGAGATTGGCTCTTTCCAGACTCATTTAACGCGCCACCTGAACCTTACCACCGTTCATCATCCTGTGACCGATGAAACAGAGAACTGGCAAAAGACCATTGTCACCCTTCCAATGTTTCCAATACAGGTGTATTGCATGAATACAAGTCTTTACACAATGAGATTACAGATCCAATTTCGATGAGAGTTCAAACAAAAGCCGCTACATAGAAAAATGACAGATGGAGAAGTTCACTAGTAAATATTTCGAGGAGAATATATCTTTTCAGAATCGAAATCTCGAGCTTCGAGCACAAATCCATGGCGTTGATAATTTGCGGATTCAGTACTGCGAATCTGTGGGTCTTATGAGTACTTAACAATCAGCAAAGGGAGAAGAAGATAGACACACGTATGCTTCCACAAGAGCCATATGGATAATCGTAGCAATCCACAGCGCCATTCCTTGCACTACTCGAACAGCCGCAGCTGTACCAAGTTTTCCTTCGTAGATAGATGCATGTACTGGAACGTATAGACCATTGTCACTGGGAGTTGAGGAAGAACATTGTGGGAACTGTTGTACGAGTTTGGTTTCATCATTCAACACGAAGAAAACTTCATCGCAACGCCAAAGCTGGGTTAATGAAAATCATTGAGAGAAATGTCCCCTAATAAATTTGCATAAACGACATACAGAGTAGTAAGTCCCAATATTAGAGACGATCAGGCGTGAGGCCAACATGATGAGCCGTGCGGATATGACCACAGAGAAATAAACAACCGAGCCTACGATTCAATTAGATTTTTTCTCGTAGAATGCTCAATTCACCAAAAACTCACGCAACATCCATTTTCGGTGGGCTCTAGTATTTCGCTTTACATTCCGGTAACCCATGAGAGCCGAGAAAATGAGCATAATGGCCAGAATATAGTACGCCGATTGTGCGTTGATTTCTCCACCAAAGGCACGACGGGAAATGATGCCGCCACAGATGTTGCCAACGATTAGCAATATGATACATGTATAACCTACAAGAAGTTTGTGAATACGGTCTGTTGCGTTATCATTTGAGATACATACCGTTTATCCTGTGCAAGAGAACCGATTTCTGGATGTGTATATTTAGCTTAGTGCGAAGATACGATTCATTTGTTTGAGTACATACACGTCGTATGGTCGGGAGGAACTGGAGACCAACAAGAATCCCTCCCACTGGCAGATGGAGTCAGTTAAACCTAAAACAGATTTGAAGTACACACCGATTGTGAGGTAGATGTGGATGATATAGTTTATCCGATATATATTCAGGTTGAACCAACGGAATTCGCCTTGTGCAGAGAATTAGTTGCAAGACCATAGAACGATATTGATACGTATACGCACCTGGGACAGTTTGTTCTCTCATAACCTTTTCAGATATCATCAGCTCTGGAGCTCAGTATCTGAGTTTATGGATGTGAAGATACTAACCTTTTCGTTCATCAAATAAGCTCTAGCTAGACAAAAACCGAGCAATGCTCCCCCACAGATGAAAACTACGACGATCAAATCATCGAGTGCCAGAATAGTCAAATAACCATCCGCGCACATAGAATTAAGCTGAATTTCTCCT
This sequence comes from Lentinula aciculospora, assembly GCA_028011355.1. NCBI lineage: Eukaryota > Fungi > Basidiomycota > Agaricomycetes > Agaricales > Omphalotaceae > Lentinula > Lentinula aciculospora. Next base: position 2,287,085 of record JAOTPV010000008.1, read on the forward strand.
TGAATCCAAAGATCCAACTGAGGGATTGATAGAAACTGAGCAAACGGTTTTGCCGATTTTGGCCAATTCTCGATCTTCCTTCTGCAAATTTGGGTGGTTGAAAGGTCTGTGCATTTCCATAGTTGGAGGATCCGTCACTTTTCCGGATAGAGGATAGCGTGTACGAGACCGGGCGAAAAGTTTCGGATTTCGCGAAGCTCGTAGGAGAGCGTAGTGTTGACTGGAGCTCATAACCATCGTCTACTGAAGACGACATGGTAAGTGAGGTGAATCAAAGCTACGCCACTAAATAAATACCGTACCGCAGATGAAATATCAATGCAAAAAGAGTTTCCTTCTGTCAGGTTCGGAGCGGAAATATGCTATCCCGTTCCTATCACCCATCCTCCGATGATCAAATTACCCTTCGGAGTCGGCGCTCAGAGTGTCCTCCGCTAGTTTTCTGAGGTACCAATACCATGGGGTGAAGTGCCTGATCACTATCCATCGCACCCAACGGTGAATTCCTTAGTGTAACGAAGACAAGCAGAGAGTTCTGATATTACTCAATTCTCGTACCTTCTCCAGATGCGCTACTGCGAAATGCCCTAAAAAGGGAAACCGGCAGCGGGAGGTTGAAGTCACTAAAGTTGAATCTCTCCAGGGAGGGACACATGGAGGAACACCGGCCGGTCCTTAAGAAAAGACATAGCATCAAATTATCAAACTTTCCATGATGAGGGCGCAGAAGCTAAACCAGTTTTGAAAACCTCCGTATATTCTCGTCCGATAAACGAATCTGGATCCGTGGGTTTCCATTGATTCCAATTTGCTCAGGTCCTATGTCATTCTTGTTTTTAGAGCTCCTGTGCAAGTGGGAAAACCCTTTGCATCTTTCACTATTCACTCATGTCCGCGCTCCTTGAGGCGTTATCTCTTCCAGACGATGAAAATCTGTTTATTCAACCTGCCTCACTCGAGATTGAGCAACCGCCGCCATCCAACGCAAACTTGATTCGAGCAAAGTGGAATGGGCTACTTGTTGTCGTAAAGAAGTTGGCCTTAGATGTATCGGAGGAGGCACGTTTGAATGTTGCTTCATGTACTTGAACCATATTCACCGTCTATAGATGCTAGAAGCTCATGGCAGGAAATGGCGCAAATTTCTACACCCCAACGTCTCCAGAATATGCGGAGTAGCAGATCGTGCCTCGGATCCTCTATTCATCGTGATGCCTTTCTTTGAATTTGGACACATTCGTCACTATCTGGTTGAGAACCCTCAGACGAATCGCCAACAAATCGCAGGTCCTTTCTAGCTCCGACGTACTTTTGCGCTAAAATCTCTGTAGGTTTTTGAGACCGCGTGTGGAATGCAGTATTTGCACAAGGTGAGGGTGCCCGAAGCTTTCAATTGCGCTCGTACACTCAAAGAATCTCCAGAACGGTCTGATACATGGGAATCTGCACCCAGCGAATATTTTCGTGACAAATGACGGACACATTAAAATCTCGGAGTACGACATGTTTGCGCTTCAGCGCACTTCCAGGAATCCCGAAGCCTACCAATATGCAAGTCCTGAGCTTTTGAAAGGAGTATGCCTCTTATCTCGCCCTTACTTCCATTGGGATTTAATATGCGTCGCATTTAGACTAACCCTCGTTCCCGAGCATCAGACGTGTATGCATTTGCAATGTGTGCATTGGAGGTAATGTATAGATCCTGTCAAAAGGCGGTGTCTGATATGATAATCCGTTACAGGTTTTCACTTCAGTCTTACCATGGGGTGCTCTATCTGAAAAGCACATATATCATCTGGTCGTCCTTGAGAATTCTAGGCCAGAACGTCCGGATGACCCTCAGCTTACAGATGATTTATGGAACATCATCGATTCGGCATGGCATCAGGAACCTCGTAGCCGTCCAAGTTTTGATTTTATTGTCAGGCTCTGGCGCGCAAGCAGCAGTCAAGTTGAGAATCCAACCCAGACAACGGCTACTTCTGTTCCATTGGGATATCCTCCTCGGTTTTCTGTCGCCTCGGACTATAGTGGGCCACCAGCCTACGAACTTGAAGCACAGGTCCCAATGTCTGCTCCTCCTACGCTCCAACAATTCTCCTTCCAAAGAATGGGAACGGCCCACAACCGCCAGGAGATCCCGCCTGCAGCGCATCATTATAGTTGGTATTCGACAACAGCAGGTAGCCAAGCTGGTGCTGATGAGCCAACCAGTCCGCCTAACACTGCACCAGCAGCAGTGCACCAATTTCCAGTCAATATGGAGACTCCCAGTTCTCCGCCACGTTCACCGTCGCCCAGCTACAGTTGGTACTCCTCTGTGGTCCCTGGTACGGAACAGTCTTCGGGAAGCTCATCTTCAAGCCGCTCAGTCGACACTCCCATCACCTCTGCCGACTCTTCACCATCTGCACGTAGATCTCGTATGCGTAAGAACCTCTTCGTTCATGACTAGAGTCTGCTCATTGATGTTGACTTTGCAGGGAAGGGTGAACCCTCTAAACGTACCTATGGCGTCGTTCTGGCTACTACTGATGAAACCAGCTCGACTTCAAGTTTCTCCAACATCGCCACTATTGGTCAGGCTCTTCCTCGAGTCGATTCGCGAGGACCTCGAGATTCGTACACTCGGCGGTGGGAACTAAGCCAAAGGCCATACAATCCTCAGCGTCAGGAAAATTTTTCTGATGCGATGTCAGTCAGGACTGCATCCAGTGGGTCTAGGAGTGCCCAGGGTAAGCAGCGAGAATTCTCCCAACTCAACGTTGCTCAACTCTTGCAGGGAGAACCAGTGCAGTTCTACTCGTTGGTGCATTGCAAACTGAGCTCAATGGAAGTCGCAATGCGGGTGCAATCGATTCCTATGTCGCTAAGATCTACCAATCTGCATCGGAATCTTACAAGGAAGCGCACAAGTTGATCACTGCCGGTGCGGCTCCTGCACTTATACACCTGTTGAAGACTCGCGCGGCAGAGTCTGACGGACTTGAGATTGTTTTGATTACTTTGGGCACTCTGGCGTGAGTCCCTCGCCTTCATATTCCGAACATCGAGAAATTGATATACTCCTGACAGGTACGACTCTATCAGCGCCAACATGATATACCGAACCAACACAACTTTAACGCTGATTGAACTCTGCAAGTCAGCCTTATCTAACGAAATCTCACTGCTTTCTGTCTGGTGTCTTTTGAGGATCTGCCGTACCCCAGAGGTTGCTCAAGGGCTGATCAAATCCAATATCGTATCGGTGCTTCTTAGGCAAAATGCTATTGGAGACATGCACCTGATCAGCATGTCGGTTTATTGTCTTGGTACACTGGTTCAGAATGATGCGGCAGCGGATTTCCTCGCCGTCATGGATATCATTCCATTCATCGTCTCGCATCTACGGCAGAGCACTGAAAGTCCAAGGCAGAATCCAGAACATATATGCGCTGGTCTCTATGCCGTTGCCCGAATGTCTCGTTCAATCAAATTAGCGAAATCTTTGGCCAAAGCTGGCTGTGTAGAACTCATAACCCATCATCTCAACACGTCGCTCGATCCCAATGTTCTACATTGGAGTGCACGAGCCGTTGGATGTATGATGCGACCAAACAGCAGCGATATGGCAAAAATCCTTCTTGAGGCCGACGTTGCCAAAGGTCTTGCTCGCTTACCAACTGTGCTTACTTCGGAAAATTTACAGGCCCTTGGTTCCCTCGGCTTCACAGTGCAAAGATTTAGCTGTGCCGAATGGAGCGGAAAGATTCGTCAGACCTTGGTGGAGGTCGGACATTGTTTCTTCCCTGTTATCCATACCTTCTGACTTTTGGTGCATGATAGGCTGGTGTTGTTGATTCGTTGCTCGCTGCGTTACGTACAGCCGCCGATGAACCATGCTACGATGTTCATATCGAGCTGGCGCTTGCCATTAGTCTTCTTGGAGATGTCGGCGGCTCTGCCATACGAAAAGAAATCACGAACGCTGGTGGAATCACCATTCTCAAGAGCGTTGCAAATGGCAACTCCGAAGTAGCGAAAGCCTGTAACATGGCTATTACGAGTGTTACCGGCAACATTTGGTCTCGGAATGCAGGTCCGCATTCTGGTTCCTCTGCGGTGTTTTCATCTTATGTGTTTTATTCCAGCGTCTGCGAAGACAGCCATGGCTCATAATTGGAATGGAGGATGTCCGGAATATCAACCGTCATGTCCTTTAGTGCTTCAACTTTTATAATCTACTTACAAGCCGCATCTTGGACCTTGACTTATTTCTACTTATTTTGTTGGGATCCAGTTTACAACTCATATACTAGCTGAATAATTACTATTTGACGTTCACCGGGTTATTGAGGCCGAACTCGACGGCAGGGCAAGTGAATTCATAGCCTCGAAGTATCGAAATATCCATGTAAATAACAAAAGCGAGCAACCGATAACAAAAACGATGAACGAATGGCAGCGTTGGATGATCTCCAAACACAGATACGACTGGAAACGAAGGAATGGAGGAATCTAGAAAAAACCGTCGAAGGTCGGATGGTATCGAAAGAATAGGATTATAAACGAGGGAAGAAAGCAGAAGAAGAGCCTATAAGGTTACAGAAAAAGATACAAGGTCGTCAATAAGTCATAACGCTCATCAGGTAGATAAGTTGCCATAAAGCTAGGAAAAAAACTAAGTATAGATAAGTTAAAAGGTATGGTCGGAAAGGGTTTATATACCCCACTCGTCAATTCCACCATACCCCGGGCCTCTGGAAGTAGAACTGCCCCAACCTTTCCCTAAACGATCGTCAATCTTGTCTGGACGGCCATTGTCCGCGCCTGCTGCATTGATTAACCATGCTAGCCATCCCTGCGGCTCATCTGCTTCATCATCACTTCCATTCCCCTTATAAGACGTTCTCCCGCTCCCATTGTTAAGGCGACTACTAGAAGCCTTTTGCTTGCCCTTACGCCTCCTACTCTTCCGTTCTGAGCCTTTCCCCTGTGTCCCCTCCGGTAATTCGGCAAAACTTATCCTCTTGGAATGGCTAAGTGTAGCAGGCGTCGAAGCTCCAGAAGACGACTTGGAAGATAGCGGCGATGAGGCACCAAGTGCGAGGGCGACACTCGTACTGAGAAATTTGGGTATGTTCTCGAAACTCATCTTGCTGGGAGTAAGAGCCGGAGTGGGACTCATCGTAGTGGGCGTTGGAGGCGCCGAAGAAGCTGCACTGTCAGTCATCCTCGCTCTTCCCTTCCCCTTGAAACTAGACTGCCGCTGTTCGTCGTACTGTCGAGTGACACTACCTTCATGAGAGTGCACACCGCGAGTGAACAATTTGGATATTGAAGCTGTGGCGGTGGACGTGCCGGCTTCAACGGGAACGCCGACCTTCGTAGATTGCTGAAGGAGTAACGGAGGTTTCGAAATCAGAGTCCAGTCGTCCGACGAAGATTTTGGGGGGGGATTTGTGTCAAGAATTTTCCGAAGCGAAAGAATGGTTTGTTTGGTGGGACACGAATCCGAAGAGTCCTCGCTCCCTTCTCTTGGTTCCATACAGTCACCCTCGCCGCCAGAACCAGAATTACTGGACACCTCTAACGGCGGAGTCATATTCCGTCTTGCTGAGACGAAACCAGACTCCAACGGTTTGGGTGTCTGCGACCTTGACCTTGAACCAGAGCCAACAGTGACCGTACTACCAGATCTCGAAGTTCTGTTTGATTTCGTCGATGCAGCGGGTGATGTTGAATGACGTCTCTTTGCAACACGTGAAACTCCCTTGGGTCCAAACGTGGTTTCGAATGCAGGTCTTTCAGCTACCGCGGAATTAGCTGAACTACGTCTGGACGCCCAAGGTGATCCACAAGGTGAGATTTTCTTGGAATGGGAGGTGGACGATGTGGAGTTGGATCTTTTAAAAACCGAAGTGGATGAAGAGGATGAAGCAGGGTAGACAAACGAAGAAAGCAAGTTGTAGGCGTTAGGAGCTCGAGTAGAATGTGTGGATTGGGAAGGTGAATGGTCAGGAACTATTCCGGGGGTAGATGTAGCGGCTGAGGCCAATGGCTCCATCGCTTGTTCTGGCTCACGACGGTGGCGGACAAACCACGGTACACTCTGTCTCGGAGACGTTGATCTATTCCTTCGGATTGTGCTGTGAGTTCCTGAGCTTCTGAGTCCGAGTGTCGAAGGGAGTACGATAGACTCATCCTCATCTTGAAGTTGCGTTTCCTGACCAATGGAAGAAATCTTCCTTGAGTTTTTCCCATCTCTGGCAACATTCCATTCCTGTTCGGCAGCATTACTGCGTTCTCTGCTTGAATCTCTTCGATGTGTTTTCGGGACATTATTTCGGGAGTCATGAGGCGAAAAACCATTTTCCTCTTCATGACCATGACTTAAGTCACCCTCAGCGATAACATACTGAGTCAAGGCCCTTGGTGGTTGCGAAATGAACCTTTCGCGATCCTGCACATCACACCTGAGTTGAGGTACCCCAGCCATGTCATCGTGCCATTTTGAGTTTCCCGTATGCTGAAGCTGCTCAGAATTTAACGACCGTGAGTAAGACTGCGTCTGGGAGTTGGAACGCAGGTCTAGTGAAGCTTTCCGGCTGGATTGACGTTGTTGATAGGAAAGAGCTGTCCTGGCCCGATAAGACTTGTACGACTGAAGCGGAGTAGAGGAAACAGTTGGAAGAGACGTGCTTAAGCTCCCCTGCGAAGATCCAGACTGAGAGTTATTTCGCCTCATCCGATTTCGCTGCCTCCGTTCCTCCTGGGCGTCTGCAGAGAACAACTGCTCAACATCCTTGCCGATTTGTTCCAAATCCTCTACCCACGTTTCATGCACGTTTCTACTACCCATAATTCGAGATGAGAGTCCTCTAGCACTACGTTCTAGAGAGTTGATCCCGGATCCTGGACGTGACTTGGGGGAAGGCATAGCTGAGGAGATTACCAGAGGTTCATCATCATCGGTTTCCTGGTGAAGAATCCCAGATAACGATGTTTTAGTCGAGATTGAACTCTGTAACAAGGCGTTGGACATCTCCAGCGCATGTACACTTCGTTCGAGCAGAGAGTCTAGATAAAGATCGGAGTTCGACCGGACAGGATCCAGACTGAGCGTAGGGTTTGAACGCTTACGTCTGTGTGACGGTTCTCGTTTGTGACGACTACTGTGGAGCGATGGCGAAGTGAACGGCGCCGCGGTAGCGGGAGCACTATTAATTCCAACAGTAACGAACACGGATCTTTGAATCTGCCTCCTCCTGTCTTCGTCACTTATATCAGTGTCCTCGTCTGCCTCTTGTGCACTATCAGAAGAATATCCTGGAGGTGCGTCGTCGATTTCTGTCGCCTGGGGAACTGTCCGCCAGGAAGTGGTGGAGGTAGAGTGCGGATTTGTCGGTAAGTACTCCGGCAAAGTGGAAGTGGTATCCGAAGAAAGTCGCAGAGCACTGATACGCTTTCGATGGTGACGGGTGTAAGTTGTGTATGGTATGCTATTGGTAGTTACTGGACGTGAATTTGGCGAATCGAAAGTTGGAGGTATGTAAGAGTCCATATGGACAGAATGACTCAAGAAAAAGGCGATTCTTCGGTCCCTTCAAGTTCAGTTCTTCGCCTGACTTGGAATAGACCAACCTGCCACATGACTTTAGCTTTCTGAACAATGTTATCCGGCAGTCAGGTCCATTATGCGTACCTCTTCCTCTCGAGCACCACCTTCAGTGCAATTCTACAAAGTTATAGGAGGAATTGAAAGAGAGTGCGCCAATGAGTAGCCTGGAAAACTCAGTGGTCTATGGAGAGGTGTAGATTTAGCCAGGTATACTCCTATGAACTATCAACAATAAGCCACAATAAGGTTGGAGGACAATGCATGAAATACTCACTGATGCTACTCAACCTCTGTAAGCGAGGTCACAAGGAAAATTGTCGGTTGAAGCGTGGTCGTCGATAACGTCCACTCAACGGAACCGGGCCGAATCTTAGAATCTAACACTAATAGCATAATCCTTCATAGACGATATTAATGGGTACTAACTACAAGTACAGCAAATCATGTGCAGCGTTCCATAGAATATAGATTGTTCAGGCGCAGTCGGATATACGTCGCAAACCAAGCGCTCCTTTCTCTAGATGCACATACATCCCGTTCAGGACCTCATTTCGGAAATTATGCTCGTAGTCAAACGCGATACTGAGGGCCTTGTTAGAATTATGCTTTCGAAGTACTTGTTTAGCTTCTTCGTCTTCGCCAGCAAGCGCATCAACTTCCTTCGCGCTCATCAAAGGAGCGTGAGGGGTAAGTAGCTCGGGGTCAATGCGTTGGGCAACGTTCGCAAAAAGGTCTACACAACATCAGGCGCGATTGACCTGGATACAAATTCGCTGGAACTTACCTGGGCTTGCAGGTCCTACACCATGTTCGCAGAATTCGAGGGCTTCGTTGAGTTCGTCTTGAGTGAGATGAGGGTCGACTTCTGCTCCTCCTTGTATCACTGGCATCGAAGTTGATTTGACTTATATGTCACCAAGTGAACAGAACCGAACACGTACCTGGCCTAAGGAAGTCAAACGCGCGATCGAAATTGTCCTCGTCAACTTCTGATAGGATCGGCGCTGTTTGTGATTTCATCTGCTTGTACACCGCCCAGACTACAACGAGGAATCTAATGCGGCTTGAGTAACAGTCTCTAGTTTTTGGATCAATCAGATTCTCACCTGGTGTAGGCGGTTCCTATTTTAGCGTTGTGGAACGCAATCGCTTCGGCTTCGGTACAGTCTCCTCTGATAGATGAAGCTATTGTAGTAGCTGCTGCTAGTCCACCCGTAAACGCTAAATGAATTCCGGATGAAAATAACGGGTCGATGAAGGCTTTCCCAAGATTTCAATACATTCCATAACCCGATTCTCTGACATTTGAAACTCACCTCCAGCATCACCTGCAATGCGATAGTGATTTCCAGCGTAGTGATTTGACTTTGAAGAGTAGCTGTAATCTCCAGCGCTTCTGATTGAACCGTTGAATGTACCATCCCCAAGGAGGCGTTGAACTCCTGGTGCAAGGTCGAGTTGTTTGAGATAATGAACGAGGTTGATGTCTTTGTCAGAGGTGACTTCGACTTTGGATTTCTTGATACGATTTGATTTTTCGGAGACGACAACGCCGACCGACACAGTTCCTATTAAGCCATAATCGATGTTAGATCTCCTTGGAAAATCACCGTGTGACTTACCATCATGAAGGGGGATGAACCAAGCCCAGCCGGTTTCGTCTGTAATTAGAAAGTGTTGATAAAGTTTGTGCCATGACGAAGCGGCGGTACTAACCTGTGAGAGCTTCAAACCAAGGAGCGTTTTCCCGATCGGTTCCGGGCGAGTAAACACCAGCACCTTTCCAGTATCCCCAGGTAGCAATATTACGAAGAGACTCGTTAAATTTGCGAGTCTTCAAATACTTCGTCGACATTATGCCATTCCGGCCAGAGGCATCTACGAGCCAATCGAAGGAGATGGTACCACTTTGGTTACCGTACTTGGAGCTCCACGAAGCAGATATGGGACGGGATTTATCTGTCCTCGAAAATTGGATGTCGTTGATGGTTATACCATTGTGGACGTGAGCGCCGCATTCTGCGGCGTGCTTCAGAAGGAGGTCGTCAAATTCTGAACGTAGCTATAGAATAGAGCAGTTGGCTACAGCTGCCCCGAACCGTCGATGTATGGGACGTACTAGATTCCAGGCACTATTCTCAAGGTTGAATTGAATGAAATTGGTGTCTGCTAAGGTTTGAGCGATCGTGAATCAAAAACGAAGAAGATACATACAGCCTTCTCTCTTGTATTGATTTAGCTTGATCGCTGCACCAGGCTAGGACAGACATCTTACTATCTTCACTGAAAGCAGGAGAAATTTGATTCAGACCTTTTTCACAAAGCCGCATTTCTTGACCTTCTCCTTAGCACCAACGAAATCCAGAAATGCGTTGAAGGAGGGTAGCATGCTTTCTCCAATGTGATATCTCGGGAAATGATCTTTCTCGAGAACGGTTACTTGAAACCCCTCTTGATAAGGCCCATGAGCACACATAAATTATACAGTATGAATGCTCAGCGTACCTCTAGCAAGAACAGAGGCGGTATAAGCCCCAGCAGGACCTCCACCTATGACAAGAATCTTGGTTGAATTAGGCTTGGAAAATCAAAAGTTAAGCACTACAGCCAGCAGAACACAGGTTTACATGGACCACTTACTACGACTGGTATTCCCATTGCGTATTCTGGGGTGGAGTGGCAGTATGGATTCGAGGGGGAGGACGTAAACCAATTTATACTGTGCTCGAGCCTACAGAAAAGAGGATGGAACGTAAGTTAATCCACATGGAGCTAGTATGCAAAGCGTGGCAGTGAAGAAACATTGAAGGAAACGATATTTCCGAATCTGCCTCGGAACATATATGAGACAAAGAACGAAGAATTGTTACATCTATTGTAAAAACTCACCGCTAAGAGTTGTCTGCATGCCAAAACCTTCTCAAGCATGCAGGGCAGTGTGCTAGTCCGGAGCAGATCGACATTCAGTCGAATAGTATCCGAACCGTCCGAATACTATCTAGTCACTGGCAGCACTAAATGCCGAAAGTTGTCAGTAAAATGGAGTTGAAAGAACGATCTTCATTCGATACACTCTGCTAGCCCAGACCAATCAATTCCCATGGGTGACGCAGAGTCATCGGCTTGATTCAGCTAGTCATATCTTTGCGGCGTTGGCTGCTGATATTTACCCTAACAAGCAAGATGACTGAAAATAAAAACAAATTGACGTAAGCTTTGGTGGCTTGATACGAGTTCGTTAGGCTGCAATCTTCCGAAGGAATGGATAGTATCATTGTGATATTCCAGAATTGATCTAAGGAGAAAAAATGGAGACCGGGTCTGACCTGGTGGAGGACTTGGCGGAGTTATAAACGCATAGCTTTCAGTTGGAATGACACCAACTTCAGAGCTAAAAATTAAAAGATTCGCGTATCGTTGATTACTTGGCGTCGTTGCTTCTATAGAAAGACAACAGGGAATGGGGTCGCGGCAGAAACAATGGAAATTTGAGAACTAACGCGAAATATTGTTAAGCGCAAAGTGAAAACATCCGGGCCGACTCCATTCTTTACTTGATTCCCTGAGTGCTAAAACTTGTTTCGTTGTTTTCACTGTCTCGCCCCGCCCAACACGGTTTGTCTTCATTTACACGGTCGAATGCTCGCGCGCAACAAGTATTGGAGGATCATGCATAAGTGTATTTTCTGTGAAATTTCCAACTCGAGTCCGAAGCTAGCTTTGGGAAACCCCCTCTGAACTTTGTTGAAGACGGTCCCACAGTTATGACCTCTGTGACTTCCTGCCGTATCACGTTGACCACCGACCAGTCCTTCGAACCCGTAGATATTAGGACTGTAAAGGCTCATGGTTGCTATGTCATAGGCAACCCCATCAGTACACGTTGTCCCTCTTCGAACTTTTGCTCCCGCTAGCGCATCTATCAGGCCCGAATAGTAAGTTGTCAGATATGTCCTTCATCCTTCAGTAAAAGCTATACTCTCAGTACCTCTCGCCCGTCATTGCAATCGAATGTATATTGGGGTTTTCTATCAAACAGCTTTTTGCCACTTGCTCGCCTTGAAACCACCTAACATCGGTTTCGAGGAACAAGACCGACTGTGACTATCAAGGCAAAGTGATATGATATGCCAGTGTAAGGCCGTACAGATTTCGTCACCAAAAACACCCCTTCAATGCATTCTGCATTCTGTGCAATATACTTCGTGGATGATATGACCAATTATAAACGTTCATTTCTGGTGTACGAGCCGAGGTCGAACCAAGTTTTGCAGGGCAGGGCAGTGCAGGGTTGGCCTCCTCGAAAGTATGCAATTGCCGTCTGAGATACAGATACTTCTCTTAGTGCATTTCTGAGAAATTTATAGACATGTAACTGGCCTCTTCGTCTGCTTCAAATTGGTCTTCATATGAGAAACATGTGTTGTATATCTTTCTATCATAATATCGCGTTTTTATTTGTAGGAACTTGCGACGGTTATCATATTCTTCGGTAGTATTCAAATACTTGAAATTAAGGAGGATTATCAAGTAAATCTATATGAGACTGAATGGGTTGATTTAAAGCATTTTATTTTGAATAGAGCCATAGACCCACACCCTGTGCAGGTACCGTCCATAATCCCGCCACTAGTGCGCGATGATATTATTCAGTGGTTGTTTACATACATACCACCATTCGTATTCCAAATTGAACACAATCGACCTGCTGCCAGACATATGAATGAAGATTAAATCTAGCTGACAGAACCATGAAATAATGAAATCGTTGAAAATATGCTATAAAAAAGGCGATGTATATATATATGCACAAAGGTGGCGGGCATCAGTCGAGATAAAAACCCCACCAGTCCATAGACACCCCAAGGGTCCAAGCGAGAGAAGTGGCAGTGGCGTGGCAACGATAGGCCTATCCAAAAACCTAAAGGGCGGTGAACCGAAATAAGAGGTTAAACGCATCCTCTGAAAGGTTTAACAATCCCTGCAAGAGAAAGATAGGTGAAAATAAGCAGCTAAGCGAATCCTGGCACTTACGAGCGAGAAGTTTGAGTAAAGTGGCAAGTAACATTGGGTGAATCAATCGACGTTTAGGCTGAGGCGAGTATTTGCAGTGTGGAGGTTGATAGCAAAAAATCAGACATTTTGCACACCACTCCCTATGGAAGGCATCGTCCAGAGAGTACATAGGATGATAGGGCGGCCTGTCATTTGGGCAACCACATCGAACCTACATTTAAATATCAGCAAAACGGAAGAAGAATACCGAGGTTACTCACAAGATAATGCGAGTCGTAATGATCACATAAATGGCCCGAAAATTTGTACTTTTCGCTCATGGAATAGCCCTTGTAGAAGCAATGAGAGGGTTCGATGTTAGAGCTCATGGAATTGGTGGCGACGAAAGACATGTCGTATAGGGTTCCGAAGATGGATTGGAAGTTAAGAGTTTCTTGTAGTTGAGACCTAATATACAGATTGTAAGTTCACCGAAAGAGCTAAATTTTGTTCAGCACATTGCCACAACTGAGGAGATGAAGTACTTACGGGCGACGGTCCGCGTGTAACGGAAATGGAAAGCAACCTCTAGTGAAATAGTTGTAGAATACACAGTGCCCCCACAGACGTGTCCAACTTGAAGGTATAATAGATTTGATTAGGTGATTTCGGTGAACTGAGAGTGTATGCATTTATTGTGTATTAGGATCTGAATAGATGGAATAGTTTTGAACGTCATATTGCCTGGTAACATCAAGCTGGCGGAGTATCAGTTGATGAAAAGTTTTTTTCAGAGAAAAGAAGAATGAGGACGATTGCCTTGAAGAACCGTCTTGAGTTCCCACAGAGTTCGACATCCAGTTCCCCGTCGCCATCCTGGAACGACGTGAAAGACGGATCTACGTACATAGTAGTAGTATCTGCTCGTAAGGAAAAAAGATCTAGAGGAGTGACACAGCATAAAGCCTCATATAGCAGTTACGTGAGATTATAAAGATTGATCATCAACTAACGGCGACGTTGGTTGGTGCCTGCAGGTTGCAATTGTGGGTGCAGGCTGAGGTACTTGCACTTTATTTCACTATCAAACATGTTTCTTCGATAGCTCGGATTCTGCACTTGCCCGTGAAGCAGCAGAAATTACAAGTGTGCTGTTAGTTTAAGTTACGGTAATGTCGCATTCGAACTAATCCATGCCAAAATGTTCTACTCATGAAACTCTCCCTCCCGCAGAACTTACGCGTTTGCTCCTGGACTTGAGCAACGGGAAGTTCGGACTGTTCAGACATACATATCTTCTCAAGATGATAGTACGTCTCGATCAACACCAGCTGGCTCTATTTAATCAATGCCCATGCTTGGTCTGTCTCTATCAATACCATCATTAAAAAATTTTCATGGGGCACACGGACTTTGTCTGTCTTGAAATCCTGAAATGGACGGTTTCTTCAAGCCCAAACCTTTGCTAATTTGTTGGCCTCTGCACGTGCTGTCTCAAGTACAGCGATGCACGAATCTGGTCAGTGCCATTCCTCTCCTTGCCTCGCATATCAGATACGACAGAACATTTCCAAAGCTCGCTTAACGTGGAACGTGCTCAATCTCATTGCTCACTTCATTGTGTTTGGCTTTGAGACACTCGGTCGGCTTTTGTGCCGAGCAGAAATCACTCTCTCTGCTATGTATACCACTTCCAAGAAGCTTCGAATTCTCTCAGCAATGATAAATGTCATGTGTGCCCCTCTATATCCATTTCCTTTCCTTCCTCGAGCTCGTTAGCTAGGTCGACCACCGCTCGTCGTTTTGGCAGTGCCAAGCCATGACAGAGGTCTTTGCTCTGGTATCCACTACGGTTTCCATTGCATTTCAAGTCAAAACTATTATCGAACAGGTGTGTATGGGTCAAGTGAATCATTACCATTGATGAACTATACATGTAGGTCAAATACAATCGGGAAGCCCATCGCCTGCTGGTCAATCGTATCACAAGTTCGTTGATGCAGTTAAAGGCCGAGTCGAGAAAGATCACGAAGTCATCTCCGGGGTTAATTCTTGTAGTAAACAAGCTGAAATCGTGAGATTATCACACCAAATGATGCTTGTTGTTGTATTTACCGGATTTACAGCAATCTCCAGACAACCTTGGACAAGTGCAAGGATTCTAAGAGTCGCACAAATGGGCTTGGGGTAAAGCTGAAGGAGTGGTTTTTCAAAGACTCCATTGCATCAGCGCTGCAGGATATCGAAACACAGATTACATACTGTTTCCAGGAGTTTGGCGTTCGTAGTGCTGAATATATGCGTCGTGTTCTTCATTTGATCTTTTCTGTTGCAGGCACTAGGCGCTATACGAATTGAGCGCAAACTCGGAGATCACAATGTTCAAGTCAATCGCAAACTCGATGAATTACTCCGAAGGGTACCCACAAATACTAGCCCGATCTTGAATCGCAACCTCCACAAAGCGCCAATTGCGATACCCCTTCAGGTTCGTACTACCAGTAACAGCAGCACGAACAGTAGCGTCAGTGCCCCAGAGGTTCCCGCTGGTGCGCGAGAGAGCTTTTCCAAGACGGGCCTTATTCCTTCCTTACTAGGTTCAGTTTATTCCGAAATAACGATCAATCAACGTTCCGTCCAAGTAAGCAAATACAGCTCGGTGCCGATCAGCGAGAAATCGTCGCCGAAGCCGAATCCTTCTGCTCATGGATCACCCACGTCTATGGGGTTCCTTCCTTCAATCAAGTCAGCCAGCAGCGGAAACTCTACGGTCCAGTCATCGATAAACGCTGTGGATATTAATTCACTTCACGAATATCAGGCAAACAAACTCGACTCCGAGTGTAAACGCTTGAGATCGCTCAAGCATTTGTCAGAGGCATTGATCCCAGGCAGGAAAGCCGTTGCCCTCAGACGCATGGTTTTTGCAGCAGACCAGAACGTCACGGCCACTGCAGCGTTAGCCAGATCCCTCACTTACCTTGCTCGATGTCTCAAAGACATTCATGTCGACTCCCATTTCACGGGGAACAAAGTCAGTGCAGAGTTGGCGACCGTTCTCTCGGAGAGTGTGGAGCTCTATAAGATGGCATTCAAGGAGGACAAAGCGTGTAGGATAGATCTGGCTACAGCCTTGTACAACCTGTCTGTGCGCCAGAGCGAACCTTTAAAAATCAATCCATCGAGCAACTCTTCACTGAATACGCACATTGCGTTGAATAAAATCCACAAATCCTGGAACTTGACTTCTGCGTTGGCTGCTGCAGAAGAGGCCGTTCATCATTTTACTATCCTAGAGAGGGAGGACCCGGATGCTTTTGGCATGGATTTAGCGAACGCCTTATTAAACTTTTCTTTCATTCTTTCCGACGTTGAGAGCCATGAGGAAGCTCTGACCATATCACGAAAGGCGGTAATGCTTGCCTATCGATTCACCTCTACTGATCCTCACACACAGGAACGAGCGAGGAATATACGAACCTTACACAAAGCACTGATGCGGTTGTCTTCCTGCCTTGATTATTTAGGCAGGTTTCATGAAGCACAGGAGGCGGAAATAGAAGCCAACGATGTCCTGAAAAAGCCCTTTTATGCCACTGCATCTTAATTCCGTTTCAGATATTGAAGAGACATACACTTCGGGGGAGGCTCTAACCATCAAACATTCATTTCGTAGCGGGGTAAAAATTATTACTATTTTAAATGTCCAAGAAAGATGTACAGTATCTCAATGGAGACTACTTGTTCTGATCAGCCAACCTTCCCTTGTCCTAGTTAATCCTCGGAAAAGGAATTGAGAACAAAGAAAATCGACTCTACACATTGCTGAACCCTTTGCGTTCCGCAGATGGTAAGCATTCAAGATCTGTTCCCTGTTATCCGAGGTCAGAGCCCTGTTGTAGAAATCGGCTTGCACAATACTCGTTTCAAGGCTGTTACACAATTGGTTCAAGATGTCGCCGATGGTGATGCCACTTGGAGTACTAGCTCTGATGTCAACGTACCAGGGCAAAAGAGGGTGGTACAGCTGCATTTCGTGCGTTGGAGGGTTGGTGGCGAGTTGATGAAAATCAATCATGTTAGAATGGCGCTCTGGATTATGAAACACAGTCGTCGTATGAGGACATCGAAGATCTAAAAGTAACGGGAAATGGCGAGGAAACTTATACGAGATAAGTGGGTGCAGCTCATGGATGGAAGAGATACAAATCGGTTCTATGAACGCCGTCAATGTCGATATATGAGCGGAAAGGAACCAAAGAACATACTTGCGAAGCACCTCCCCATGCGAGTAAGTGCGCTAGGCTTGTACCCAGGTCTCCAATGGGCAGGACGGCCTGCGGCTCGCCAGCGAGCCATGTGCATAATCGGAATAGTAATGTCACTTATCCTAGCTGCTTGCAAGGGATCGAGTGTTGAAACACGTCGTTTACGACGTCGACCTGGACTCGGCGAAACCAAAACAGGCACAGCGGAGATGGGAGTGGCAACATAACCATAAGGTGGAACCGGTCCCGGAGGTAAAAGTGGGAAGCCCTCGTGCGTTTGATTTGGTGTGACGATGGGTGAATTATGGACTTCTTCATTGTACGAGTCTGGGATTAACGACGGAAGATCATCCGCTTCGGGTGGGTGAGATGTTGGATACTGATATTGAGGAGCAAGCATTGGATACTGAGAAGGTAAAGGTGTCATGATCCAGCTCGGAGTTCCTGGTATTGGATGCAGATGAGGTACAGAAGCTGCAGGAGCCAACTTCGGAGTCGCATGGAAATAGGTCGTAGGAGGTCCACTTGCCCAATGGCCATAGTAGTCAACGTTCTGTGGTCTTTGGATATATCCTGCCGGCCATACGTACCTGCTTGGATGTTCAGTACATACTACAGAAGAAAAAGTTTATCGAATACTCACGGACTACTTCTGTCGGGGTGCGTGAGTACTATGAGGTCAAACAACTAAACCAGAAGAGACGTACCCATCCATCGGTCAACAACAGTAAATTTCGTTTCTGTGCTCAAACTTGTGAAGCAAGAGGATAATGCGCGGCTTTTAGCCAGTCCTTATCGTTTATATCTTCTTTTTTTGTGGAGCGTTAAGTATCTGGTCGAGAACAAGGTCGCAAGGTAAGCCAAGCTAAGCCTTAGTTTATATCATTGTTAAACTCGAGGCACAAAAGCGGCTAGAAGAAGTGTACAGTAGAAGACAAAGAAAAACGTGTTGTTTTTAATTGGCAAGTGCGTATACAAAGATGTAAAAGAAGGCCACAGCAACACAATAACCGCGCAAGAAATAAATACAACAACAGTGAATTCCAAAGTAAGAATGTCAGAGAAGAAACACCCATAACAGCTGCCAGAATGCGGTAGGTATAGGACTGTATGAATATACAAGGTTTCGGACACAAGTTCCTTCAAGGAGGAGTACAGGCAGTGATTCAGGTGGCTCGCCTTTCAAAAAGCAATCCTAGGCTCAGCCTCAGCTATGGGTTGCCATTCAGAGATAATACACATCCGTGATCGTCCAATGTTATTCCTAGCTCATCAATTGTTTACAGGTTACTAGACAAAGTTCAGTGTTGTATAGAAACCGGAAATCTGTATATACACACTGCTACTTCGAAATTGCGTTCGAACTAAATTTTCAAAGTTAGGTTTTCCACTTCCTTTCCAATTTCCCTTATCGCCTTTTCTTCAGAACCGTCACCGAATTCCCTTACGATCTCCTTGCACGCTTCCAAAATAGCCTCGCCTAAGAACTCGAAGTCTTCGACCTGGAGGAAAGACAGATAAATATTTCGGACTTCAAGAAAAAGAGTCCGAGCCTCTCACCTGCGACCAGACCTGCGCACTACATCGAGTCCACCATTTTCCGTTGTGATAGAAAAACGCAGGATATATCTTCTTCTTGATGAGTAACTTCCGCCGAAATGCCATGTCGATTTCGAAATCGGATGACATCGTAGGTGGAAATGGGACTGCGACGTTCACCTAGAAGGACAAAGCGACTGCTCAGGACATGACTTGCAGTTGGGATACAAATAAATATTCACCATGTTCAGAGTGAACTGAAAATCTTGACCTTCATCTATTATCTCTGTTCCCAAAATCTGGGCAAGTCTCTTCCCCCCTTCAAGGGCAATCCGATGGCAATAAGCATTGATGACATGTTCGCCTCCTAACCAAGCGCGAAAGTCGAGTGCACAAGACGCGCTAATATACGGTACGAAATCGATGGTGCCATTCCCTTGAGGTGTTGTTAGGGAAATCAACAGGACGATAAGATGGACTAACACTCGAATTGTTCAACAAAATTCAATACGTCCCGTTTCTCGGGAGAAATGTACGCATGTGAAGTGGGGAAAGAGGCCTTGATGATGTGCTGATTGCTAAACGATTTCGTTCAATTCTTTGAAGAGAACAGAACCCAAGCTTGTGACGCACCGTTTTGGAACATACAATAGCGCGCAACTTCGTTTCGCGTAAAGCCATTTGTGACAATTTGTAACCCAAAAATCCGGATCGGCCTCAGCGAGATTTAAGTCTGGCTCCTGTCCTATCGAATGGGCTCCATCAACCACACTCCAAACATCCTCCTCTTTACATATCTTGACCATCTCTTTCCAAGGTAGAAGAGCACCGGGAACTGAGATGATAGAGTCGATTATTGCAACAATCTTGGGACGCCGTCCTAGCTCACGAGCTGACTGAGCGCGCGTTTCGTTGAGAGATTGAAGATATGCGCGCCAATCTTGAATAATTTTGGTGTGGGAAGTCGGGAAGAGAATGGAAAACTGAGCATTCTCCGGATGCGGAGGGATATCGGAGATATATTGGGCCGTTGTAGAGATGGACTTGTACGATGTATTGCCTGGTCATTATTTGGGATGAGATATATTCGAAATACGATAGAGGGCTGAATTCACAGCTGCAAATAATATCGCCTTCGTTCCATGTAAAGTCTCTGAGAATAGTGTTCAGTCCATGGGATGCATTCGGTACGAATACGACTTCTTCTGCGTGTGCTGCACCGATAAACTTAGCCATACGTTCGCGAACATTACGGATAAGATCAATTGAAGTGAATCGGTGAAAAAGGTCAGGATTGGCCTCGGCCAGCGCGTAATACGGCTTTATAGCTTCTGCTACAGGTGATGGAAGAGATCCATATGATCCTAGCAATAATGATCAGTAAGAGAACACGAAAGAAATCTTTCTTGGGACAGACCATGGTTCATATTAATGTACTCTGGGTCAAACGAGAAGCATTCACGCATTTTGTGGCCAAAAGAAGGGGGATTGGAGTCAAACTGAAGCCTTTCCACTCCTGCCATGGATGGAAGGACAAAGGGTTAGAGCGGGAAGAACGAATTCCGAAGTCCCACTAGATTTCGTCTCTCGAATATATTATAGGAAGTCTATATCAAGAACGGAGGGGAAGCTGCAGCATTTGTGCTGAGGTTACAGATGCAAAGAAATCGGTAGCGCTCACTCATCGCGTAACTTGTATATGTTTGGCGTCAAAAAGCAGTTTCTCCACAACGCTCAGGCGCGTCTGCGAAATACGGATCTCTGCTCAGATATCAGCAGCCTGTAGCTTCCATAAGCTTTTCAGAGCCAGCCAAGAAGCTGTTGTCCAGAGCTATTGAAGCTAACGAGCACTTAGCGAACACACATGTTTTGCAGAAGTTTCCGCGGGATCCATAATGAACTCTTTCTCCTAAAACTTGTTAATGTTTCTCACTGTGTGTATCTTGGGTCCAGAACTCTCATCTGCAGCTTACTAAATACTACTCTTCGTACCCACAACCTTGTGGCCCGAAAACGGAGGTCAGAACACTTTAGTGCGTATGCTCCCACTATGCCCAATGGAAGCGTTCTTATCCTTCTAGTACTGTAAGAAGGAACAGCATTTCCTGTCATATATACGTGTTTTCTTACTCATCGACCCAGATATTACGCCTTTGGATGCTTCTACTTTTGAAGCATGGTGGTGATAAGGCTCCAGTGACTGATAGCGTTTCTATTCTGCACATACTTGATTGTCCCTTGAAGCGCCATATGGACTAGGTATTGATTCAGCCAGGACGACCTTACCTCAATACCTCCCATCATCCTGTGTTATCTTGGGCATCCCGCTGCATCCAAGATGTGATCCTCGCGGATGATCTTATCGTTCCCATGTACAGACGCGCCATAATGCCCAAGGACCGAGAAAACCGCGGGGTCTTATTATATACCACGTTCTGCATCTCTAGTTCCTTCGAACACCCACTTCCCCGAGTTGAATATGCACACGTTACGACTTCTATCGTTTCTCATAGTCTCTTATAGCCATGTCTTCGCAGCTCCAGCATCTTCCGATCCATGCGCGACGATCGCAGGCAAACTATTTGCCCTCCCAGCCGACGTACTGGCATGCGAAAGGTCCTTGCCTTTCAACGAAACTCTTCGCCAGAATGTCCTCACAACCATTTCACGAGTTTTCGACTTCTATACGTTCGAGAACTGGTATCTGGATTCTCCAGCACCCTTTCAAGAATCTACAAATAACATCCGGGCAAACTTGACCCGAATCAACACGACCCATTATGAGGTGAGTTTTTCCTTGCTGGTTTCTCCATTATAGCTGATGTTTATACTCTAGACAGACTACGATTTCAATATAGATATGTACGATTTCACTACTCAGCTGAATGACGGGCATACACGTAGAATTTCGCTGTTAAATGTTTTTCCTCATCTCAATGTTCTTCAGGCTGGTTCACGAATTGCTATACCAACTGGCAAAATATCCTTCCCGCCCCGTTCATTAACGTGGAAATAAACGGTACACAAGGTGTCTATATCGCGCCGGATTCCGTGGACTTCATATCCTTGATTGGAACGAACTACACAGACCTACTGGATGGTTTTGATTATCAGAGACTCGCTGGTGCACTGGTCAAAACTATCGAAGGGAAGGATCCTTACGACTACGCCGATTTCGTGGCAGACACAGTATCCGGTAATTATCTGGACCACGGCGTACGAGTCAACTCCGTCTTTTCGAGTTATCGAATCTCTGGGACAGATTTTTCGCAGAGGTTAGGTGATCTAGGCGAGTGTTTATTTTCCAAGTCAAGATCACGAGCTCAAACTGCTTTGCTGATACAGCTGGTCCCACTGGAGTCAAACAAACTTCTTTAGAAGTCAAACTCATCACCGCCAAATCTAACGTAGAGGAAACTGTTTCAATTCCTTTTATAGCTAGTTTTATAGGTGTAGCATTCACGGACCAGGCTTCTTAGTTCGTACCAGCCCTGTCTTCAACTTCCGTTCTGTCTGACGTTTTAGACTCTGATAGTTGGGAAAATAATTGTGCTGCCAATGCGGATACGAACGGTGTAGACTTACGGTCCTCCGGCTCTACAAGACGCTCCATAGATAATATTTCCCGGAGGCGGCTCGCGAAAGGCAATATCATCGACAAATCCAACGACAGCGCGATTGGTTTACCTCCACAATTCGTTCCTACAGCTCCCCAAGTGGACGGGAGTGAGGGAGTGATTAAGAACTTTATTCTTCCGGATAACCAGACTGGAGTTGTGAGTTGAAGTCCCTCAATTCCAGAATTTTCACTAAGTGTATCTGATCTTCAAGATGTTTGTCGGATCGTTTGAACCCGATGATTTTGACCAGTTCCAGGCAGACACCGTAGCAGCAATATCCGCGTTCCAAAATGCAGGCGTATCACGTCTGTTAATTGATTTGACAAACAATGGCGGTGAGTTGGCAGTCTATTTTACAACGTTATTTACGAAGGTTTTGTTTCAGGAGGATTCGTCTGTCTGGGCCAATTCTTGTTCCAGTATCTCGCCGGTTCTAACATCGGTTATCCGTATGTTTCTGTCGAAAATTTGCTTCCCAGTTTGACTTAGCATATCTTTAGTGGATTCGTATCAACCAATCGTGCTAATCCTCTTGCGCAAAAAATTGTAGCGGCGGATATCGCTCTTGGAAACGACGACACCATCACGTTTTACTCAGCGGACAATTGTGAGTGTCTTTCATTAATGTCTTCCGTTTTGCACTTTTCCATCTATACTTTATCCCCAGGGGCTTTCTTGAACGACACGCAAATGCCTGAGAGTTTTGACTACATCGACCCTTCGCTTCCTTTCGCCGTCAACACCGTCAACGAACCAACTTCTCAACGTTTCCATGTGGGTAGATACTCTCTTGGCCCGAACCCACATGGGTATTCACAAGGCTCGGCTGTAGGATACCTGTCAATTATCATTCACTCAGACGATACCTGAAGACCCTCCATTCCCTATTGAGTGAATTCAGTTCGGCCTCTTAGTTGCAACTGACAATAACTATGCTTTCATTGTTCGCTGGGAACGTCAGGAATGTGGCCATAGGTATAATATCCTATTCATGACTCCTTCGAGTTGAACACTCACCTTACCGACGAGTACAGTGAGCAATGGTAAGTAGTCAATTCCCACTAAGCCCTTGACCACCTTCCTAATCACCAAAAAAAAACAGGAAACTGTGCATCCACATGTGCAATGTTCAGTACTCTCATGAACGAGAGACTCCAAACTAAGATAGCCGTATTTGGTGGGAAGCCCGGCGAGAATGTCGAATTCAAAGGTGACCTGTTCTTGTAAACGAGCCTTTCTTCAACTCAACCCTCGACCTTCAACGTGCTTAGGAATGGCAGGAAACCAAGTATTGGAATGGGCCGATATTGATACGGAGATTAAGACTGCAGGGCTGAAGGATGTGAGCTGCATTTTTTTTTCGGAGAAATCCTTCCGATCTTCTATCTTTGCAGGATCCTCTGGCACCTCCCGATTTACTGGTATCAGGCGACTTTAGGTAAGTGTCTATTGATGATGTCCTTTGCATGGTCAAGAGCACCAATGCCTGGTAATCATTATTTAGACATAATTGGCGTACTGGTTAGCTTGATCTACCATACTGTTGAGGGATCTCTGACCAGACTATATATGCCAGCATGGAGCTGGTTCAACGAAAGCATTCCAATTGGTGAGTAAACATGAGCATAACAAACTGTTTTGAATAACTGAGTACTGATATGCTCAGCCTTCCTTTCCGAGCTTCCGAAGTGTAAGTTCATCAACTACGCACAAACAGCCGAGGCTCACGTGACGCTTTCTCGTGGTAGTACGTTTTCCTTATACACTTGAAACTTACAACGACCCTCAGAACCTATGGATTTTTGCGTGAGTTCGGTTTATCTCGACTTAGCTGGATGCTGGATGCTTATCTCGTGTGGTACTTAGAGCGAGTCGGATGTTTTCATGAGATGACTATCGCAGAGGCGAATGATAGAGACATAATCGCCGTATTCATATTCTCTTCGATGTTGAACGCATGAAATATAATCGTTTTGGAGCATCCCACAAGCAACTACAAGCAACCAAACCTCGTAGAAGGCAGTGCGCTGTAGTCTTCTTAGCAACGGTTGCGATTCAATGCCATCAAGTCGCAGGCGGCTCCCGATTGTGCTCTCTTAACTATAGATTACACACGAAGATCTGGATAGAATGGGTAGGATATGGCTATCATAAAGTATGTGTTTTTTTCGCTTCTGATTTCTGTTCACATTTATCAATTGAGTCTTATAAGCGGTAGATTCCCTTACTAGATTCTGCGATCCGAAAGGATGACTCTCGACAATTTGGCAATTTGGTTTACCTTTTTAGGCGTTTGGCACAGCTTCTGAACTCCGTTTTTCGTATGTTGCTTTGATACTTTGCCACCGTCGAACAAGTCTATATTCCTTAAATCCAACCCACCACCATATGAAGGTTTTCTCTTGCATACTCAACTTTTTTTTTCACCGACGCATGTACTATCATATGACTCCGCGTAAATCGCATTCAAAGCCTCCTAGTAAACATCACTTTTCTAACAAGTAAATCCTGCCTGACTGCCTCCATATAGATCCCCAAATTCATGTACAAAGTTCCCCTCGACCCCTACCTAGGCCACCTACCCCAGTGAGGTCTTCTATCTCGTCCCTTGATAGGTCCCTTCCTCCTCGTCCTCTTCCTGCTCCACCTCCCCTCCCTCTCAGATCATCGAGCCCTCATACAGACCATTTCCAAACTTCATTATCAACGTCCAATCACCAAAAGCATAAACATGCGTCTGTATTGTTGACACTCGACACATCCGCAGAAGTTCTGAGCCGTCCATCCAGCTCCAAGATACCCTTATCGTCTAGTCCAACCTCAATATTGCAGGCTCCTCCTACGCCAAGAACTGCGAGACAGAAACGTATAACAAAATTGCAGCGGCACCTCGGGGAAACGATACCGCAGGATCTCGTCCCTCTCACACCCGTGCCAGCGCCGCGTGCTCATAATCGGGAGATGTCGCACCCAGACACTGTACGAAGCAAGGGGAAAGGGAAAGGGAACTCCATGATCGCACAGCGATTAAGAGAGTTTGATCATGAGAAGACTCATACTTCCGATGCTGGTTCGGATGAAGAAGAAGAGGAGCTATGGGATCCTGCCATGGCACTTTATTCTGCTCAAAATTCAGGTGCAGATCCGAGATCTAGTACAAGGACGCACGGCACTGTCAGACAATGGTTATGGGAGAAAGCGGGTAAACGATGGGAAGAGGAGAACCCTGCAGACGTGGTGCGCGCTCTACGATCCCTATGAATATCATGATTTGCTTTATGTTGTATATTTCACTACATTTACTTCACGCATTTGTACACTGACTTGCATACTATCTTTCATTAATGCATCCACCTTCATAGTTACCGTTTATCCATTGCATTTATCTTTCATGATATGTTGATACACACTGTACTTTACTTCTACAATACTTTGAAGCTCAACTTTCCAAGAAATTATCGGTGACAGAGGCGGCCCAGGGGCGCAGTTCGGCTGGGGGATGAATTTTGTTTTCTTGTGGAAACACACTTCGGGGACATGTTCTCTTTTGCGGCTCAGCAAAACTGTTCCGATCCAAATTTGAACGACACTGGCATGATCAAATTCTTCAGTTTAATGTGAGGCAGATCATCTCTGTCCCTGCGCCTCTTTTTCCCACTTTATCTTCTGCCTTCTGCGACTCATACAAATGCGGATCCAGCCCTCGTTCATCCCTTCGCCAGAACATTCACGCGCAAATATTGGACTTCCATAGGTAGATAGCGAAGATAACATGACCATGCTAGCGGAGCGGATTTATCCCCACAGAAGTCTTGGGCAGTTCTCATTCAGAATCAAGCATGTCTCCGCTCAAGGCCACCGTAAATTGCGATATGGGAGAGGTGAGGCTAACTGATGCATGAAATCAATACCGCCTATCCTACTTCAGGGTTTTTCTCTATATACAATCGTAAGCGAAACTCTATAACCAATGTTGGGCTCCCTTCAATTAGTGGGACAGAGTGACGATGAAGTGTTGATGAAAACCATTCATCTTGCGAATATAGCCTGTGGATTCCATACATCGTGCGCCACACTTTCAGTCTATTGTTTTAATAAATCTCAGGACGTACACTTTCCTTTGATCAGTGACTTTGCAATAATGAACAAAACTGTTCAGTGGGCGAAAGAGAATTCGGTCCTTGTTGGTGCACATCCATCATTGCCTGACAGACAGGGTTTTGGACGTAGGGAAATGATAATGAAACCGGTATTTCGATATCACACTGTTCTCCGAGAGCATTTTTTCGCAAAGTCTCTTCAACAGGAGGAGCTTATATCTTGCTTTGTCTACCAAGTGGGCGCACTATGTGGTTTCCTTCAAAGGCATGACTTAGTCTTGAACCATGTAAGTTGATCAATGCTTTGTCTTTGTATCGCTAACTGCGTTAGATTAAACCTCACGGCGCTATATATGGGCAAACAGCGACGAACTAGCACGTGCTGCAGTCAGCGTTTGTAAAAAATTTTCTACTGTAGATCATCAAGTAGCTTTTCTCGGATTGGCGGGGACAGTGCACCAAAGAGCTGCCAAAGATATAGATGTCAAGTTTATCCCAGGTTCGTATTCTTAGGTGTTGTCGGTTCATTGTTAACTGTGTGCAGAATGTTGAACAGCAATTAGTAACACGGTGGATGTGAGATGCTCACTGGGTGTATTGAGGTCTTGAAGGAACTCAGATAGAGAAGTGAGAATGGGAGGCTTAATGTTACAGAGGAACATCTACAGTACTTATACTAACAAGAGTTACACTCTATAACAATAGAAGAGTAATAGCGACTCATGTATATAGCATGGAATGAGTCGAGAACAATCATAGTGTGTACATAAATGAACAGCATAGTAAGTATGCAGACCCAGAGACACACTGCTAGAGTCCAAGTAGCAAATAGCATAATGAGAGCATATAGTGCAAATGAAATACAGCAGTAAGGCTATATGTTGCATGAGTAAGAATCATAGATATATTGTTAAAGGGCTTTGAAATATACAATAGCTGTATGTTGATCATACCCTTACTTGTCAGTGCATGACTCATAGAATAAGGGCACATGACATTATGATAAGATAGACTTAAGCACTAATCTAATTCCAACACAGAATGGTTTGCCAACCTGGAGTACAATCAAATCCGGTGAACTACTCATCACCCAGTGCATGAAAAAGGATCACATTTCTCAGATATTTGTTACTCATCTTCTCAAGAGTCCACACTCCTGTGAAACATGACACTGTCATGACATGTGATATGTGATATGGGTACTTACTTCATTTTTCCTACATTTCCTCCTTTCTTTCCCTTTGCTACTGTCCAGATCCTTTTACACCTTTCCATATCCTTCTATATTCTTCTACTTCTTTCTATCATCCTTCAGAGCCTTCTATCATGTTTCAGATACTTCTATTGGTTTCCCATGCTGTTGCTTACTCATCTGGTAACAAGCTAGATGCTCGGGATCAGTGAACATCACAAACACCAAAACCAAACAACCTAGGAAGGCTGCTATCAAATTCATGCGAGGTACGTTGTCAAAGATTCCACTAAGGGAACCAAAGTACACTCTGCTTCGACCACCAATAACAATGTCTTGTGTCAGGGATGGTATATAGAAGAACCTCTGTAGTTCGACTAGTCAACCTAGGCACTGAACACACCAATATGTAGTTGCAACTGTCATGAAGTGAGCCACCCCTATCATTTTCCTTTCTTCACAATACACCATCCAAATACCCTTACCTATAATAATCATTCTGGAACCTTCCATCCTGCTCTATTAGTTCCATTCCATTCCTTGTGCCTGGGCTATACAGTATTACATCATAGTTCCCACACTCCACCTTGTATATATAAGCCAGCCCCCACAACCTGGTCCCTTATCTTGACCTCTTTGTTGTTGGGACCAGGTATGTCTTTACTTACTTATCTGTACCTATTATCAATATAACTTTGTCATTGGGACCAGTATCTGTCCACTTCTTGTCAAGTCTCCACTCCGCTCTGCCACTGTCATCACCTCTTTGTGACATTAGGTCAAGATCCCTTACTGCACTGATAGCCTACCGATTAGGTTATCCTTGCAGGTTCCACTTTCACCAGGTCTACTGACACTGCCGCACCAAGCCTGCCCACTCATACTATTGACTGCTCCACCTATCCACAAATGTTTGATACTAAAGACCAAACCCACATCCATAGCAAGAACAGCAACTCCTGGGCCAATTGCAGTTCTCAACTCTGTCCAAATGCCATTGCCAATTCCATCAGAAAAGAGGAGAACCTATCAGATGGTACCATGATCACACCCATCCTAGCCCTTACCCTGTTGTGACGTGCTACACAGGATACGGTACTTACTTCATTTTTCCTATATTTCCTTCTTCCTTTATCTTTGTTACTATTTGGATCCAGCTACACTCTTCCGCATCCTTCTACATTGTTCCACATACTTCTATCAACTTCCTGCGCTGTCGCTTACTCAGCTAGACACTTGTATATATAGTACAGTAAGCTGACACCTAGTTCCCCATCTTGACCTCTTGGTCTTTGGAACTAGGTTAGTACTTGTATCATTGTTTATCTTCAATATATTTACTTGGTCTTTGGAACTAGTTTTCCTTGTGTGACCCTAGCAATTGGCCCTCATGCTATCACTGCTGTCTTGATCATTATCTCTTTCAGCCTTTGTGTGTGGTGCTAGCCCCACTCCTCCCTTCAGCTTGTGCTTGAGCCTGCGCTTTCCTCCATGCTTTCTCCCTTCGTCACCACATACCCCATCGACACCCCCACCCGCTATGTCAAGCCCTGAAGTCAACACAAACCAGCTCATGGCACAGCTCATTGAGCAGGTGACTCAGCTTACCGCCAATCTCCACAAAGCCTCGGCCAAGTCGAGTATGAATAAGCCCGAGCTCTTCAAAGGCTCCAGTAGTATGGCAGCATGTTGCTTTATTGCTCAGTATCAAAGCTGGGCAATGGAACAACCAGATTTGAGCAACAATGAAGAGAAGCTGATTAAGGCGGCACTAGGATTCTTCTCAGGAAATGCTGCTGACTGGGCCACACTGTACCTCCTAGAATTCAGCCATAACCAACAACCTTTTAACAGACAATGGGAAGACTTCAAAGCAGCCTTCACCCTCCAATTTGAATCCATTGACGCAGGTATGGAGGCCTGGAATGCAATCCAGCATCTCCAACAAGCAAAAGGTCAAACAGTAGCAGAATTTGCACAGAAGTTCAAAGACATTGGTGACCAGACTGGGCTCTCGGATGTTGACCTACAAGAACACTTTCACAGTGGCCTCAACCCAGACATCCAAAAAAATCTCATTGTGGTCAATATAGCTCAGGGACTAGCCCCTACACTTGAGGAGGCAATCAGACAAGCAATCTTGGTGGATGTATTCCTGCATGGCCCCACCATGACAGGCCGTAATCTGGGCACTTCTCATACCTCTTCCCCCTCTGCTAACTCTCATGCCATGGATGTCAATGCCATGCACACCAGTGGTAACAACAGAGAGAGTTTTGTCGCCCAAATAAGAGGCAGGTGTTATGGCTGTGGTTCGCAAAGTCACAAGAAGAGGAACTGCACATACAAGGACACAGTATGCCACTACTGTGGGTGACAAGGTCACCTGGAATCAGTCTGCCAAGACAAGTTCATGGGTCTAGAACATGGCCAGAGTAAGTGTCAACAACCCCGCTGTCAACAAGTTGCGGCTTCCTCTTCAATGCCCTTTACTCTCTTCCCCAATGAACCTGTCCAAATCGCTGTGTCTATTCCAGTTTCTGCTCCATCTCCCACCACCCAGTTCCCAGCTACCCCAGACCTCTCCACTCAGATTGCCCAGCTCCAGGAGCTCCTGAACAGAGCCAACACCATGGCCCCAGCACCAGGTTCACAGGAGGGTTTTTAAAGCAGGTACCCATCTCAGCCGCACCAAGAGTACCCATTAATCAATTTGCTATACTACATTCTACCTCCACATACGATTTGCTCTCTGCTTGTAAAATACCTACTATTTCAGAATCAAATTCCAATTCATCACACTTCTGAATTCATGTGAAACTAAGAGGAAGGAATCACAGTATAGCAACTGTGGCCATGATTGATTCTGGAGCCACTGCCCTATTTCTGAACCAAGAGTTTGTCAACTGCCACCATGTAAGGACCTTTCCCCTCAGGAAACCTATTGGTGTCTTTAACATTGATGGGTCTGCCAACTGAGCAGGGCAAATCATGCACTTTGCACATCTAGCCCTGACTGTTGATAACCAAGAACAATGGACAGACCTGCTAATAACTAATCTGGGAAGCAAAGACCTAATTCTGGGACTTCCTTGGTTACGTAAAGCCAACCCAGATATTGACTGGGAGACAGGATGACTCTTGGTCAAACCACAACAGACAACAATAGAGGAGGTGGTAGAGCAAGATACTGCAGAGGAAATCAAAACAGTCATCACTCCTGAATCCCCACCAAGCATAGCAGAGGAGGAGGCAGAGGAATCACCTATACACCACATTCAAGCCAACCGATGAACCCGACATGCATGGGTGAAGTCAGGCATCCTACAGGAACAAACAGAGGAGGTCTGGTGTGTGGCAGGATTCACCTACTCCCAACAGCTAGCAGAACAGGCCCACAAAGCGAAACCTCTGAAAACCTTTGAAGAAATGGTCCCAGAAGCTTATCATGATTTTGAAAAGGTATTCTCTGAAACTGCTTCAGAACACCTCCCGGAACACCAACCTTGGGATCATGCCATTGAACTGATCCCAGGTGCACCTGAAACCATGTGCATGAAAGTCTACCCAATGTCATTAAACGAACAAGGTGAACTCGACCGCTTTCTAGATGACAAACTCAGAAAAGGCTACATTTGCCCCTCCAAGTCCCCACTGTCATCACCTGTCTTCTTCATAAAGAAGAAGGACAGAAAGCTCCATTTTGTACAGGACTACAGGAAACTTAACCAAGTAACCCTGAAGAACTGTTACCCCCTCCCACTGGTTGCCGACATTGTTAGCCATCTGCAGGGGGCACAGTATTTCACCAAATTTGATGTTAGATGGGGCTATAACAATGTTTGGATTAAGGAGGGTGATGAGTGGAAAGCTGCTTTTGCAACCAACCGAGGGTTATTTGAACCCAGCATAATGTTCTTTGGTCTCACCAACTCCCCAGCCACCTTCCAAGTGCTCATGAACACCATCTTTTCAGACCTAGTGGCGGCAGGGAAAGTAGCAGTTTACCTAGATGACATTCTCATCTTCAGCAACAAAATACAAGAACACCGACAGGTAGTGCGAGAGGTAAAATGGCTAGAGAAACATGACCTCTATGTTATATCTATGCAAGCTAAGTCTTTACGAAGCTTCGCGATCCATTCCGCTACTTAGATATTACTTATATCCTTTTACTACTATGCAATTACTTCGCGAAGGAATTCCGATGCGAAGCAATTACTCGTTATCTCTTATCATCCTTATCAGATTTACACTATCCCTTTTATATCTCTTCCTTTGTTCTTGACTTACGAGCTAACCCATTCGGGCATGGCATCACTTTGCGATCCTGACTTACCTTTAGTATAAAGTTACGGTATCGAATAGGTAGTTCTTTAGTTTAAATATCAACCTTGATAGCACTTCGATAGTGATACCAATTAATCCTCTATCCATATCATCGTTTTAACATCCTCGCTGTCAGTACATTCCGCGATAGTCATCGTGAATGGAACACATTTACCTTTATTCTCTTGCGGACATGCAAAGTGTCGAGGACTCTACTAATAGTGGAGTCAAGGTCTGACTACTGAGTCTAGGATCGTATTACCTCACGAAGTATTTTACTTCGTATTTTCCCGCAATCATCCCGCGATCACTTCTGACGATCCCTTTGTGCACGATCATAACACTCTACCTGCGACCCGAGAAATGCGAGTTTGAGGAGCTTCAGATTGAGTATTTGGGACTAGTGATTTCAGAAGGTGAAGTGCGCATGGACCCAGTAAAAGTAGCTGCAGTTTGTGACTGGCCTATCCCAAAGAATCTGTGAGAGCTATGGGGATTCTTAGGTTTTGCTAACTTCTACTGCCAATTCATATGGAACTTTGCCCACATAGCATGCCCTCTGAATGACCTAACCAGGAAAGATGCAGGCTTCAACTGGGGAACACACCAACAACAGGCATTTGACACCCTAAGGGAAGCTTTCATCACAGCACTGGTATTGGCACTCTGGGACCCCAACAGGCTCATGCAGCTCGAGGTAGATTGTCAAGATCGTGCAACTCCAGAATTGCAGAATAATTGCGATTTAATCACGGAATAATCGCAATATAATCACGGAATGATCGCGATGTAATTGTGGAATTGGTTGGGAATGTGAGGGGATAATTCCCTTGCAAAGGGAGGAACAATTCACAGAGTTATGGATAGGTAGTTGGACATCGACACTACTATTGGTAGTGCTCTCAACATGTCGATGGTCCAATATAAAGGTAATAGCAGCATCAGTTCACAAAGGTTGCTTCACGGAACGTCAGAGCTGTGTTGAGAATGTATCACAGATAGTGAACATCTGTAATACGAAGAGAGAGCAGATCTAAGTTGATATTAAAACTACAGAACTACCTATTTGATGTTGTAGCTTTATACTATGCATTACATAAGTGTCAAGAAGCAATACTAACTCCGAATAGACTAGCTTATGGAGTAAAGAATAAAGGAAGGGGTATAATAGGTACAGTACTCATCCAATAACAATGAGGAAAGATAATGAAGGATTCCTGGGCTTAGGAACTCTTTACGAAGTAGGTAAATGGATCGCGGAATCACAGAATAACTTGATTCACATACATATGACATAGATGCATCAGGCTTCGCTATGGGGGGAGCCCTAATGCAGAAACAAGATGATGGTCAGTGGCACCCAGTGGCATTCCGATCAGCCTCCATGCAACTGGCAGAACAAAACTACGAAATCTATGACCAAGAGATGCTGGCCATCATTGAAGTGCTAAAGGACTGGAGAAGCTTCTTGGAAGGATCACCACAAACCTTTGAGATCCTCACTGACCATGCAAACCTGGAATTCTGGCATTCTGCTCAGGACCTCAGTTGATGACAAGCATGATGGGCACTGTGGTTATCCCAGTTTGACTTTCAGCTCACTCACACACAGGCTGACACTCTCTCTCACATGGCAGTGCATCAGGTTTTGGACAATGAAGACAATCAGCAACAGACCATTCTGAAACCAGCCCACTTTATGCAAGTGGCAGCAACTTCACTACAGAATCCATTGGAGGACCACATCCAAAAGGCATTGTGAAAGGAGGCCCAAGTACTGGAAGGACTGGAAGAGCTTAGGAGGAATGGTCTCAAATGCTTGGCCAATGGGATAGCGGAATGGGAAGAAGACAACGGACTAGTGTACCACCAAGGTAGGGTATATGTCCCACCAGACAATGACCTATGGAAAGAAGTACCAATGCCATGACAACCCCTCTGCTGGTCACCCTGGACTTCACAACACCCTTGACCTCATTAGCACCCATTTTTGGTGGCCCACCCTGCGATCCTTTGTAGAAAAATATGTGGAAGGATGCGAGACTTGCGCAAGGAAGAAGATACAGAGACACCCATGAGCAGTAACACTACCCCTAGATGTCCCAGCAGGTGTCAGCAACTCGCTAGCTCTCACAAGAGACAACCAGGCGTCACACGATAGACGATGAGCAAGAGGACGAAAAAGCAAAAGAGGATGGATAAAACAACCCAACTACAAGTCTAGCTACCGAGGAGAATAGACGAGAATAGAGCTAAGGAATATAACTACAAAATACTAAGTCTTATATACTATTGGGATATGAAGCTGTGAGAGATATCTCGCGCCGTAACCGTGAGGATCTACAATAAGAGTCGCTCGTATCCATAAGTAAAGCTGTAGGTATTAGGTGAGTAAACAATAAGGCAATATAGAAAGAAGCATGGAAGCGGAATGATAATGACGTTGTCCTGTCAATGAACTGACAGGCACGAGAGAGTCGCGCCTAAGTGAAACGACAACGTGAGAACAATAAGGTTGACGCGTGTAACCTAAATGATAATGAAAATATAATAAGCGCTAGTGTAAGCGCTTTGGTGATTAGGTAAGTAAATAAAAGAAAAGGAAAAGAATAATAAAAGAAAAGAATAATAATGAAAAAAGATCGTTTCATGACAGCAGGCTTGTGGGAAGAAGTGGGAGCTGACCTGATCACACAGCTGCCCAACTCACAAGGGTATGATGCTATCCTAGTCTGCACTGATCTCTATGGTAAACAAATCCATGCAATTCCTTGTACGGCCTCAATCACAGCAGCACGTGTGGCCAACATCTACTATTGTGAAAATTTCTGCCTCCATGGTCTTACCCTCCACTTTGTATCAGACCAGGGACCCCAGTTTGCAGCAAAACTCATGTGATTGCTACTCTCCCACCTGGGAATCAAATCAAATCTCACATTGGGATATCACCCCCAAGTGAATGGACAGACCAAATGGGCAAACCAAGAAGTTGAAAAGTACCTCAGGCTCTATGTGGGACATCATCAGGATGACTGGGCGGAGCACTTGCCAATGGCAGAATTTGTGATTAACTCCCACACCCACTCTGCACTTGGAACATCCCCATTTGAACTCACCTATGGTTACCTTCCTCTGTTTAACATTCCAGATTTACAATGGAGTGGGATTCCGGTGGTGAATGATCACATCCAAATACTGCGAGATGCACGACAGGATGCTGGGGCAGCACTACACCTGGGGAAAAGATGGCAAAAGGAAAACTACGAACATGGAAAACAAAAGGCACATCAGTTCCAAGTGGGAGATCAGGTCTGGGTAAGCGCAGATGTTAAGACTGTTCCGGTGAGGTCTAGTATGAATAGTATAGTATACAGTGTTCTGATAGTTTCCAGGTTTGAATGGTAACTACCAATCAGTAGAAAAGTGGAAAGGTAAAGTCGAACAAGAACCTTAGCACCACTTTCAGTAGTGCTCCCGCTATGTCGTAGTGGTTCTGTGGACGTTCATAGATTTAGGACGTCCGGAAGTCGACTGGATAAGTTCAGACAACTATCAAGTTAGACTGGAAAGCCCAGACGGAGTTATAGGGATAACCTCTCTAGATCGGAATGATCTAAGTTGATATTTAAACTGGAGAACTATCTACTGGACACTAATGCTTATATACCAGTAATCCTAATTGTTAAAGGAAGAACAATGAGTATCTGGAATAAAACAATAAGTATTGTAAAAAGTTCCCGATAATATAATTAAAAGATAATAGGGTGGGAATTAAAAGTAATCATATCCGTTAACATCAGATGTCGCCATATGGTCCGGTCCCAAACCGATAAGGAAAGGATAGGAATGAATTACCATTGTTGTTTCCATAACTTCCGGATGTTCCGTACGAGGTAGCAGAAGCATACCCATAACAGTATTCCCCTATTAGGCTTTTGCCCTCAAAAGCCTCGTACGACAGCCATTCATCGGAAAAGTATTGATCCAATCAACAGATCAGAAAAGAAAATACTAATCAGAAAGTTTCAGAATTTGATCGGTCAGCCACATTACGGTTGGTAGGCTATAAATACCCGTTTGAATAAAATTTTCTAAGTCCCCACTTTCTCTTTCTTTCTTCCATGTCTCCTTCCATCTCCCGTACCAACTCCTCCCTGCCCTTGGACGATGAGGAAGAGGCTGAGATCTCCTGCCTCCAGAAACGGAAGGAGGAACGAGCCAAACTTGAAGCCGAACACAAGGCTGAGGAAGAAAAGGAAGAGGCTGCTGCAGAGGCCCACCTTACTGAAATCCGTCAATGCAAGGAAGAGAAGAGAAGGGAAGCAGAAGAAGAACAACGGCGGATTGCAATGGAGGCCGCCCATAGATTAGCTGAAGAAAAGGTCATGGCTGAGGAAGTGGCCAAGCAGAAGGAAGCCGAGAAGGCTAATTTAGCGAAGGAGGGGGAGGAGGAGAAATTGGAAACTTCTATATCCAAGAAACGAAAGCATATTCTTGTTAAGGTGCGTCTTAACTCAATTTTCTCTCCAGCTTGTTCTAATGTTTCCCTCAGGTCGCTGCATCGGTAGATCCTACTCTACGAAATGATGACTCCTTGTCCTCGGAACCCGAGGACGCCGACAACGATGATGACAGGGCTCCAGAGCCAGACCCAATCACTTTTCCTCAAAAGACTTCAAAGTGCGACTGATGCCTTGCGAAAGGCATTCCTTGTGACATGGTAGGAGTCCGGTCCTCCTCTTGCCAGGCTTGCCGCAGAGCCAAAGTCCGCTGCTTGTTGGTAATGACCAGACATCCCAGGGAAAGTAAGCAGGTGAAAAGAGAAGAAGTGGTTGCGTCGTCCAGCAATCGGACTATGGAGGATCTCCAAGGAGATGTAAGGGATCTGCATCGGCGATTAGGTCTCCTGGAGGACATGGTTCATTTTCTTGTGAGAGTCCGAGGTGACGAAGATGAAACGGAAGAAGAGCGGATGAAAAGAATGGGGGATAGAAAGGGTAAAGGCCGAGAATAGGCCTAGTAGTAGAATTTTGGACTTTGAATAAAATTTCGATTCTTTTAATATTGTGTCCTAATAAATTGTCCGGTATTGGACTTAAGTAAAAAATTATATCGTAGTTGAAACAGAAAAGTAAGGAATATGCCGAATGAAATTGGCCAATAATACTTGTAAGAAATGAGTTTAAATTTCGGACGGATATGTCCAGATAGCAGAAGTGTAAAAATTAGCGGAAGTGCGAAAGAGTAGGTGTACGAAATTCCGGTAAGGGATTATCGCTCAATAAACTATCATGGTAGTAATCCCTTCAGTCGATTTCAACCATTCAGAAGTGAAAAGAAAATATAGAAAAAGATAAGTAGAATCGTACAACAATTTTAGTTGATGTCCTGCAAGGGTCCCGGCTTCGATGGGTATCAGTTATGGAATTCTCCGAGGAGTTCATCGGCATGCATTTCGTCGGCTCCAATCCACGAGAATTCTTCTTTGGTACCTTCATAACCTTTCCAATGGATAAAGTACCATAATGGACACCATCGGTACCTACCATCCATTTTCGAATCTAGGATCTCTGCAACTTCAAACTCCTGTTCACCATCTACCTCGATCGGAGGTGGCGGAGCTTGCGTGCGGTTAGGTATCAGATTGGGAGTGTACAGTTCCAATTGGGAAACATGAAATATGGGGTGTATTCTGGAGAGGTAATCTGGTAGTTGTATCTTGTAGGCTAATGTTCCAATGCATTCAGTAACCTTGAATGGGCCAAGATACTTTTCCGAGAACTTCGGAGTGGGCCGGGTCGATCGGATGTGTTTGGCTAATACAAAGACTTCAGATCCAATCTGGAAGTCAGGAGTGGAAATACGCTTCCGGTCAGCCTGTTCTTTATACCAATGCTGAGCATTAGTAATTTCATCACGAAGGAATGAATGGACTTCATCCAAGTTGATGACAAAATCACGAGCCCGATCGGATCGGATATCAACTTCCGGTCGAATGGATACATTCGGATGGTAACCTTTGTTAGCGAAGAAGGGTGTAATACCTGTAGATGCATTTGGTGCATTATTGTAAGCAAACTCGGCCATTGGTAGAAGGCAGGACCAATTGTCCTGTTGGTAATTGCAATAAATGCAGATATATTGCTCCAGGGTTTGATTGACTCGTTCAGTTTGACCATTGGCTTCGGGGTGATATCCGGAAGTATAGTGAATGTCACGAAACAATCTTTTCATTATTCTTTTCTTTTATTTACTTACCTAATCACTGAGGTGCTTACACCAGCGCTCATTATATTTTCATTATCATTTAGGTTACACGCGTCAACCTTATTGTTCTCGCGTTGTCGTTTCACTTAGGTGCGACTCTCTCGTGCCTGTCAGCTCATTGACAGGACGACGTCATTATTGTTCCGCTTCCATGCTTCTTTTTATATTACCTTATTGTTTACTCACCTAATACCTACAGCTTTCCTTATGGATACGAGCAACTCTTATTGTATATCCTCACGGTTACGGCGCGAGACGTCTCTCACGGCTTCATATCCCATTAGTATATAAGACTTAGTATTTTGTAGTTATATTCCTTAGCTCTATTCTCATCTATTCTCCTCGGTAGCTAGACTTGTAGTTGGGTTGTTTTATCCATCCTCTTTCGCTTTTTCGCCCTCTTGCTCATCATCTATCGTGTGATGCCTGGTTGTCTCTTGTGAGAGCTAGCGAGTCGCTGACAGTGAAGTTCCATATTTAATGATTGGCCGAGGGCCCGGAAGAATGCGGACACGAATTCTGAGCCTCGGTACTCCGTGTTTCAAGAAGATGTGAATGACAAAAAGTTCAGCTAATTGTTCAGATGTGATTGTAGTATGACACTTAATAAAAATGGATTGCTTTGATGATTGATCCACAATGACTAGGATGGAATTGTAACCATCCGACATCGGAAGTTCTTTGATAAAGTCCATGGATATGGAATCCCAAGGGTGCGTCGGTACCGGAAGAGGTTTTAGCAATCCATAAGGCTGATGTCAGCGGGACTTGTTCCTACCACAAGTAGTGCAGGAGGCAATGTAGTCTCGTACAAAATCTCGGACCTTAGGCCAGGTATACTGCCGACGAATGGATTCTAGAGTCCGGTTTTGACTGAAATGGCCAGAAAGAGGGTGACCATGGAAATATCGTAGAACTTGTAGCTGTAGATCCGAGTGATTCAGAACATATATCTGGTTATCAAGTCATAGTAGATCATCTTTGCCCAATGTCCATCAAGGTTTAGTAGCGTCTTGGGCATATGTGAGACCTAGTGCAGACTCCGGATCAATTGGTAATGATTGCCGAATTGCTTCATGTAAAGCATTAATGTCCATAACAATCGATGCCCGGAGGACCGGTCCTTCAAGGAAAGTAGCCCGAAGTGAAGCAGTCAGCTGTTCATTAGTGAATACGGGTCAGAAGTTCTGTGGATTGACTTGGGCATATCCAATATCCCCCTCTTTTGGGTAGACATCCCATCGTCTAGTGATGGAGTCCGGCTTTTCCCCTAATTTGCCCGGTCGGAACCGGATCACCAAATTGAATTGGTGAAGGTATTCAGACCATCGGACTTGTCTCCGAGTCAGAACTTTCGTTGTGGAGAAGTACTCAAGATTTTTATGGTTGGTGACCACATCGATCGGGTCTCCGGCGCCTTCGAGGTAGTGCCGCCAAGCTTTAAAAGCTTCGAAAATAGCTAGAAGTTCTTTGTCATGAACATCATAATTTAGTTCCGCTGCATGAAGCGTGCGGGAAAGAAAAGCGATTGGATGTACTTCCCCGTCTGAAAGCTGAATTGAAAGGATTGCTGCGATCACATAGTCCGAAGCATCGGTCTCCACGATGAGTGGTCGATTAGGTTCCCAGTGAGCTAGAATAGGAGCGCTGGTGAATGCATGCTTGAGATTTTCGAAAGCCGACTGGCATTCTGCAGTCCAAATCCAATCCATTGTTTTTTGGGT
The DNA here is from genome assembly GCA_028011355.1 of Lentinula aciculospora. Classification (NCBI taxonomy): domain Eukaryota; kingdom Fungi; phylum Basidiomycota; class Agaricomycetes; order Agaricales; family Omphalotaceae; genus Lentinula; species Lentinula aciculospora. Next base: position 2,326,722 of record JAOTPV010000008.1, read on the forward strand.
GAGTCAGGTTAATGGAATCACAATGTCGCCATAATTGTAAATGAAATGCCTGTAGAAATTGGCAAATCCGAGGAAAGACTGAATATCTTTGACCTTTTGAGGCACTGGCCATTCGATAATAGCTTTTACCTTATCCGAAGACATGGTAAGGCTGGTGGGAGATAAAATGTACCCAAGATATTCGACCGTGTCAACTCCGAAGAAACATTTCGCAAGATTGCAATAGAGTTGAGCTTGTCGGAGTCTTTGGAGGACTTCTCGGACATGTTCCTCGTGATCTTCCAGATTATCGGAATATACTAGTATATCGTCAATGTAAACGATCACATAAACGTCTAGTAAGTCCGCAAAGATAGAGTTAACAAATCTTTGAAATGCAGCTGGCGCATTGGTGAGCCCTTCCAGTATTACTTTCCACTCATAAGACCCGTAGCGGGTCCGGAAAGCAGTCTTCCATTCATCACCTTTGGCAATTCGTACGAGATGATAGGCATGAGCTAAATCGAGTTTAGTGTATATGGCCGCCTTTCGGGGTGCATCCAGCAAGTCAGATATTAAGGGTAATGGGTATCGGTCCTTCTTCGTGATGTGATTAATTCCTCGGAAGTCAACACATAGTCAGAGAGATCCATCCTTCTTCGGTGCAAATAGAACCGGTGCGCCATATGGTGAAGAGGAGGTTTGAATTATACCTGTAGCTAGTTGCTTATCCAGGAAATCGTGAAGGGCCCCCAATTCTTTTGGAGATTAGGGGTACAGTCTTCCGAGAGGTGGCTCCACACCTTCTTCTAAATCAATCTTTAGGTCGTAAGATCGATGTTCTGGAAGCTCTTCAGAAGAGCTCTTGTTGAAGACATCAGCAAATTCAGCATATTGATCCGGAAGGGTAGATCCTCGTTCCTGAGATTCAAATTCTTCAGTACTAGAACCTTTAGCAGTAATTTCGGAAGGGATGTAACGAAATAGGATCGGCTCGATACCAGTGTCCTTGCAGACCTGGTTGAAAGCCACTGCCCCCAGAAGTGCGATGTTGATGTCCGGTTTTTCCGCAGATTCGGTACGAGATCCCATTTGCGATACTGTTGGGTATGAGTAGATGGGTTCATATGGAAATTTGTCCGTGAGTGGACAAGGTGTAAGGTGAGAGTGAGGTTTAGAGCGTGATGCATCTGGTTTTGCTAGTAGCTCCGGAGGTGGAGCGGACACTTCGGATCTTGAATTTAAAGTATCCGGAAGTGTAGATGTCTGTTTGAAAACATCTCGGTCAGTGTTTCAGAAAGAAATTGTTTTTGTAACCCAGTCAATCAACATATTGTAGCGGGACAAAAAACTATATCCTAGTACGGCTTCGCAAGATGAATCCAATGAAGTAACATAGAAGTTAATTGTAAAAGACTCGCCGGTCGGAAAATGGATTGAAAGTTCGACAGTTTCCGAAATAGAATTTGCGGTAAGAGAACCATCGAATAAACGGAGATTGATCAGAGATATAGGTTTTGTCGGAATAGAATGTTTTTTTACATAGGAAGAATTGAGAAAAGAGTCTGTAGAACCAGAATCAAGTAAGCATGGAAATTGTAGTAAAGATAATGTACCGGCTGGTTCTTCCGGTGATTGAAATTCAGTAGTAATTGTAAATTGGAGAGATCGTTCATATTCAGAAAGAGCGGATGTGTTAAGTTACTTCCCCTGGGTAGGCACGAACCGAATCAACGCAACTCTCGCTTCATACCGGGGTACAAGAGCTGCGGATTATTTTTCCGAATCATCCGAAGATGATCGGACGTTTGTGGTAGCATCCTCAACCTCCGCTGCTCGACCGCGAGGTTGGCTTGATTTCCGATTAGGACAATCTTCTATTTTATGCTTACCACCACAGAACATACACAGGTTGAATTTCCTGCATCTCTCCTTCTCTTCCAGCTTGACCTTGCCATCCGGTCCGAGATGTTTCTGGTATGGCTTCGCCTGTTGAGAAGTTGAAGAGTTCGAAGAAGATTGACCCGAAGGTCCGCTGCCAGCCGATTTGTTCTTATTGTCGAACCAAGGCTTCTTCCCTTGATTCTGACCGGTAGTCTGTGGGCTATTAGTACCTTTAGACTGATTTTCCAATGAAGCAGAAGTTTTGTTTGAAGGATTCGGATTACCCTTCTTACCCAGGTTTGAGGTTTTACTCCCTGAACCTGATCCGCCATAATGAGCAGACTCTCGTTTCTTCTCTTCTTCCCTTCGCCAGTACCGGTTGTTGATCTGGAGAACCTCTGCCCAATATTCGGCAAGGTTTCGAGGCTCCGGAACACGGGCCATTTCATCCTTAATTCAGGATGCTAGGGCATGCTGATAAGCCCACTTCAAGGAACTTGAATTCCAATCAGTGAGAGCAGTGAGTGTATTGAATCGGATGTTAAATTTATGAACCGATTCGTTTTCCTTCATCTTTAAGTTTCCGAGTTTATCCTCGGCATCCCCCTGCGCATCGTAAAGACCAAAATTATCTTGTAACTCCTTCACGAGTGCCGAAAAAGAACTGGTCCACATAGGAAGTGAGACCGCATTGGGGTCGAGGATATCCGGCTTGAACCATTCGCGAGCGGATCCACTCAGATAAGACAAGGTGTAGGCAATCTTGCTTTGATCAGTGAAATAGTTCGGTCGATCTAGGAAGACGAGGGATAAGGAAACTAGGAAGGATTTAAGTTTCTGAGGCTCAAGACCATCGAAAACATCTGGTTCCCAAACTTTTGCTTTACTGGATTCGGAAGGCTCTGATCGCATATTTGTGATCGCATGACCCAATCCTTTGAGTGTTCCTCGGAAAGCTTGGAACGTTTGAAGAAACTCCCATTTGGAAGAGTTGTTGTTTGGTGGGAAGATTGGTCTCCTAGGACTTCCCTGTCCTCTGGATCCCTCACCACCTGGTTCACCCGGACCTCCAGGTCCACCACCACCTGGTCCTTCATCATCATCCGATCCATCCGGGTCAGCTGGATTTTCTTTGGCCCCTACCGCATCTTCCTCACCATCTTGATCCTCCCAATTATCTTCTTTGGGATGATCTTCTTCCTGTCCTTCAGGAATTTGAGTGTTGTCCAGTGCATTTCCGGCCAAGAGCTGTCTGAAAATGGCTGCTGCCGTTGGTGATGGAGGTATAATTGCGGATGACGCGGTAGCTATTCGAGTTGCCATCTGTGGTGTTCTTACCTGAACCGGTATTCCAGTTGCGGTGTATAGTGTTTGGATTTTGTAGTCTAATGTTTTGGTATTTCCTCCAATTGCAAACTCCGGATTCACCTCCGCAGTGGAATGTGCAGTTGATGTCATTGGTCCGAAAACATTTGTTCTCCTTCGCCCTCCTAAGACCGATATAGATTCGGAGTATGGTGCGAAGGATTGTGCATTAGCGAGGAAAGGGTTTGACTCTTCAGCCTGATTTGGTACATCCGAATTGTTAGTGGTTCTGGTGAGAGTTCTCGTCCGGTTCCTCTGGGCTTGTTGAGTTATTGGAGGCGCCATGAATACTGTGGCGACGAGGACAGAGACGACGGAGCAAAAGCACAAGCACAAGCACAAGCCAAAACACAACTAGCGAAGCCCTTGACAGCGACAACACTTAGTGCACTAAGGCGGAAAGGATAGAGTGATCTCAACAGCAGTGATGGCACGAAGGGCCAAATCACAAGGGTTCAAGTAAGGCAAGCTAGTCCCCAATGACCAAGTTAGTATTGAATGTAGCAAAGACAGAGATACAGTGACGAACCTAGTCCCCAATGACCAAGAGGTCGAGATAGGGAACTAGGAGCTAACTACGGTACTATATATACTCGTCTGACAATAAGAGCTGAGAACGAATAAGAATGTAAACGGTGGAGCGTGAAGATAATAAACAGAGGTGAGAAGATAAGAGTGCGAGAGCGCAAAGATGAAGAGCGAATGGGAATAGTTCCAGAGCAAAGTGCGAGAAGGAATAGGGAGGAGCGAATGGGAATAGTTCCAGTAGATAATAACAGAGCGACAGCGCGAGAGGGATTTTAAAGAGGAGCGAATGGGAATGATTCCAGGGAACAATAATGGAGCGACAGCGTGAGAAGGATTGGAGAGAACAATGGGAAAGATGGTATCAGGTGAGAAGGGATGGAACAATCATGGATGAAAGGAGCGCTGAGCGATGAATAGTCATAACCACGATCATGTGATGAAAGGAAAGAAAGCACGTGAAAGAAAAGAAACGTAGGGAAAATGATGTAAGTACCGTGTCACGACAAATACAAATGAGTACGACAATAGCGAGTGATAGTTTAAATATACTGTTAAGACTGTTCCGGTGAGGTTCCGTGAGGTCTAGTATGAATAGTATAGTATACAGTGTTCCGATAGTTTCCGGGTTTGAATGGTAACTACCAATCAGTAGAAAAGTGGAAAGGTAAAGTCGAACAAGAACCTTAGCACCACTTTCAGTAGTGCTCCCGCTATGTCGTAGTGGTTCTGTGGATGTTCGTAGATTCAGGATGTCCGGAAGTCGACTGGATAAGTTCAGACAACTATCAAGTTAGACTGGAAAGCCCAGACGGAGTTATAGGGATAACCTCTCTAGATCGGAATGATCTAAGTTGATATTTAAACTGGAGAACTATCTACTGGACACTAATGCTTATATACCAGTAATCCTAATTGTTAAAGGAAGAACAATGAGTATCTGGAATAAAACAATAAGTATTGTAAAAAGTTCCCGATAATATAATTAAAAGATAATAGGGTGGGAATTAAAAGTAATCATACCCGTTAACATCGGATGTCGCCGTACGGTCTGGTCCCGAACCAATAAGGAAAGGATAGGAATGAATTACCATTGTCATTTCCGTAACTTCCAGATGTTCCGTACGAGGTAGCGGAAGCATACCCATAACAGCAGAAGACATCAAGCTCCAACTTTCCAGTGAGAAACTTGGGGATCAACAGCTAGGTCCTTATGCCATTTTGGAGAAGGTTGGCCCCCTGGACTACTGCTTAGACCTCCCACTGTCACTGGACTACATCCACCCTGTGTTCCACATCAATAAATTGTACTCTTGGAGAGGGAACACCATCAATGGCAAAATTGCAACACCACCGGAACCTGTTATATCTATGCAAGCTATGCCCTTACGAAGCTTCGCGATCCATTCCACTACTTAGATATATTACTTATATCTTTACCACTATGTAATTACTTCACGAAGGAATTCCGACGTGAAGCAATTACTCATTATCTCTTTTCATCTTTATTGGATTCACACTATTCCTTTTATATCCTTCCCTTTGTCTTTACTTACCAGCTAACCCATTCGGGCATGGCATCACTTTGTGATCCTGACTTACCTTTAGTATAAAGTTACGGTATCAAATAGGTAGTTCCCTAGTTTAAATATCAGCCTTGATAGCACTTTGATAGTGATACCAATTAATCATCTATCTGTTATGGGTATGCTTCCACTATCTCGTATGGAACATACGGAACCAACAATTATAATTCATTCCTTTTCTTTCTGTATCAGTTCAGGACTGGACCATATGACACATCCGATGTTAACAGATACAATTACTTTTACTTCCCACATTATTATCTTTTATTTATATTATTGGGAACTTTTCACAATACTTATTGTTTTATCCCAGATACTCATTGTTCTTCTTTTAACAATTAGGATTACTGGTATATAAGCATTAGTGTCCAGTAGATAGTTCTCCAGTTTAAATATCAACTTAGATCATTCGGATCTAGAGTGATTATTACTATAACTCTGTCTGGACTTTCCAGTATTACCTTCCAGTTGTCCGAACTTATCCAGTCAACTTCCGGACACCCGAAATCTACAAACATCAATGGAACCACTATGACATAGTGGGGGCACTACTGAAAGTGGTGCTAAGGTTCTTGTTTGACTTTACCGTTCTGCATTTCTACTGATTGGTAGTTACTGTACAAACCCGGAAACTATCGGAACACTCTATACTATCCTATTCACCCTAGACCTCACGGAATCTCACTGGAACAGTCTTAACACTATCCATATCATTGTTTTAACATCCCTACTGTCAGTACGTTCTGCAACGGTCATCGTGAATGGAACATGTTTCCCTTTCTTCTCTTGCAGACACACAAAGTGTCAAGGACTCTACTAATAGTGGAGTCAAGGTCCAACTACCTAGTCTAGGATCATATTACCTCGCAAAGTAGTTCTCTTCGCTATTTCCCGCAATTACCCTGTGAATGTTATGATCGTGCACAAAGGGATCATCAGAAATGATTGCGGGATGATCACGGGAGATAGCAAAGATAATTACTTCGCGAGGTAAAACAATCCTAGACAATGTAGTCAGACCTTGACTCCACTATTAGTAGAGTCCTCAACACTTTGTGTGTCCACAAGAGAAGAAAGGGAAACATGTTCTATTCACGATGACTGTTGCAGAACGTACTGACAGTAGGGATGTTAAAATGATGATACGGTTAAGTGATTAATTGGTATCACTATCGAAGTGCTATCAAGGCTGATATTTGAACTGAGGAACTACCTATTCGATACCGTAGCTTTATACTAAAGGTAAGTCAGGATCGCGAAGCGATGCCATGCCCAAATGGGTTAGCTTGTAAGTAAAGAACAAAGGAAGGGATATAAAAGGGATAGTGCAAATCTGATAAGAATGATAAGAGATAATGAGTAATTACTTCGCGTCGGAATTCCTTTGCAAAGTAATTGTGTAGTGGTAAAAGGATATAAGTAATATATCTAAGTAGCGGAATGGTTCGCGAAGCTTCGTAACAAGTTAGCTTGCATAGATATAACAGATTCAAACTAAATGGTATGTGTGAGCAAGATCGAGTTTGGTATAAAACTTAGCTTTTTTCGGAGCATCTAGTAAATCAGAAATGAGAGGCAAAGGATAGCAATCCTTCCTTGTGATGTTGTTAAGACCGCGAAAGTCTATGCAAAGGCGAAGTTTTCCATCCTTTTTAGGTACAAACAATACCGGAGCTCCGTGAGGAGAGGACGAAGGTTGAATAGCACCTGATTCGAGGTGCTTATCAATGAAATCATGTAGAGCCTCTAATTCTTTGGCAGAAAGAGGGTAAAGGCAACCAATAGGTGGTTCGGCACCTTCCTCCAATTCAATCTTGAGGTCATATGGTCAGTGCTCAGGCAGCACTTTGGATTCAACTTCGTTGAAGACATCCGCGAAGTCTGCATAATGTTTTGGTAATGGTGAGGGATTACTTTTATTTGCTGAAGTTGTCGAAGCAGCTTGCGCTGTAACTTCGCTGTGAACCGCACGTAAAATCAATGGTTCACACTTGGCATTCTTGCAAGCATGGTTGAAGAGTTCCGCATTGACAAGAGCAATGTCGATCTCTGGGTTTTCGAGTTGTGAAGCGGCCAATTGAGCCACCGAAGGGTAGGAATAGATGGGTTCAAAGGGAAAAGAGTCCGATAAAGGACAAGGTCAATGGCGAGAACGAGCTCACAAAGATGGTCACAAAGGGACCTCTTCAGAACCAATGGTGTCAGCGACTTGCTAGCTCCCACAAGAGATAACCAGGCGTCACACAATGAACAATGAGCAAGAGGATGAAGAAAGCGATGAGGATAAAGCAACCCAACTACAAGTCTAGCTACCAAGGAGTATAGATGAGAATAGAGTGAAGGAATATAACTATGAAATACTAAGTCTTATATACTAATGGGATATGAAGCCATGAGAGTGTCTTGCACCATAACTGTGAGGATCTACAATCAGAGTCACTCGTATCCATAAGGAAAGCTGTATGTATTAGGTGAGTAAACAATAAGGCAATATAAAAGGAAGCATGGAGGCGGAACAATAATGACGTCATCCTGTCAATGAGCTGACAGGCATGAGAGAGTCGCACCTAAGTGAAACGAAAATGTGAGAACAATAAGGTTGACATGTGTAATCTAAAAGGAAATGAAAATATAATAAGCGCTAGTGTGAGCGCTTTAATGATTAGGTAAGTAGATAAAAGAAAAAGGGAAAGAATAAGAAAAGAATAATGAAAAAGAATGTTTTGTGACAAATGGTAGGCTGACCCCGCGAGGGGACAGTTTCTTCCGGAACAGGTGTTCACAGAAGTGAGGATGTCGAGGAAAACTCATCCTGCTTAGTGGAATGGAATGTAATGTTTCTCGATGCCCAGTCAATCAATGGATTGTAGCAGGTCAAGAAACTGTAACCTAAAACTGCTTCACAAGAGGAATCTAGTAAAGTAACATAGAATGTTAGTAGTAGTAGCTCGCCAGAGGGAAACTGAACATTAAGAGACATAGTCTCGGAAATTGGTTTTGGAAATAAAGAACCATCGAAAAGTCGGAGATTGATTGAAGGAATAGAAAAAGTAGGGAGAGAATGTTTATACACAAATCAAGAATCAATCAAACAATCAGTAGAACCAGAATTGAGTAATGAAACAAAGGAAAGCTTCGCGGAAACATCGTGAAGTAGAAAATCTATAGTAAGAGGTATAGTAAAAGATTGTTCATCATAAGAAAGAGTGGATGCATTTAATTTAACTTCCCCAGTAGTACAAACCTGGTCAATGCAACTCCCGCTTTGTACTGGGGTACAGGAGTTGTGGGCTATTTTTCCGATACCAAAGAGGTACTTGCCACTGCTTCCTGTGTTTCTGCGGCACGTCCATGAGCTTCACGAGCCTTTCATTTCTCGCAGTCATCGAACTTATGATTCCCGCTGCAAAATCCGCACAACCCCAACTTCTTTTGACATTTCGACTCCTTCACAAGGAGTTTCCCATCTGAGCCGAGGTTGCTCATGTATGCTGGTCGAGACACCACAGGACTCGTCGATGATGAGGAATTTCCACCTCCACTCACCTCACCTTTCTTCCCTGAATTATTTGTCAAGGTCGTGGTTGTGGTGGTGGTGGATGTAGGAGATTGTGAAGAACCTGGCGTGTTCTTCTTCGATGTGTTCGATGCTTTCCCTCCCAAGAAAACACCTGTCGATCTGGCAGCTTCTCTTTTCCACTCTTCTTCTCATCTCCAGTACCTGTTATCTATGTGAAGTACCTCATAATGGTATTCTGCGAGCGTCTTCGGTTCCAGAAGACGAGCCATCTCATCTTTGATACAGCTTGCCAAGCCGCGTTGATAAGCCCACTTAAGGGCATGCGAGTCCCAGTTAGTAGACACCATGAGGGTATTGAAATGGATATTATACTTCCGTACATTATCAAATTCCTTCATCCTTAATGTGCCGATCTTATCTTCGGCTTCCCCCTGTGCATCATACATACCGAAATTGTCCTGCAATTCCTTCACCAATGCCGCGAAGGAACTTGTCCACGCCGGCATCGTGGAGAGATTCGGATCCAGAATGTCTGGTTCAAACCATTCCTTCATGGAACCACTGAGGTATGACAGCATATAGTTGATCTTCTTTTGATCAGTAAAATATGACAGATGATCAATAAACACCAAAGATAAGGAAACTAGGAAACCTTTCAGTTTCTGTGAGTCAGATCCGTCAAATACTTCAGGATCCTTGACCTTCAATCTTCCGGATTCCATGGGGCTGCTAGCATTCATGCCTGCGAGAACTGTTCCGAGGGTATCAAGTGAGCCCTTGAATGCGTGAAACACATCAAGGATGCGTTGTTCAGTAGGGTCCAGATGGACACTACCTACCTGTTCTACTGGACTCCTAGAATGACTAGGAATGCGAGAACCTCGAGGTGCTCCGGGACCTCCAGGGCTATCAGGATCAGATCCCCCTGGGTCTCCAGGATTTCCTGACTCATCAGGACCTACCTCTTTGTCAATTTCCGCTTCCTTGATGTTTTCCGGAATATCCATCATGGTAACTGGTATCCGACCTCGCGAAGGGCCAGGAGTGTTTGCTAGTTGCTGATGCATTCTGTCAGCAAGTGTAAAAGTGGTAGGAGATAGTTGTCAGAGGTCGATGTCGACACACAAAACCACAAGCGGCTAAGTGTCTCAGACGTCTCAGAGAAGAAACCCAGAAGTCAAGTTGAATAACGAAGCTAAGGTCACTACAAGACCTTAGCTGACCTTATATACAAAAGTACGAATCTAATCTACAATAGAGTCGTTGGTCAAATGCTATGACGAACAAGTCCGTGATAGATACGAGCACGGATGCTAACCGAGTATAAGTAATCAAGAGGATGTCAGCAGCGGGTCGTAACCGAGTACGGGACCCGATGAGTAACGTAGAATGCGTAAAGGAAAACGAAGAACTAGAATATCCAGACGCCCAGTCACAGGACACAAGCACCCTACGACAGGCGCCTATGCGCTAAGAGTTACTCGTAGTGTTAGTCGTTCCTGACAATAGTGGGATTTCCATCTCTGTTGTTGGTATCGCCATGTGATTTCTTCGCGGCGTTCAAACAGTAATGGTGTCACAAAGAGGTGATGACGGTGGCACGGCGGAGCGGAGACTTAGATGGAAACAGGCAGCTGGTCCCAATGACAAAGTTATATTGATAATAAATACAAGTAAGTAAGTAAAAGACATACCTGGTCCCAATGACAAAGAGGTCAAGATAAGGGACCAGGTTGTGAGGGCTGGCTTATATATACAAAGTGGAGTGTGGGAACTATGACATAATACTGTATAGCTCAGGCACAAGGAATGGAATGGAAGGTTCCGGAATGACTATTGTAGGTAGGGGAACTCGGATGGTGTATCATAGAGAAAGGAAAATGATAGGGGTAGCTCACTTCATGACAGACTGGGTCCATTTGCACTTCTCCTTCACTGATTGCTGCCTAGGTATTCAATGGAAGGCCGTTCAAATTCACATTTCTCTGGTCACAGATATAGGTTGTATTTGCTGAGATGTGTAAGCACATTGTTGACTACACTTTGATGTTCCTCAAGAGTTTCAGTAAAAACTAGGATATCGTCCAGGTACACAGCCACCTTCCCAGCAGCAATGAGGTCAGCAAATATGGAGTTCATGAGGGCTTGGAATGTAGTGATATGACTGCCAAATTGCAGTTGATATCACTCAAATACTTTAAATCTAAAGTGTTTTTCCTTATTAAAAGACAATTAAAAAGTCTATAAAATATTACTACTCTTTGCAATGCACACTCACAACACTTAAAATACTTAAAGTCCTTAATCGAGAAGGTCAAAGTTAGTAGTATTGCTGATGCAATCAAAACAACTTTGACCACCACCAATAAAAGTCATAGGAGCATGTTTAAGGTAGCGGAGGAAATACTGGATGAGTAAGAGATGGTCCAGTTGACGTCAGTGAAGGTCTAGAAGACACATTTACAGTCTGGGATAATTTATAACCATTTTCTCGGACTGAGAAATAGAAAACAGTTGAAGTTTATATAGGTTTAGACTTGCCTCAGTAAAATGAACAGGCTAAATTGAAATAATGTTCAGAACAGGTGTAAATATATTTTATGACTTGTTTGGCAACTTATTTCACAGCTATACTAAGAGAAACGAGCAGAATATCTAAGTTCGGCGGTCAAAGCAGTATATATTGATGGGATTGATGGCCCATCAAAACTAGTGGCTCCAGCGAGAATGCTGGATATATGCGTGCTAAAGACAATATTATACAATAAGTAAAGAGGCAAATAGACGGGGAGAGGTCTGAAGCAGGTCCTGACAGAAGGGATAGGTCTGGGACCTGGAAATGCCGTGTGCTCGGAGATGTCTGTGTCTTAGGGGCTAAAACACCGGATTTCGGATTAGGACTGGCTAGAAGGATAGAAATTAGTTAAACTACAAGTCCAACAGATGCGGGGAGGTCTAGACTCCGTTGACAACTCAATTTGGGATCAGTGGATCGAGGGGAACCATTTATTTGAGGTGGTACTACCAAAATAGGAAAAAGGCGGATTTTTAGTAAGGAAAAGCTGTAGAAGTGATTGGAGACTTGGCAGGAGTGGGAATATGGAGCAAGAGGATCGACAGACAATAATGGTCTGCGGCCGCAGTAGGAAGGTGCGAAGATATTCGGAGATTTTTGGGTATAAAAGGAGGGGGAGATTTAGAGAAAGGACAGGTTGCAGCACCCCCATCGCTACAAGCCTCTGTTATTAGGTTGTTTATTAGGTTTATTATTAGGTTATTACTTTAGGTTATTATTAGGTTTATTGACTTGTGATTATTGGTGTTATACTTGATTTTATCAAGTTTTTACAGTACTCTACATACAACTGCTACCAAGCCCCCTGAACTTAGTGTTTGGGTGTTTGTTTTCATTCACCCTTCGCATCAGTAGTGGGTGAGTTTGTTAGGCCGAAGAACATGACGAGGGGCTCGAAGAGTCCTCGATTTGTTGCAAATGCTCCCTTCCATTTGTCACCCTCTTTAATCCACACATTGTTATACCCCCAATGAACATCCATTTTGGAGAAGACCTTGGCTTTATGCAGTTGGCTGATGATGTCCGTGATGAGGGGAAGTGGGTACCAATTTTTTATTGTGTATTCATTGAGTCTCTGGTAATCCTGCACAAATCAAAGTTTACCATCCTTCTTTTTGACAAAGAAAACAGGCGATGCCAATGGGGATTTGGAGGGACAGATGTAGCCTTTGCACCAATTCTCTTCCAAGAACCAATCAAGCTCTTCCTGTTCATTTGGGGACATGGGTGTCAGCGACTCGCTAGCTCTCACAAGAGACAACCAGGCGTCACACGATAGGCGATGAGCAAGAGGGTGAAAAAGCGAAAGAGGATGGATAAAAGAACCCAACTACAAGTCTAGCTACCGAGGAGAATAGACGAGAATAGAGCTAAGGAATATAACTACAAAATACTTAGTCTTATATATGAAATGGGATATGAAACCGTGAGAGATGTCTCGCACCGCAACCATGAGGATCTACAATAAGAGTCGCTCATATCCATAAGTAAAGCTGTAGGTATTAGGTGAGTAAACAATAAGGCAATATAAAAAGAAGCATGGAAGCGGAACAATAATGACATCGTCCTGTCAATGAGCTGACAGGCATGAGAGAGTCGCACCTAAGTGAAACGACAACGCGAGAACAATAAGGTTGACACGTGTAACCTAAATGATAATGAAAATATAATAAGCGCTAGTGTAAGCGCTTTGGTGATTAGGTAAGTAAATAAAAGAAAAGAATAATGAAAAAGATCGTTTCATGACAATGGGATAGATTTTGGTCTGCATGGTTTCAGGAGCATCAGGTCTCAGATCCATGGCATGGTCCCAAGGTTTATGTTCTGGTAGTTGTTCTAATTCTTTCTCTGAGAAGACCTTTGCATGTTTCTGGTATGATGAGGGGACCATCTCTTCAAATGACTTTGACGGCTTCTCTTTGTAGGCAGCCTCTGTGTCAGCGACTCGCTAGCTCTCACAAGAGACAACCAGGCGTCACACGATAGACGATGAGCAAGAGGATGAAAAAGCAAAAAGCGGATGGATAAAACAACCCAACTACAAGTCTAGCTACCGAGGAGAATAGACGAGAATAGAGCTAAGGAATATAACTACAAAATACTAAGTCTTATATACTATTGGGATATGAAGCCGTGAGAGACGTCTCGCGCCGTAACCGTGAGGATCTACAATAAGAGTCGCTCGTATCCATAAGTAAAGCTGTAGATATTAGGTGAGTAAACAATAAGGCAATATAAAAAGAAGCATGGAAGCGGAACGATAATGACGTCGTCCTGTCAATGAACTGACAGGCACGAGAGAGTCGCGCCTAAGTGAAACGACAATGCGAGAACAATAAGGTTGACGCGTGTAACCTAAATGATAATGAAAATATAATAAGCGCTAGTGTAAGCGCTTTGGTGATTAGGTAAGTAAATAAAAGAAAAGGAAAAGAATAATAAAAGAAAAGAATAATGGAAAAAGATCGTTTCATGACATTACCCCCTCCCTAGAGCGCGAGTTCCATGAAGCGCTTGTCGTCTAACAAAATTTTCGGAGGGTAATTGTGAGGGCGTGTTTTCGGTATCTGGCGGAGGCATAGGGCGGAATAATTCGGTAGGGAATAAGGAAATAGGGATTTCAAGTCGATTAAGGGTGGCGGGTTTGGGTTTGGTCGGGTTCTTGTCATGGAACTCCTTCAATAACTCGGAGGAAGGTGTAATGTTGGATTGAGGTTCCCAAGTGTCTTCATGTGGTCCGTACCCTCGCCACCTGACCTTGTACTTGATTCCTTTTCCTACTTTTTGTGAGTCGAGAATCTCCTCGACTTCGAATTCTTCTTCTTCTCCTATGACAACAGGAGGTGGGCGAGTGTTTCGTGGTTGAGAGGGAAATTGTGGTTCTCTATAGGGAGTGAGAAGGACTTCGTTGAAAACGTTATGGATACGTTTCCACGTAGAGGGGATGTCTAGTTTATAGGAACTAGCACCTATCTTCTTCTGAACTGTAAACGGTCCAAACCGTTTATCTCCTAACTTTTTCATCGGCTGGTCTGTCGATAAGTTAGTTCCCTCAAGCCAGACCTTATCGCCTGGCTTGTACTCTACTCCAACTCTTCGCTTACAGTCATAAAACTTCTTCATATCCTCGTTGGCCTTTCCTAAGGCCGCTCCTACTTCGTCTCGAACCTTCCTCATTCCATCTGCAAACGCCTGTGCTGTGGGGTTGTCCGAAGTCATTTGAGGTGCCATGCCTTTATAGGGATGTCTACCGTTGTCAGCATAGAAGGGGGAAACTTTTGTCGCAGAGTGTACTCAATCGTTATAGGCGAATTCTGCAAGCGGTAACCACTCATGCCAGTCATTTTGATGATAGCTAATGAACAAACGGAGATAATGTTCTATCTCCTGATTTGTTCGTTCCGTCTGGCCGTTGGTCTGTGGGTGATACGCCGTGGTGTAGTTTGCTTCTATTCCTAAAAGACGGTAGAGTTCCTTCATGAAACGAGAATGATACTGAGGTCCTCGATCATGTATGATTTTTCGTGGAATACCGTGGATAGAAAAAATACGATCCCAATAGATCTTTGCCATTCCCTCTGATGTGACTGTAGTGTGTGACGGAACAAGTCGTAATCTTTTGGAAAAATGATCGATAAACACCGATATGGCATTATATCCTCCCGATTCTGGTAGTTCCCCTATCATATCAGTGCTGATTATCTGCCATGGTTCAGTTGGTAC